>OZ010606.1:66692727-66975227 GCA_963932145.1 Acanthosepion lycidas | reverse complement strand
CTAGAAAGAGAAGAGCCCTAGTCATCAAATTATATAATTTAGATGGTCCAAGATTTTATATATTTATAATATACATAATTTCAACTTGAAAAATTTAGTAATATTGGAAAATAGAATAAATTTTTTTACAGCTGTATAAGTTTGGATATGTTGTGAGGCATTTGCTTTCATCAGGTGACATAACCATATTGGGCAACTTATTTCTCCTTAATAGTGTTTGTTCCCAACCTGACCCTGCCTTATATTCTCAGTAAGCACTTGCATCTTAATGGCTTTGCCTTGCTTGGGGTAAAATGATTAAAAAAAATGTCACCATTTGGTATTCTTTTTTAAAATAACCTTTGCTAACCTTGCTACTCATGAGAAGAAAGTTTTAAAAAAATATAATAGCACTCTGCTTTGAAATGTAGCCTGTATTCAGTACATATAGCCCAATCTGTCTACTTTGTCATCTGATGGACAAGATATTTTATTAAGTACTAGCAGGGCCACTAGTCGTATGACCATATATAAAAATGATACCAGTAATGTGCAAAGTCAAGTTAAACACAATAGTGTTTAACTTTGCACGTTATTTGTAGCATAATTTTTTGCTACAATTTCAGTCAAGAGCACATGTGGCACTAATAAACAAGTTCAGGATATACCTTATTCTTTTAATATTTTTATTTTCAATCTTTTGTCACTGTTTATTTAAAAATTAAACAAAAAATATTTTACAATTAATGCATTCATTAACTTTGCCACTGTATATTTTCAAAAATAATCAAATGACATTGGGAAACATTGAAATATCTGAAAAGTCTAAAATTTAAAAAAAAATATAAAATATTATATAAAAGATGAATGAGTAATATTTAGAAATGCTAAAATATTTTTTCAATGTTTCCTAATGCTGATTATTACATGTTTAAATTTACAAATGTCTTAGCTTATATAAAATGTACAGAAATAAATTATTTCTGGAAGCTATAAAAGATAATCTAATTATAATTAGTATTAATTCTCTCCTGAATATTTTGTTCTTTGAAAATCCAAAATGTCTGTTTGTCTTGTAGAACATGGAGTGGACCATCATGGAGTCCTGCACAAAGTTTATCAAGTATTTTAATCTCCATCCAGTCTTTAATGAATGACAAACCATATCACAATGAACCAGGATTTGAACAGGTTTGACTATCCATTGCTTTTTATCAATTTTTTTCACTTACCCACTCTCTACAATTGAGGTTCCTTCTTTCTTTCCCACCTTCCCACCTGTGTGTGTATAATGTAACAAATAGTGGTTTGGAATGAGATAAGTGTTTGAATTTCAGTTGAATCTGTTACATTCACTTGCATGCAAATACTCTTGAAAAAGGACCCATCTCTTTCCTCCCCAAATATGGATAAATAGTGGGGCATATCTGGAAAAATTATATCCAAAAAACTGTTAATGCTATAGTAACCTGGGAGAGGAATTAAAAAAGAATTATATATTCCACAAAGGGTTCACAATCCTTAAAAAAAGTAAACCAATCTTTCAATCAAACCCTCACCTGCTCTCAAACTTGGTACAAATAAGAGCAATCTTGTTTGCTTCATATTTTTCAAAACAAAAGGATCATTATACAAATCCTATAATGTATTAGAGTTGCAGGGACATCACATGTGCTGTGTGACGTCCTCTGGTCGCGACGCCAATATGTGACACTGCGCTGTTGCCCTGTGGTCAACTCCCAGTTGCTGTGCAAAGCTATAAGGTTTCTTCCACCAGCGTTTGTGGTTGACTCTTTGTCGCTGCTATCAGTCTGTGTCCCAGTTGATCTGGTCGCTCCCGGTTCGATACCAGCTTTGTCATTCCCAGCTCACTTCCAATGTCTGGTTACCGAAGTAACTACTTTGACCTCAAGTCTAACCTACCACGTTGTGACTTTGATCTTAGGTAGACGAAATCAATCAGGTGTCAGGCCATAGTGCAAGCTGAATCCGGGATGAAGGTAATATCGCACAAGCGTAAGAAGCAATAAAACAAAACTCAAGTGGTCCAAATATGTTGAGAAATAACATTATCTTTATCCATCTGTTATATACAGCAGTGTGTTTCTCTCCCAGCCCGTTTCTATGGATTTGTGACACTTTTGAGTTTCCTAAGCGAGTTTTGGTATCTTAAGTCATTCATCAATATAACTTGCTTTTGGTAGGAAGTCGAAAGGACATGGAATTTCTCAGTCAATTTCTGCGAGGCAACACTCTGACTCTGAACTCCAACTCTGAACTGAACTTGATAATTCTCGATCCCCAGCAAGAATTCTCTTTGTTCTTAGGCCAGGAAAATTAATTACTTCCCATTTTTGGAAGATTAATTACTTTCTATTTCGAGGGGTTTCTCCCTCATCCATGAGGGAAGGTCGGAGGAGAGTTATCCTCCTGGACTCTTTCTCTCACACATTGGTATCTCCGTCTTTTTCATACATTCACCTCTGCCTATCACCCATGTTACCACTTGACCAATGATCTCTCGGCAGTGTGGGTGTGGCTAGACTGGTTCTCTTAAAATTATTATCCAGAATTTCATTTACAAAATCCTTTTTTTTCTTTTTCCATCAGCCAAAACATTTTTTTTCACAAACTCTAGATTGCCAAATAATGTTTATCACATCTTTCTTTTAGGGACACTCAAAATTCACTTAGGTCTCTCTACCGACTCATCAATCACTGTCAAAACCCGACATCTGGCTTCTCTGCTAAGTTAACTTTTAACTGGGGTGTCCGTGTTTTACCTGAAAATCAAATTCTTTTTTTTTCTCATGCCTTAAAATCCTCCTATCACCAGATGCCCATTTCTGACAACAGTTTGAAAAAGTAATAATAATTTCCTCTATGATTTTCTTCCTCATGCCAAAATCCTAACACATAACAGATGATTTCCCTTCGTTGGACCCAGCAATAAAAATTAAATGATATCTCTGAAAGATAACTAATATCGATTCTCTCTGCCTGTATCACACTCATCTGAAATTTTTTTATGACCGCCATGTGTCGGCCGGCTTTGTTTTTCTTTCTGAATTCTGTCCCCTTGGTATGTCATTCCCTTACCATGACATTAATCAGTTTTGACAGAATCTCATATCTTGCTTTTTCTTATAGATTTTCTGTCTCGTGCTAAAAGTATCTTTCTTCGTAAATAAAATAAAATCTTTTTAACGTCGCTCAGTCTATCTTTCGATACAACTCTTTCTTGCCTTAAGTCTTTCCTGTTTTTAATTTCTATGGTTAATTAGTTAGCCAATTACCATAGCTAAATAGTGTCACAGCTGCATCCATAGAAAGATAGTCTGAGCCCATCTCTCTTCAGGTTGATTTTAAATTCAGAATTCTCTTTCTTTTAGACTAATTGTCCTAACAAGGCTAAAGGGCCCAATCTACCCTATTATTTACAATTGTTTGAATTTTGTTTTATTTCCCTTTGACTGTCTGCTACATAAAAGCAAGTGAACCCAGAGGAAGCTAGATTTGCGCCTTTTCTAATGACATTCATGAAAAGTGAATGAAATAAACTTTATCAGAATTTGAACTTGGCATGCCAGTTCAACTTTGTGCATTGATAACTGCACATTCTCAAAACAAAAGGAAGCACATAAAAATCAAATTGAATGCTTGAGGATGTCCAGGAGTCATGAGATTAGCATGCCAACAACTTTTTTATTATTTACCTTTCTATGATCTTCATAAGGATTAAACATTTGTACATGTCATATGTAAATATCTGGTTCACACTCCTCCCTGGTCTTTTGAACAGGAGTAGAGGTTTATCCCTTGTTTCCTGTTTAGGCTTGGGTTTCTAGTTCCTTCTAAAATCTACTTCAACTCAATACTTCTAACATCTGCACATAAAACTCTGCACTTTTATTTACTATTTATTTACATTTTTCTTCAGAAGAAAGGTTTTTTCTTATCTGGTTCAAACTCCTCTCTAGTCTTTTGAACAGGAGTAGAGGTTTATTTCTTGTTTCCTGTTTAGGATTGGGTATCTGGTTCCTTCTAAAGTTTTCTCATTCTTTTTTACTCCTGGTAACTCCTTGTGTCTTAGTGGCATTATCACCTTGCTTGGAGTGAATTGATTAAAAAAGCAACTAGAACAGTCTACCCCAGCGAGCAAAATAAAGTGTTCAGTTCGACATTCCAACCACCTGAAGAAGGCCGGAGCATACAACAGCTGAAACAGTGTGATAAATATGGCAACAAAGATGAGAACAATAGTCTGAACCGTGTAAAGTGTATATAATGCCTCATCTCAGAAATATAGACAGATACTAAGAAAAACAAACTGTAGGAGACTTACTCAGTTGCCGTCTCACTCACTTTGAATTGACATCATTTGCTCTTAACAGCTTATCAAAGATCACAATGTGTACAGTTAGCTGTTTTGTAGATATCTAAATTTTCTAATGTTCATGCTTTTTACATGGAAATTAGTAGAAAATTACCTTTTTTACCCAATACTGATAGATGTCTTGAACATATAATGAAACATATCAACAATGTTTGTCCAGAATATATCCAGTCATTTTGAAAATCAGTTGTGTGGCTAATTAGAGGAGACTTTATTGCACATGTGTAGATATTCTCCTGTAGGGTTACTCAGTTGGAATTGAGATATCATTGAATTTGTGCATTAGGTGACCTTTTGAAACTTGGACATCTGTAGAAAATATTTGAATTATCAAGGATGATTCAATGAGAAAAGCAGATATAAAACTGATGCAGCACAATTGCCATCCAAGTAAATTGGCAATTGCCAGTACAAGAATTAGATCTTAGAATTCCACAAACTTCCAGGATGTGCAGGTGGCATAATTGATTGTGACCGAGAATGAGAAATTGGACAACAGTTTTAATTCCAGTCTGGTTCATTGCATTTGCTTATGCACAAATAACCTTGGGAAAAGTATGAATACATCTTCTCTCTTCCAGCTAAGGTTAAATAGTGGGACTTGTATATGGAAAAATCATTAATTTACAAAAAATATTCACTCATAAAGAAAGTTATTCTTCCAATCTAATGTGTGTTAAAGATTTAAATTACCTGAAAATGTTTGATTAGCAGCAAAAAAAAAACCCCTAAATCAATCCAAAAAAATATCTAAGCCTTTTGAATGTTTTGACTGTCCACTCTTCACATCTTGTGCATTGGCAAAACATCACATCATCCACGACTGTCAGCATCATTACAGTCCAGATTTGATTCCCTGTGACTTTCTAGCTTTTCCCAAAGTTAAAAATTACTGTAGAAAAAAGAAATTTCAGATGCTGGGTGAAATTAAGGAAAATACATTAAGGCAGTGACTATAATGGTGACTCTAAAAGATGACTTTAGAGATTGTTTTTGAAAGGTAGAAGAGACGTGTGAACTTTTCCAAATAGACCCTCTCATACATAGGGTAAATTTCAGTTACTTTTTGAAGCTGATGATTGTAACATCTTATGGTTTCTTCCTTATTAGTACAGATTCTACTGTTTTGAGGCAGTTGAAGAATCTGATTCATGGAGTCGAGATGAAGATGATTTGTAACAAATTACATATGATTATACTTTCTTTCCATTCTTTTTTTTTTAAATTTGCTAATCCTTAATTTTTTTTTTTTTTTTTTTTTTTTTATAACTTCAGGAACGAAATGCTGGTGATGCAAAAAGATACAATGATGTCATCCAACATGAAACATTGCGCGTTGCTGTTTGTGACATGTTGGAAGAACGATGTGCCTGCCCTGAAGCTTTAAGGTAATTATTTCTGTAAATTTTTTGATGTGACTTGATTTCTTTGCATATTTATCAAGAATTTGTTTCTTTTCCTTTTGTTCATTTTCTGCATGGTGAATATTTTTGATGTTGATTCTCTCATTGCACATGCATACACAAAAAAAAAAAAAATACTTGACCATAAAATTGCTAATGAACTTTGATCTCTATTAAATATTTTTTTCCTTGTCCCTTGACTTATAATTTTTTGTTTCTTTCATGTTTTTAATTGGAGATTATTGGTATAATTAGGAAAACATATTTGGGAGGGGGTAATAGCTCATATATATATCTGTCTCTTCTACAAGTATTTTCACGGCAACTGTTCCGATGAGCTACTTTCTCTGGTTTCCGGACTACATGAACTTAAGCGAGCTACCAGGCTGGCATCTCGGTCCCACCCTTTCACTGCCAAAATGGTTAAATGTAACTGTCTCTTCTACTCAAACAGCTTTTTCTCCTGCACTTCCCGTCTGTGGAACTCCCTTCCCTTTACTTGCTTCCCTGATGACTATAATCTTCAAATATTCAAGTGTAATGTCAATCGACATCTGATACCCTGAGCTTGTTCCTCGTCCTTCTCTGTATCCTTTCCTCAAATTTGCCTCTTGTTCTTAAACCTCTGTAACCCCTTGGGATGGATTGCGTTTAAAAATAAAAAAAGTAAAAAAAAAAAAAAAAAAAAAATCATACACACACAGGTGATTGAAAAGTAACTCCCTACTTTATGTATGAGTTGCCAGCTAGGAGTCCTGACTTAACACCCTGTGACTTTTTTCTTTGTGGTTGGTTAAAGAAGCAAGTCTTTATACCAAATCATGACTTTATAAGAACTTGAAGGACGAAGTTATGTCTTCCATACAACAAGAGTTCCTGGTGAAATTAGTCGACCTGATTCCTGGGCAGCTCGAGAAGCTGGTAGCAAAATCTGGAGCCCATATGGAATTTTAAATAAAAACTCATGCTAAACGCTTTCTCCTCCATTTCTTGTAAAAATTCTAGTTAATAAATAAATTATAAGTATTTTACAATGTGAAGTTACTTTTCAATCTGTGTGTGTGTGTGTGTGTGTATATATATATATATATATATATATATATATATATATATATATATATATACACACACACACACAGCACTGCTATCTTTAATTACTTCTGGCAATTGAAAAATGCCCGCAACTCACCTTCAGTTATCTGGAATATTACAGCAAGGGCAAAATTGTATAATGGTAAAGGGAATAAATCCAACCTATGTTTGGTTGAAAAAATGGTTATCTTAAAACTCTTAAGTAACCCAGGATTATTAAACAAGAGAAATAAACTGATGGTTACATGTAGGCATCAAAATAAATATCTACTTAAACATATAGATCCAGATAAATTTGTAATACTATCATGGTTTAGTTTTTAGTGTATGTTATGGTTTATTATATATTATTATAATTTATTGTTAATAATTACTGTTTAATTTTATTTTAACTATTGCTATTTTTTTAAGTAAGATTAAGTAAGCTACCCTTAATTAAATATTTAATGATACACTACCCTAGAATAAAATAGAAAATGGCATTTATAAATAAATACAAATCTTTTACGTTCATATGCTAATCAGTTATTTCAATTGCTAAATATGTTTTGAGAAATATATTTTTTTAAAAAGATTTTTAAAAGGATATAATTTTTAAAATCTATATCCCTATATATATATATATATATATATATATATATATATAGTGTAACCCGGATATAAGAGGGATTTTCTCTGGTCCCAAATTAGAGCCATACTTACCTAAACAAAATAGAACAAACCCGGATATAAGAGACTTCTTCTCCGGTCCCGACAACTCTCTAATATCCAGGTTACACTGTATGTATAATATATATATATATATATATATATATATATATATATATATATATATATATATATATATATAAAAAATAGTTAACTGCGCAAGTATTGTGGTAAACAAATACATTTTTTGAAATTCTATTTACATAAGTCAGTCCACACTTCAGCACCTGAAGATTGCATTTGGCATGAAACTCCAAGTCCTGAACGATGAGGGATTTTATATATCGATATATATATAAACCTTCAGGAATAAGAACATTTCCAAAGTCAGTCTGTTTTGTAGACTATTGATTATATCAATTCATTCCTATTATATTTCCCCAAAATATGGAACATATACAATTTGGTTATTCATTTAAAAATATTCCTACATCAAATGTACTTGAATATAAAATCAAATTTATTGAAAAATAGATATTTCATAAAAAGACTAAGATGGAAAGTATTTTACTTTCTTAACAATATTCATAACAAGGACAATAAATTTGGATTTTTGTCAAATGTCCAACACAAAAAGATATTGATATTTGAAAATGATTTAATCAATATAAATAAAATCAAAACAAGAAAAAAAACAGTAAATTTCAGAAACAATTCACAAATGACAAAATCAATAAATAAATCAAATTATTTATTCAAGCAGACGAATCAAGAACAATCTATAAAATGCAATCTACCAAATGTAACTAATCGAAAAAAGGTAGATAAGTTTTACAAAACCACCAATAATGAATCGGAAAATAATATAAATAAAGAAGCAAAAACCATAGCAACAAAATTAAAATTAGATAACAGAATTAAACAATGAAAGTAGAACCATTTATTAAATTAAAAGATCATAAGGATAATTTTTTAAACATGTATAGGAAATATAAGAAAAATATAGGAAAAATAAGTAAAAAAAAATAGTAGAAAAATGTTCGAAAGTAAGAAAAATATTAAATATAAATCAATAGAAAAATGCAAAAACTATTAATTGGTTCAACAGTATTACAAACAAAAACAATTGCTCTTTTATACAAATAAATATAAGATTTTTATCCATTCATTACCAAATATGTATTAAATAAAGGATTAAATTTAGCAATACAACACCAACTTTCAAGACAAAGAATTAGACATAATTAATCCTTGTAGAAAATCATTATTATACTAGAACAATGAAATATGGCTAAAAAAGAATAGCAATAATAACAATGAGAACTTTGACATATCAATGGGCAGTTATGATGGTAAGATTTTGTGATCTTATAGGGATATATATTATATATCATTAATAAAAGGATATAGGTTTATATAGATGATGATTTAATAATTGTAAGAAATTGTAATAGTAGAAAAACAGAAAATATAAGAAAACAATAGAAATATTTAACAAATTAGAATTTACAGGTACCTTCATGAGATCGCTAAAAAAGAATATAGCATGACGAAAAAGATGCCAAACTTGCCGAAAACAAAACTTTATCATCTAAATATTTGTTATTTCTAAGAGGAAAGATCAGAGTACACATTTTTTTTTTTTTTTTTTTTTTTAGCTAACAAAATTGACAGATAATCAATGACAGCCATTTTTTTCCAATTTGTAAAAAAAAAAAGTAAATCAGTTTGAAATTCTTTTAAAAAATCAATTATAATTTTTTTCAAAACTTATTTTAAGAAAATCAGAAATTATAATGTTTATTTAAGATATTTTGAACCAAGCTTAACTTAGTTTTTGTGCTGAAAGGACGTAGTTTGAAAATAAAATAAAGCAGGTCATAACCTTTCGCGTCACTTGACAAGGTGACGAAAAGCATTCGTGACATTTTGACAGCTTACATGAGGATAATTCCTTCTACGGAAGGAGAGGTGGGAAGTTATTTAGATTTAAGTGAACAAATTGTTTACCTCGTTATTTTTAAGGAAAACTTTCAGTGCTCTAATTTTTTTTTTTTTACTTTTACGTTTACAATGCTTTATGGAAAATATATTATAAAGAAATTAAAATAAGACTGTTGATAGTGAGATTAAATTTCATAAGAAAGGTATCTAATTAATTTATAGGTACCTTTCTTATGAAATTTTATCAGAAGTGTACTTAAAATACAAAATTTAAATTTCATAAGATGATACTGATACTTGTAGGTACCCTTCTCAGTTGAAATTGAAAAATCAAATTAACTTCTCCACATGTGTTTCACAAAAATAAATCTATATCTCATAAGGACATTTACGAAACTGAATGTGACTTTTAACTAATTTTATATTTTAACAATTTAAATGTAAAAATCTATTATAATTAAAGAAATAACAAATAATTTTATTAAAACTTCAATATTTAAGTTAAATACTAGACAGAAATTCAATTCACATGACGTTTTTTTTATTGCATGCATGATAATTTTGGTTTTCCGTAGATTTGATTTACAGTCGTCTTATTATTGACACAAATTATATTTTTTTATATATACTGTTGATCGTTAGTTTATAAAAAGCTTTGGAAATTATAATCTGTAAATATATATCTATTTAATAATAACATCTGTTAGATTTTACAAATTTTTCCCTAATTTTAGAAGAATTAACATTTAATGTAAAAATAATAAAATATTTCAGAAATAGCAAATAATTGTTTTAAAAATTCATTTTTCATCAAAATATCTTTTTGCTTTCAGACAATATTGTACATGTTCATTGAAATAAATAAAAGGAATAAAAAGCTTTTGAAATTAAATATTTTTGTTTTGTATGTTACAATTCAGAGATGATTTTCAGGTAGAGCTGGTCCACCTAAAAAAAAAAAAATATGATTTGCTTTCCTCAAAGCCTTGTGCTTTTAACTAATATAATCACTAATCTTCCCAAAATTGAAATTATAGAGTTTTCGTACAATTAGTTAGGGGGGGGGGTAATACATATGAAAAAATAATTTCTGCCATGACTTTATAAAAGGAATTATAAGTTTCATCATTTGTGAATAGTTTCTGAAAGTTTCATTAAAATCCGACAATTATTTTTATTTTTGCAAGGTTTTTTTAATCAAAATTTAGAATGTTCTAAAAAGAAGGAAAAATTTTTAAAATTTAAAAATTTTTTTAAAATAATTAAAAAATACTTTGATTGGGCTTCTGATTTCCTTCTTCATTCTCTTTCACTCCCAATCCTTGCCTCCTAGTGGCATTATCTCCTTGCTTGAGGTGAACTTATTAAAAAAAAAGAAATTGAAATGTACAAATTGATATGGCAAGATTGATGATAGGGAAGAAGGAAAAACAAGACAGTAATAATAGTTGTATGTAATGCCAAATGCATTTGAATTTCCATTATTCATGGATAATATTTTGATTTTATTTTGTAATGTCCATTGGCTTTCCTCCTTTACTCTTTCTAACTTTATTCAAGTTGTTTTGATTTTATTTTCCACAACTCATTGAAGATGATTAAAAATGGAGTTCAAGGGTGTTTGGTAAACTGCTGTAGGTCTTAGAGTGGACCAAATTCAAATCTCATGGACTGGTGTTGCAAAGAATTCTACCAAATAAGAAAAACTGCAACACTTGAAGACTTTCAACAACAACTAAAATATAGAACTTAACTCAAAGAGAATGACATAATCAAGATGTTGACTTTCCACACCAATTTAAACAAAAGGTTAGGAAGAAAGCATTCCCCTATGAATACTAGAAAAAACAAAAACAGTTAATAGACTTGAGAAAACTATTTTCCAGAAAAACTGTTCAAAGAGAAATATTTTAATAATGTCAACTGATAGTAATGCTGTTTGGTCAATGAATACTGAATGTTTTCTTATAAGGAAACTCAACAAACATGGACCTTTGTGCCTGCAAAAAAAAAAAAGTGTCAAGAGAACTGTTTTTCCCATGATACAGCTTTTATTTTAACTAACTTCACTTGTTGGCAATGTTTGTTTTAAAAAGCAATGATTAGAATAAAAACTAAACGGATGATGAAAGTGAATTTAGACATTTTCGTTGTTCTTGAGAATTGCCAACAAAAATAATAAACACTATTTGATTGTTTATTTACACTATTATATAGTTTATTGGAATGGTTGGCGAATTGCCAATTGTTTTGAAATTTATAAAATAGTAAATATTAAGGATTTACTTAGTCGGTTCACATTTTAATAATTTAGTAAATGTTTATAAAATTGTGAATAGAAAATTTTCATATTTCTTTATAAATTTTTAATTGTAAAAAATTTTCTATTTACAACAAAAATATTAAACACTATTTGATTATTTATAAGAATTTAATTTTTAGAATGTTGTAAATATAAAATTATTCTTGTAAATAATTAGTGTTTAATATTTTTGTTGTAAATTCTCAAGAATAAAAAAAAAAAAAAAAGTACAAATTCAATTTCATCATATGTTTAGATTTTGTTATAATTCTAATCATTACTTTTTAAACAAAAACTTTGCTGAGTGACAGTAATTAAAATAATAATGGTGTCATAAAAAAATAAGTCTTCCCCCAGCCCCCCGATATGAAGGTCCATATTTGCTAGCAATTGTTAATCTCCACATTACCATTGGATCCCCCCACCCCACCTAAAATTTGTTTTTGGCATTTATATTCAGTTGTATATTGGAAATATAGAAACAGGTTTATCACAAATTGTTACTGATTAGCTAGGATGACTGACTGTCTTTAGAATGTCTTACTGAAAGTTAATTTAACTAAAAAATGAGGAAGTATTGGCTTTTTCTGTTAACATCTTGAAGTTACAGGTGGAAAATCTTTCCTGTGAATGGATGGTTAGGGAGAGAGGTTTTCTTGTCTACTAATAGCATATGGATGGAGAAGAGATGCTTTTCTGTTAAGATTGTATATGTGCTTGGTGAGGGTTCTTTCCCATCATTGAATAGTACCCGTGGGGAGGGAGGGTATATCTTAGAATTGTTCTATTGTTTTCTTTTGGGAACGTTTCTTTAATTCAAACTTTTTTTTTTTTTTTTTTTTAAAAACAGAGAAGTAATGGAGAAATCTTTTCCTGCCTACTACGAATATTATGAATCAGTATGTAAGGCTAATTTACAGAAACAGGGCCAGTCAATGTTGGTAAGTTTCCAGACAACCATCTTTAATCTGAAAGTTTTTTTGTCTTTGAAAAGTTATTTGATACTGATTTACTAAGTGTAGTTTGATGTGACACAAGTCCACAAATATGGAGTACTTGAGAAGGCTTGAACTTACTTCTCAGTTATAATTGACCTGCAAGTCAAGTACACCATGTTGAAGTGCAACCCCTGACACAAGTTAAAGATATTGAATGTAAAGAGTGAAGCTGATGATGAGAGCAGGGCTTAGTAAATGTTCTGAAAATAAATTTCAATTTGACCCGGGTGATAAAATCTATGAGAGGAGGACAGATAACTTAAGTGCTAATATTTGAAACTCACACCCCAAGGTACTAAAAGATCAGTCACTTCCACATTAAATAGACATTTTGTTTTTAACAGTTATTTAAGCCAAGTTATTGAAAGTTTCTAGAAAAACACACAAATTTCTAGTTTGTGTCTGTCTTTTATTTTTGGTGGGGGTGTTTATTGTGTGTGTGCATTTTTGTTTTTTTTTTGTTTTTTCTTTGTGTCGTAGTGTTTGTTTTGTATTTCTTTTTTTATGTTTTTGGCATTTCTTTCTTTGTTTTGTTTCCTTCTTTTTGTTAAAATAGTCAAATCTAAATATTGTCCTGATGTTGTACAGGCCACAGATCTTTTGATTTTTTTTTTTCTGATAAGCCCTTGACATAAGGTAGACAGACCATTGTAATTTTCTGGTCCTCCTCCTTGTCCCTTCTTCTCTAACCTGCTGATGTCATGTTTGGCAGGTAATTGTTATTCTGAAGGCTGTGTATGATGCTAATCATTTCTTATTGGCAAGTGTCTCGGTTGCTACTTCTGATATTTTCCGGTATTGTAGGCATCGAATGATCCATTTCTTCACACTGTACAGATGATGGGAATTGAAGTTTGAGTTATTGTTCAGTGAAGGTTGGCTTGTGATATATGGATGTTTTGAATCCATTCTCTGTGCGAGTTCTGTCCTGGGTAAGACGATAAACTACGTCCAACAGTAAGGCCTCTGATCAAGAGGTTTTGAGGAGTGTGGAACCACCTCTTAATTGCTGGTCTTCCCAGGTCTACCCTGGCCCGGTATGGTTGCACCTGTTAGGGTCCCAGCTATGGGCAAATAGTTAACACTCAGATTACATTTGTGTCCTGGGTATGACGCATGGCGTTCTATACTCCAGGCCAAGTCATGCCGCAACTGAGAGCCAGAACTGGAGGCCTATTGAAAAATGTAGGATTTTCAGAAATTTTAGAAGAAAATGAAGTCAACCACTTTATGAAATACTTAGAATAACATTTTTATTCACTCCTGAGGATAATAGGATGTGTTGAAAGATAAATAAATGAAAATATGTATTTTTGCTATGAACACTGATAATTATTAAACAACACAAAGGGGTAATTAGGATTTCTGGTGAAAGATATATTGAATCAGAAATTTATATTATTTACAGGTGTCACTGAATCCTTTATTCAATCTATTCCCTGTGAGTGAATAAAGACTTTGGTTTAAATTTACATTACAGTTACTGGGTTGGACAAACAGAATCCGAGAAGGCTGGAAGACATCATCCGAAGTGTGTATATAACAATCAATCATCGCAGAAATATAGACAAATAAAACAAAATCATTCTAGGAAAGTTTCAAAACTTTTAGAGCTGGTTCTTTTTCTGATCTAGGTGTGCCATGTTTGCAAAAATTTTTCAAAACGATATTTGCAAAAATAGACGCATGCTTTTTCTCCATGTTGAAAAAATGAAACTCAGAAATAAGCATAAAAATGTTACTTAATGATTTATAGAAAACCTTTTCCTTTATTGTATGGAAAAGGATGAAACAAAAAAATAACCATTGACAAGTGTGGTCAGAAGGAACTTTTAGTTTTCCACGGTCAATTAAATTGGTATATTTTCCATACTTTTTCATGGGTTTCATATTCACTATGTACACAAGAGCCATTTTTATTTCATTGGCAAAAGATGGTTCTAAATATTCCAGATTGTCAAACATTTCTGAACCTTCCTCATAAAGTTTATAATCACAAGATGTACATTGGTGACCTGGATTAACATCAAATTCATCAATATTTACATTTTGATTTAAAAGTAAAGATGTCTGCTTAATATGCAGCTTTTCAATACATTGAACATTTATAAAATAGGTGCCAATTCTTTTTCTAATGGATCAGTTGAAAATTGCCCAAGTAATACCATATTTATGACTTGTAGCTAAAAGGTGATGACATAGACTAACAATTCCATTGCAAGCATGATGTATGGCAGTAGCAGTGTTTTGGGATAATTGTTTTTTACGATTACCTTGACTGCCAGCCATATTAAGAGCCATTTTACCAAATTCAATGATAAAATCAAGTTGGGTGTCATTTGGAGATTTGATTTCAGCTTGTAGAGGATCATTATGTAATTTATCAATTTGAAGGCATTTAACATTTAAAATTTTCCACCATGTCAAAACCTTGTTTATGAAGAGGGCAGTATCATTCTTACCTGCACTTATTTCAGACTGAGTGAGAAGTGCATTATATGTTTTTTCAGAAAACACTCTGAGGCAAGTAGAAACCCGTTGTCTTTCTATTGGCTTTGGAGCAATGAAAATTTCATTTAAATCTGAAAGTTTGACTAGTCTTTCAGATTCAAAACGATATAACTGTTTAAGATGTGTCCATTTTGTAACTCGTCTTACTCCATCATCATCATAGATTAGTTCTCCTGTTTTTTCTGTCAGCCACAAATTGTGAATATGTTTCAACAGATGAACATAATCAAAACGCAAATGTTTATTATCTTCAGTTAACCAAGGTTTTTCAGGAAGTGTAGGACATAATTTAAAAAAATCTTGATTTATGCGGTTTCCATCACATTTAATAGCCTTTACATCAGCTGGTACAGATGTGATGGCTTGGACTGTTAACTCAATTTGTTCAAATAAAAAGACGGATGTTAATTTTGAAATTGGAATCAATTTTGTAAGAAAATTTGGACATATCAACATTATACCAAGTACTGTTTGAGCAAGTACAGATGGATTGTCAACTGATTTACCAAATAGTTGTTTGCCATGATATAGCAACATCTTTTTGATATATACTTCATCATGGAGAATTATGCACCCTTTTTGACTCGTATTAAGAGTATTAAATATAGATAACAAAAAAGATTTTTCATTAAGTTTTGAAACTTTTGACGTCATCCTTCATAATGTTGCTAATGAGAATAATTGAAAATCATATCTTAATTCATTATACAATGTCCGTGATCTTGCATAGTACCTAAAAGCATGCACAACTATATCTGAGCTGTATTTTATTCCAACCATTTTGGGAGCCATTGCTAAAAATTGTTGACTCAGGATATTATTCTTGTGATCAAAAGCCATAGAATTTAAATATCGGATGATTTCTTCCAGTTTTGACCAAGTATCAACTGTATTTATATGATTTTTGGACAGGCTGCTAATATAACACTTAACTCCATAATGAAATGTTTCAAAGCGCAAATTGTTATTAATTTTCAACATAAAGAGAGGAATACCATCAATAGATTTTGATAATTGAACAGTTAAAATATTTTCACCCAAAAATGCTACAACTGGACATATAAAGTCTTTTTTGTTGTTAAGCAGACTCTTTCAAATTTGTATAATTTTATCTAATTCTAAAAAAGCATTAAGTTCATTAGCAATTTGATTTCTAACAGTACTGGAGTTTTTTTTATATTCCTTTGAACAGCTGAGGTTGTTGGTATTTCACTACTTGGCACACCTGGCCATACAGATGGTGGATTTTTTGGACGTATTTTTCCATTAACTTTTATGGTATAAAAATTTGAAGGCCAATGTTGTTTACTTTAAAACTTTATATTAAATTTAAAAACATTCATAAGTAGCCTTTCCTTTAGTTTGGTTATTTTAATACATTTTAAACTATATAAATAGAAAGGTAAGCAAATATATGGATATAGATCCGACAGTATGAGGAAAAATATACGGAAAAAACAAACAAAAATCCTTATATGCAATTATGCTGTTTTAATGTTAATATAATGTCAACGTCGGATGTTTCGGTCTAATAAACTATCTTCAGGACATATTCATAAAATATAATTAACATTATCAATTCAACATGACAAAGACGATGGACATAAGAACAAGACTTATCCAAATAGATAACTGAAAGTTTTATATGATCAGCGTTCCATTTAAACATGGTCACGTTGTCGTCACATGGGCGACGTTGTGAAAAAGTATTCCTAAAATTTGAGTATTTTGAATGAAAAATGAAAAGAATTCTATTTTGATCTAAAATTTATATGTACGCTTGTCGAGCATTAATCTCGCTAGAACGCTGATCATATAAAACTTTCAGTTATCTTTAACTTCAGAAACAAAAGCGCGAAGAAATTCATTTTTGTTTTTTTTTTTACTTTTAATGGAAATGTTGGATAAAGTTTTAATAGAGAAATGTTAATGAACCTTTCTCTATTAAAATTTTATTCAAATTTATTATTCAAACTTAAATTTTTAATAGAAAAATGTTGACTTATGCTAATTTTTTATCATGGTTAAAAACTTGAGAAAATTAAAATTTAATTTCGTTGATGTTGTTTTCACTCATACTAACAATGTTTTTTTTTTTTTTTTTTTTTGTTTTTTTTTAGTGATATCAAAAATAAATATCAAATTAAGTAAGGCACATTGAATTTATGAAAAAAAAAAAACAAACATTTTTAATTCATTTTATAATAAAAAGTTTTCTTTACGTCTTTGAAGAAACTAAATTAAATTCTGTTCAAATTTGTTAAACGTTGTTTTGTTTTGTTTTGCTTCTTAAAATAACACAAATTACTCAAAAAGAATTGCATTTTATCAATAATTCTTTAAACTTTAATCAAAAAATGTTGAACAAACTTTAAGAGGGAAAATGCCAAAATTGAATTAAACTTTAATTTAAAAATGTTAAGGGTTTTAAAACTTAAATAAATCTTTTTGTGCAAGTAAATTTAAGCACCAAAGTTTACTTTTTACAATTTAAATATAAATAATGTATGGACTCAAACTAAAATAATCAAATATACTTACTTCAAATAAATAAGTTAAATGATATTCCAACCAAAGGTAAAATTAAAAGATTCCTTTGAATTTCTTGTGCCAACAACATAAGAGTACACAGTACGCAGCAGTTCGCTCAAACTGAAACTAAAAACGATCTAATTGTCAGCCGGCCTCCAGTCTACCGAGGTAGTGGCGTTACGCAGAGGCCTGTTAATATAGAATGCCATGGTATGACGTTAAACTACATCCGCATCCTGGGTAAGGCGATAGACTACAACCAACAGCAAGGCCTCTGATAAGACGTTTTTGAAAAAATAATGTTGCCAGCTGTATATTTTTGAAAAAAAAGAAAATATTGCCAGCTGTATGTTTTTGAAAAAATAATATTACTAGCTATATATTTTTGAAAAATAATATTACCAGGAAGAAAAAAAAGTTGTTGGCATTAAATGACCCATTGAGGTTGTAAAACAAAACAAAAACTGAACCAATCTGTGTGAGTTGTTCATACATCCAGGAACGCTAACTTGCTAGAGGTAAAAATGGCAGGACCAAATCGGTCCTATAACCTTGAGTGGCAACTGGTCTAGGAGAAGGGAAAAAAAACCCCAAAACACTGAATTCAAAATCAGCCTGGAGTGGGTTGGGCTCCATCAGGCTGTCCTGCGCAAGACACACTCACTTCTGCTATGGCTGCAGTACATGTGGTGCCCCTATGACTGTAATGGATTATGGGTTTAAAAAAAAAAAAAAAAAAAATTTTTCCTGGATAAATGGATGGATTGAGTAATGGCAACTAGCATGTATTCCCTATCACCTGTTAGTTAAATAGATGTAAAAATTGTGCTCTCTAGGTTTTATAAAAGTAAACATGGCACACCAATAATGTCTTAGATGATGGTCTGAACCTGAACTATGACATGCATTTCACCTTGCATGCAAATTGTTAACATGTTTTTGTATTTTGAATGAGTTTTTTTTCTTTCTTTCTTCATTTTGTAGGATCCATTTGGTGATAAGCGTGGTTCATTTGATTACCAGTCGATCTTGAAACGATTACAAGCTATCAAGAAGAAGCTGGATGAAAAGCAGGAAGTATCAGATGTGGAAGAGTCGACCGATTCCGAAACAGAAGCATTAGGAAGCTCGAATCAGAGCTGATATTGAAATTGATATTGAAACCATCAACAACAGACCATTTTTTTTTTTTTTTAAAGATATATATATATATATATATATATATATATATATTTTTTTTTTTCTTTCTTTTTGTACCTGAAGGAAGTATCTTAATACACTGATGGACCAGGATTATTTGCTGTCATAGGAAAGAAGGGAAGATGTACTGGTCTCTCTCTGTCTCTCTCAATTTGTCATGAAAGATCCAGAGAGCAGTGTACAAAGAAATTCCATGCTGGTGGAATTTAACTTCTTCATTATGAGATTAACCTCAACAAGATTGAGCAACTAATGTGTAACTGTGATGGTTTCTCTCTCCAGTTTTGTTTCATAGTTTCTTAGTTTCATTGTAGCAGGAAACTTTGTTAAAATTAAGCAGTTTTCAAATCAACTGCTTAAAATCATAGAAGTTCCTTCTTTAATTTTTTTTTTTTTTCCCCTCCACATAGAAGGTGTCTAAATTTTACAGTTCGGCTCTCTGAACTGATTGGATCGTCACGGTTACCTGACTTGAAAGCCCAATGCAACTAAATTTCGAATCATGCTAATTGTGACTTTTTGGGCTATTTTTTAAAAAATAATCTGGGCTACTAAGAAAGAAGTAAATTCAAAATTTAATAGCACTCTGCTTTCAGATACAAACCAGTTCACTACTTTCTACTCAGTCCGGTAATGCTACAGTTTAGTTTGATTCATAATCTGTGTTATTCACATAGTGAAAATACGTCATTTCTTCTCCTGCTGAAAGTCAGAATCTGGTCATCAAAACAAGTCAACTAATTCAGGGCACATTAAAATTCGTTTCTTTTTTAATTTTATTATCAAAATTTTTTTCGCTCTCTATAGCTTAATACAGATGTTTTCCAAGCAACATTTGATACACTGTAAAATTTTAGTTTCATAATTCAACCATATTTAACAGCTTTAAAAAAATCTCCAATCCTATTTGAAGTTAGAACTTTAAAAAATTGTCTAACATTCTAATTTGAAATATTATAAATATTCATTAGATTATGTGAATTTTTTTTCTTTCAAATATATTTTGGCTAATCTGTTCTTCAATCTTCTTAAGGTCTATGTAGTATGTCATCAGGTAATTTTTTATTTTTTTTTTTTTTAATTAAACTATTCACTCGATGCCATATACACCTGGGGAAGGTTGGGAAATGAACCAGCCAAAATCAGTTGAAAGAAGAAAGTGGGAAAGGTAGAAAAAATTTAAAAAAAGATGATGCTTGTCTCCATAATGTATGGAATAATCTTTTTGAATCTTTCAAACTTCCTCACAATTTAAAAATTTTGTGAAATTCTTTTCTCATGAAAAGAAAATTCTTCAAAGATATTTTTTTCTATGGAACTTCAGCTCTTGGAGGTTGTTGATATAAATGCAATTAGAATACAGCTTATAGAAAGTTTCAAATAATTTTTTATTCTTTGAAATTTTAGTCTTTTTAAACCACACACACACACACATATATATATATATATATATATATATATATATATATATATATATATATATATATAGTAAGTGAAAGGACAAGAGGAAAACGTTTTTATCCCAACATGTTTTGCTCCTTGAGGAACTTTATCAGGACAAGTGTACAAATTTTATTTACTTCTTTTTCAAACCAACATAAAAAGAATTTTTTTTTTTTTTTTTTTTTTTAATTAAAAGAAAACGGATAATTCATGAAATTTAAAAAGTTACATAAAAAAAAAAAATTCATAAAAATAAATTAAATAATAATTACATAAAAATATTCAATAACAACATTAATTTATAGTTTAATAAGGCAAAAATTACATTACTTAGCATAACTATAGTTTAAATTTCCTTTACGCAATAAGATTTTGGAATATTTTAGAGTGTTCTCTAATTAAACATTTCAAAATTTATTTTATTTTTCTCCAAATTACTTCTGTGAATAAATACAGGTTACCAAATAAAATTTCCACACTTGCCTTGATAAAGTTCAAGAAATGAAATAAGTTGGCATAAAAGGTGTCCCTCATCTTTTCTTGTATGTATTAGGTTGGTGCAAAAACAATGTCGTTTTCTAACATATGTTACTATGTGAGAAAACGACATTATTTTTGCACCAACCTAATACATATTTATAGATAAAATGTCACCAAGGACCACTAAACGATTCAAAAGATAAAAAAAAAAAAGCTGAGACTAAATTTAATTATTAAAGAGTGAGAGGATTTTAGGGTTTTTAAGGAAAACAAAAAATTTGTAAAATTGTTTTCACCAAATTTGTCGGCGTTTTTTTTTTTTTTTCCCCTCTGAAATTTTGTTTTTTCTGGCTAGTTGGCATTTTTTTCTTGCTTCATGATTTTTGCAATTATATATAATTTCATTTTTTTTTTTTTTTTTTTTTTTTTTACTATGATTGACATAGTAAATTGTTTAGAGAACAATTCTATTGGGAAAATTGGCTGAATACTCATAAGATTATTCAAATACACACACACACACACACACACACACACATATATATATAGTACTACTTTAAAAATTTAATCTACACAGCCATGAAATACTGTGAGTAACTATTTAAATAAATATTCTTGTAAATTTGATATCAATGCTTTAGATCAACATTTTAACAAAACTGAATAACAAAACAAGCTGCTTCTCAAGTTAGGATAATCTTTACCCCCCCCCCCCCCAACCTCCACACACACGCATACACAAAAAACCTTGCAGTTCAATCACTGAAGTTATGCAATGTTGAGCCCAGTCAATAGTTAGATGGGGGAACCACTGGTTACTATAAGCAACCTCCTACAATCTGAAATATGTTTCACCTTTAAAAAAAAAAACCTACAAAGAATTGATAAGCATGAAGACACAAATCATTATATATATATATATATATATATATATATATATAAGACAAAGAAAAGCTATTCTTAGCCGACAAATTTCATCCTCTAAGGGACTTTATCAAGAAGAAAGATGAAACTATTTAAATAAATGCACATATGTAAAGATAATACAAATATAAAAGTTGTCACTTAATATAGAATAGTGTGTGTGCTAAAAGTGAAGTTGTGAAATAACTTTACTTCTCAGCTTTCTGGCATCCAGTCAGTAAAATACAGAATGAAATAATTAAAAAGGAAATTTTTTTTTTTTTGTTGCATTTAAGTTTTTGTAATCTTCTACAAATCTTGTTGCCTTTTTCTTTGTAAAATAGGTGGCAGTGTATAAAAGAAATAATAATAATAAAAAAAGGGGGGTTTCACCTTTTTTGCAATATCCAATCTAAAAAGTGTACATAATTCTCAGACTAAAGGTGGTGCATTATTTTGTGAAACGTCAGCTGAGTTTATTGAAGATATTTTGCCGATTTTCAAATCTAATAATAAATGGGATCTTACTGCTAATTTTATTTTATTCTTCTTTCAAATCTGAATTGGCATAATAGTTGTCAATTCACAAAATGGAATTTGTAAAAGTCTTTTATTTATTTATTTCCTCTCCTAGTCTTTTTTTTTTGTGGTGGTGGTGGGGAGGGGGCATGAAATCTCAAATCCAGAGGCTCTGTCCTGTTGTTAACCATCTTGACCATGGTTCTTGTACATTTTTGCATGCACGTCAGTCTTCTTTGCTTCTGGTATCATGTAACTGGATAGAAAGGAGATGGGCATTGCTGTCTAAATTCCTCTTTACCCACTGTATGTTCAAAATGTTCAGTCCTTATCACCTAGCCCAGAAAAGGGACCCTAATGAGTTTCTGCAGTTATAAATTATATTGAATCACTATTTACTCTACTTATTTCATATTTTCTCTCTCTCTCTCTCTCTACCATTTTCAAAATAGATTTTTGTTTTTTTAAACACATGGAAAATTATTGGGATTAAGGAAGCTGAGTGGTTAGAACATTTGCATTCTGACCATGAGATCCAAGTTCAAATCTCACCATGGTCGATTTGTCAGGAAGAAGACTTTCTGATGTTGATCCCAGCAAGTGACACTTTTGGAAAGTGCCTAAAAACCATACCACAGGTTGACCCAAGCCTTGTGAGTGAAATTGGGTAGACTGAACCCATGGGGGCCCATTGATAGCTGTGCTAGCAGTCACATGTCATCATGGCCAAGCGTTTGAGCATGTGCTGGCCTTGTTCAAATTGTTGATCACGCTAGGTAACACACTCTTTACCAGAAACTGTAATTAAGATCTGCTCAATATCATTGCAGTATAAACCACAGGTGGGCTCTGTGAGTGTTGAACAAACACAAATGGTCTTGAGCAAGAATCTGCAATAGGGACTGGCTTGTTGTCCTAGTAGATGGGTATCCTTGAATGAGTGGCCAGATATATATATATCAGATACTTATCTAAATCTTATGAGAGACAGACTGATACTTGAGTTTCTCACAGCCACAACTGTCAGGCAGGCATTTTGTCTTGGTCATTTAGACATCCAACACTGTCTATACTGGTGTCTGTCTTTTTTGTTTTTGTTGGTTCCTTTCTTTATTGGTTCTTGATTTTTATTTTTGTTTACTTGGCAGGCTTTGTATTGGTCTTTATATATATATATATATATATATATATACGCATACATACACACACACAACATATGACTGTGAAGTTGTTTGGGCAACAGATGTATATTCATTAATGTTTTTGATAACTGTTTCTTTTTGCCAAACACCTTCATGCAGATTTATCTGAAATAATGCAGAATTTTTCTCCTTCAAAACTGTTTAGAAGTGAACTGCAACAGGAACACACACAAGAGAATTTCTTAACCATTCTGCAAGTAAGTTTTTTTTTTTTTTTAAACTCTTGCTTATAAAATGCTTACAAGGTAAAAAGAAAAACTAGCTTCCTTTGGAAGTTAAAACCTCAATGAAATTTCTTTAATGCTGTTATATGTAAACTATTTGCACCCTATGAATTCCAGGGATCAGATATATTAACAAAATCTCCATTTTCTTAATCAAATACTTTTTTATCTCAAGTTCTGGTATGGAGCACTTTTTTTTCCCTTGATTGTTATCTTCATCTTTGTTGTTTGAAACACATTTTGGTGAATATATGAAGGTAAGTCAAAAATTATTTTCACTTTCACCATAGCATACCTTTAAACAAGAGTGTGGATAATTTTTAGACTTTTCTTCATATTTGTTGCCCTTAGGTGTGTGAAAACAGTTGTTGGAAATAAGATTTATTTGATTACACTCATCTACAAAAATTACTTTTAGAAATGCTTTTTTACTATCGTAATTATCTCCCTTGCATTGGCAACACCCATCTATGAAGTCAGACCAATTTTGAAAAAGAGCAGAGTAAAACAGTAAGTGGAAAAAAAAAAAAAAAGACTTGCATTGAGTACTTTATAATAGTAAGGACTTATGTTTATCAACTTCATAGAATTTCAAGGAATGAACTAACATTTTTATATATATATATATATATATATATATAATTATTTTTTAAAAAAATATTATTCCTTTGTTGCATAAGAGTTCTCATATTTCAAAAACAAGAGTCGAAGCCATTTATATAATTATTAATATTAAATTGAATTAAAGTAACACGCCCTGTTTCATCCTCAAGCGAAAATTTAGGAATAACCAATTTTGAAGTTTACGTATCATTATAAGCATGTTCATCTGTTACTATGGAAATGGCTGGGGCGACCATTTCTGATAAGGGGCCTAAGAGTTCATTTTTATCCACATATCGGTCACCTTCAGGGAGTGATCAAGCTGAGGTAGGGTGGGGTGTCTATTCTCTGTTAATGAATAGACAATGTGCATACAAGAAAGACATCATTCACTTTGAAATAGACACCGAAGGAATCATATTTTTAAAAAAATAATTATAATCTAAGCTCTACTACTGTATGGAGCACTGTTTTTTAAAAGCAAAAATGCTAAAGAACCCTGGGTTATTTACCTAACGTGTTCTTTCCTATTTTTTTTTTTTTTTACATACCTGCACACACACACACACACATATATATATATATATATATATATATATATATATATATATATATATATATATATATAGCACTTGTCTAAGCTGATATGTTTCATCCTTTGATGGACTTTATCAAGGAAAATGCCAAGAATTTTTACCTGTCTAAACATTTGTTGCAAGATAAAATCCTTGCATTTGCTGTGATAGTCCATCAAAGGACGAGACGTGTCTAACATAAGTTTGTCTTTATTCATTTTCTTTTTGCAGATATATTTTCAGTGATATCTGAATTTTTACATACACACGTGTGTGTGTGTGTGTGATCTCCAGTGTCAATGGATACAACAACTATTAACTGACACTACTGACTGGTTTATTAAGTAGCTTGGGAGAGTGGTTTCTGCAAGTCTTTATTCCACTCACCTACTGATTAACCGTGTGTGTGTATTTACACATTTTACCAATGGATTTAGAAAGATTTGAAACTTCAGTGATTAGTTGAACTCTAGAAAATCCACTTAGTTTTTTGCTACAGACTTTTTTTTTTTAATGACAGAAATGGGCTAATTTGATGTCCAGGCTGGTGGATTAAAAAACAAAAACATTTGCTTGTAATGTTTGCAGTCAGAGACTACTCCGTGATTGCAAACATAATCGGAATCTATGTGGGATTCATTTATTAGTCTAGGTTGGTTGGGCATAAAAGTTCTACAGTAATGGTTAACTGTGACTTGGCAGTTAATTGTTAATATCTTGGACACTGACTACAGAAAACTATTAAGTGTTTCAAGTAAATCATCCTTTCACTAAAAAGAAAGTTCATGCTGTAGACTAACAAAAAACTGGGCAAATTTTGTATGTCTTTAAAATTCAGTGGATTCAATTTATAAGAAAGCTTAGAGTGACACAAGGCTACAATAATGGAGCACAAAACTGTTTCAATGACTTGTAAAGCATTGCACCAAGACAGGTGTCCCATTGAACAGCTGTATTTATTTTTAAGAAATCCCTTTTTTCATTTAACTTACACCTGTCTGTGATCTATTAATTTTATTGCAATTGATGCACTGTCTGCATTGACAACCTCACTTCACTCTCAACAATTTGTGCCTAACTTGTCAATACAAGTCTTTTGTTTCTAAATATCTGCAACAAGAGTTGCTAATTTTCACCGGGTTACTTTATTTTAGACCAGCAGATAATTGCTTTTTTTTTTCTTTTTTTTGTTGTTGTTGTTGGGGGCAGGGGGAATCAGGCTCTTATTTATTCAACACACTTTCGGTGGAGAAGTAAGAATTGATTTTAGTTGGAAATAATAAATTTATAAAAAAAAAAAAAAAAAAACTCATGAAAACAAATCTCCATCTTAGGTTTATATTTTAAATTTCAGTGAATTAAAGTAGCATTTTATTACCAATGGTGAAATTATAAAAGAAAGAAAAAGTAATGGTTTTATGTCAAAATTATGGAAAATTTGTATATAGTTTCATTTGGATTCAAACTTTTTTTTTTTTCCTCTATTGGAAAAGCTCTATTTAATCTAAATTTGTTGAACCCGGTTTTCAATTTAATCAGATAACAATTAAGGTAAATTCCCCCCCCCCGAATGATATATTAAGTTGGTTTTAACATTGAAACAAAAGAATTTTCACTACATAGTAATTATAAGTGAACTAATTTCCCATCTTTCTTCACTACCAATGTCCTATAGTAGTTATAAGTGTGTGTACACATATAGTGAGCAGTACTACTCTTAATGTACTATTGACCAGTTTCAGAAGAAAAAAAAAAAATTTTTGTTTTAACCTCTTATTAATCTGTTGAGACTTCAAAATTAGACATTAATACAGAAAGTTTCAAGCAAGTTTAATCCCCCCCTCCCGTTAAGGCAAATTATTTTATTTTTGAAACGCACACAATCTGATATCACTTGTTATGGATGCACTACATTTATATATTTGCAGGAATTGTATAAAACTCAATTGTTCATTGTAAAATGTTAGTGCCAAGTAAAAATTGTTATCCACTTGATTCTACAGCCAAGTGTCTGCTTTTTTTTTTCTCTTTCAATAGTTATTTTTCAGAGTGAGGTCTAAATATACCTGCTTGAATGTTGAGAAAAGATGCAAACTGATTTTACTAAATCAAGAGTGGTACCTATTCTGCTAGAAAGTCGAAAGCTAGTTCAATATTATATTAGGAATACTTGTTAATGAACAATTTATGGTAAAGCTATACCTTTACAAAAAAAAAAAGTCTAATCTTTGTATGAAAGAAAATAGAATAGCATGTACTTTTTTTTTTTCTTTTCTTTAAGAAAAATCCATTGTGGGTATGCTTTAGCTTTAAATATTTGGGTATTCATATTAGAAAAAGAACATTGAAATTAGGCAAATAAACTTTTATTCTTTTTGTTATACAGGAAAGCAAAGTTAAATAGTGGTGGTTACATATTGTTCATATTGCAGAGAGGGGGGGGGGCAGCAGTGGCATATGCATCACATACAGCCATCTTGGTAGTTGGGACATCCTCACTGAGACTGTCTTACATTGAGTCAGATGAAAGAAGGAAATTGTTGCATCCAACCCTTAAATTTTTTTACAGATACCTAAATGCCTAAAAATACACAATAAATAGGTTAATAACATGCAAATGAAACTTTGATGAAAAGCAGAAGGGAGAGGGGCAGGCTGAAGACTTAAGTCTCGGGAGGTTACTTGCAGGAGAGGAAAAAATAAAATAGAACTAAGTTGATTTGCATTACTACGTACAGAGCATACAAGCCAAAGGAAGCCAAGGTTGAAAGGGCAGAGAAAGTTAACATTACGACTAGACTTATATAACCAAAGAATCTTGGCCCCATTTTCACAACCTTACATCATGGTTGATGGCTTTTTTTTAATCATTTGATTAAAAAAAAAAAGCTACTTACTGTAAAAATGTAAAACAATTTAAAGTGTTAGGAATCTTGTTCTCACTAGCTTTAGATGTGCTTTAATTTATAATTTTAACTGATACTAAAAGTGTGTAGAATCAAGAAATATAACCAAGCTGTTGTAGCAAGGTCACCATTTTTTTTTTTTTTTTTTTTATCACAGATGGTCGTCAAAACACACTTTAAGTAGCAGATATATGTAAACAATCAATGAAGCACATTGTTACCTTCCTTTGTTCAGTATTCACATGCCAAGTAAAAGATGCCAACCTTTACTTAAAGTTTGATAAAAGAAAGGAGAAGCAAGCTGTATTGGAAGCCAACTATTGCTGCAGTTTTTTTAATTGTCCTACATGATCAAGGAATATTAGATCAATCAACTCCTGCCCCCCCCCCCCAACCATTAAAAAAAAGAAAAAAATATATATTAATAAAGCCCAAAATATCAGCACAAACAGAATATTTTGCAACTTGTTTCTTCATTTACTTATCTCAAAGTGAAAAGAAAAAGACTGCCTTTTTGGTCCAAAAACAAAGGATTGTTGCATCCTATCAGCATTCAGGAAACTGATTCTAAGAGGCTATTCATTTTGCATTTAATTTGCATTTCTCAGAGTTGAATGCACTTAAGTAGTACTTTTATTTAAAAGAACCCCCCGCCGACCCCCATCAGAATTGGTAGCTGAAATCTTACAAACAATAAAAAGGTTTGTTCAAATTAGATTGCAGAATAATACACTACCACCTCCTTGAAGGAGTAGGTGATGAAAGCAGACATTATCACTTTCTGTTACATTCATGTGGGCAGGCAGCTGATCGTTCCTTTGAGAAACAGGAGATTTTATTTTTTTTGACATTAATAAACCAATAGCAATCCAACTTTGGTGTCTGTACAGACACAACACAGAGAGAAAGACAACCAGTTCAGGATTGTAGAAACACTTTCAGACCCACAGAAGGCACTCAAATAGTGATAATTTGTAAACCAGAGGAACTAGTCATCAAAATGATTTAGTTTTTTCTTATATATGGTTTGAATGGAAGTTCTTTTTTGTTTTGAAAGTACCAGCATACAGCATAATGAACTGTTTTGTCAGGTTTTAGAAGCACTTTGTTGGCTATGCAATACATTGACAAGGCAGCAGGTGCTGACCACAGGTGAGGAAGCAAGTGGGCACAAGGACCTTACAGCCTGCCCCATAACTGCTGCTGATGCTAGTAAACTTGTTATTACTCAGGCCATATTCACTGGTTAGCCCTGACACTGGAAGTTGGGGGGTTGGGGTAAAAAAATAAAAATAAAAGTTCAAAATTTTTTAAAGAAAACAACCACAGAGGAGGAGCAGTGATGGTTAGAGATTACCGAAGGGGAATTGACATTGACCCCATAAATGAAGAATCCTCTTCACGCTCAGCAGCATGGGTCTTAAGTTCTTGCAGAGTGTGTCGAAAGCGAGACCATTCATCACTTTTAGGATTAGCAATATGCTGAAATAGAAAGACTTAAAATTTAAGTAATAGAAATAATAAGTAAATCTGCCAAATTGTAATTTTCATAAAATATTAGTGAAAGGAAAGGATTTTAAATCTGCATAAACAAATAACATTTCTAAAATGTAATGTAATTCTTTTTGTCAAGAAAGCACACAGTGGGTCTAAAACAAAACAAACATTTAAATGATGTTTCTCTCTTGGGAGTTTGTTAGGAACCAAATAAATGAAAGTCTACCCAACTTTGATATTTAAAAAAAAAAAATCTGGAAAGCTCTGAAAGTTTATTGCATTTGGGCCTGAAATATTTATCGAGAAGATTTGTTACTGTGTATGAATCAAATGTTTTTTTTAATTTTAGATTATTGGCAAATATCCCAACTTCAATGTGTAGAATGTATTGGTCTAAGGATCCACTACAAACTAAGTGAAGAAGCTAATGACATACAAGCAGTGCCAAAGCATAATTAAAAATTTCACAACCTGTGTACAATGGCAAAAATTAAATGCAAATTAACAGGTACATTTCAAAATATGTTTTAAACCCTGTCTTTAAGGAATTTTCTATAGAAAAAAACTTCCCTATTTAGTAGCATAACCATGAAATAAATTTAAAAAAAAAGTTATGCAAGATATTTTCAAATGAAAATTTTCCAAAATGCTAAGTAGAAGCAGCACAAAACCTGCTGAAATGGAGATAATTAAGATTTTTTTTTTAATGTTTGGGTTTAATACACCATTACAAGTCAACACATTTTTCATGATTTCAACAGTCAAATGGATTCAAATTTATCTTAATTTTTTATAAAAATGGCCTCTTCGTGTCTCTTTTGTGCTGTTTTTAAAGGAATAACTATTTATCAATCATTCTTGAGTGAGCATTTGTTACATATTTCACATATGGCTTGTCAATTTCAAAATGTCCCCAACAGAAGTAGCATGCTCACAAAATATGATAAATTGGTAATATTTGACGAACCAAAGGTTTTGAATTGTTGCAGATATTAAAAAAAGGTACTCTACTGAAAGACAATTTTTGACTTTGCAATGGAGTATAAATAGAGTCCTACTGCCCACCTTTAACTTTTGTCTATGTCCTCAGTGTTGAAAGTACTCCATACACAACCAGTGATAATAGTTAAATAAAATAATAAGTCCAACAGACTTCTTTTGGCTGACTTCAAAGTTACACAGACACACTACTCATCAGGTTCAGGTAAATCTTGAATCATTACCAACCATCATCTTTATATACTAAATTGGAAATGTTACTCCAACCAAATTTCTACTCTGCTATATTGTTAAGAATGTGACATTTATATATTCAGAAAGTGTATATTTATTGTGTATTTTATGCTAAATCTCAATGGATTTTAAAATTCATATATATATATAGTTACTTTATTTTATTCTATTTTTAATACCAATCACAAAATTCCAATTAATTTTCTGCTAAACATTTGACAATACATTTCAATCTGTTATTATTCGATTTTATATTTTGTTAAGATTCATTTAATAATACAGAAATTAAACTCAGCAAGTTGAATATTTAACATTAATGTAGTCAATTGCTTTTAATATTTAAATGTAACATTGTTAATGGAAAATTTGAAATTTATTTAAAGTCTATAATTGGCATTTCTAATGTCCAGTGTGTGTGTGTATATATATATATATATATATATATATATATAAATATGAGACATCCAATAAGTCAACACATTTATCTGCTCTTTTAAACTTTAAAGATTGTCAAAAGAACTTTTATTAATTTGTTAACTATATCAATATGAATAGAGTTGTTACTAATTATTACATTATAGTAGCTGATTTTGAAGTAATTCTACTAATTGTTATGCATAATTTTATGTAATTTAGTACATATCTGCCTTTTAATGTCATCAACTTTAACAAAAATGACTGAATTAATAATAGATAAAATAACTAACTTGAGGAAGCCGACTTTTGCTCTCAAATCTTTTGTGAATTTGATACAGCAGAACATTCTGTAGTTATGCGAAATAATGGAGAAGAGATTTTAAATACAAAGCACCAACTCACCTCGCCAACATCACACATATGAATCCGTCCATTGTCATCACCAGCAGCAATGAGATGGCCACTCTGATGCCAGCTGCAGCGATTCAAAGCCACATTGTTATCCACAATAACAGTCGCAGATGGTACCTTTTAAAGAAACAGTTTCTATTTTATCACAAGTGGATAATTATATCAAGATTAGAAACAAATTAACTAGACTTTTTTCCTTTTATCCCCATATTAATTGCCATTTTTAATTGTAATTTATGAATATCCCATCATTACTTACTTAGAATACAATTTAATCAAATCTTAAAGAATATGAAATATATTTTACTACATAAGCAGTCATGATCATGGGTCCCATAACTCCTTAGAGTCATAGGAGTATCACATGTACTACATGTGTATAGTTGTAGCAGGGGTGTGTCTTGGGAAAGATAGTCTGACGGAGCCTAACTCTTGCCAGGCTGTTTTGAATTCAAAATTTTCCTTCTACTAGGCTCGTTACCATTCAAGGCTATAAGATCGATTCTGTCTTGCTATTCAATCCATAGCTTTTTGTGAGAAGAGATGGATTTATACTTTTCCCTAAGGTATTTGTGCATTAGTGAATGTAGCAAACTCTACTGGAGTTTGAACTCTGTTCTCTCATTTTGAGCTCGCTACAAATCCACATATAAGCTTGTGCTATATTAGTTGGCAAAAAATAAAATTATTTTCATTTACTTAGTTTATTTCCTTTTTATGTGTGTGCAAAATCTGACATTTTTACATTAATAAAAATTGTGACCATTTAAAAAGGCTGCAAAAGCAAAAGACAAGAATAAATGTTTTTATTTATAATGAAAAGTTATGAATATTTAGAATAATTTACCTCTGTTTCATTGTTTAAGTGCCACAAGTCTAGCCTTCCCATTCCATCAACACTGGCAAAAAGTGCTGGATGGATTGGTGACCACTGTACATCATAGACATAGTCACTGTTGTCTTCAAATGAATGGATGTATTTCAGGTCCTGAAAAATAAGACAAATCAAACAAAAGTTTCATTCAAATCAAGAGAAATAGAAAAATTAGACCTTAAACGGATTGGGGAGGCTAGAAATATTTTATTTGACTTGACTATTCAATGAGGATAAAATCATTTGCTCTTGTATTTGTAAATAAACTTTAATGTTTCATAGTTAGATAGAATAATTGTTCTGCTTGAAAGTTGAATTCTGATGTGTGACTGCATTAACTATGTTATCTTGTTTCTCTGAGTTCTGAGAAAAATTTCAGTTATATTAATTGAACAATACAAAAAAAAACTGACAATTTATTTTAATTTAGCTTCCAACTTGAATATCACAAAAACTGCATTCAATTAAAAGCAGGCGCCTTAGTGGTTGATGACCCAAATCTTGTCCAAAATATTTCATACTAAATATTAGTGATGAGCTGAATTAAAGCAAAACGAACTTCATCGTATCCAGCTTTTCTCTAAGGAAGTGTTTTTCTTTCTCTAGTGATTCAAGTTGTCACTCCATAAAACTCAGCCAAACTAGTCTTGGATCAGTCATCTCACTAGACTGTCTATCTATGATTGAATCCCAACCAAACGTCCTGCTTTTATTGAAACAAAAGCAATAAATCTGATCATTCCACTGGCCGAAATGTCTACTTGGAAAATATTATCTGTTATAGATGGTTTCAATTATTTACTGGAAATGAGAGAATTTTATATGACTTTTACTTTGAAAACATATCTTTAACTATGTCAATCCTTTCAACCAACTCACTTTCTTTATGGCTTAAGTTTATCTTAAATTTGAGATGGTATTAGATTAAGTGGGGTCATGGTACTGACAAAAAGTTTAAGAACTTTAGCCTTTATCAGCTTTAATGTGGTGTCTGCACTGATAAGAGCATATTTTTATGTCACAAATGGCAAAAGAGATTCATTCAGCTAGCCTGGGGACCAAGTATTATTTGGTCACACTTCATTTGTACCTGTAAACCATAAGTCTAGGTTCAAATGCATCCACATTGATTATTTCTCATGCATTATAACATGTTTCACATCAGTATATTAAGTGATTCCATAACATATTAGAAAGGAACAAGATAGAGAACATGAGTGATACTTGCTAACATTGACAGCCTTATCATCAAATACTTAGACAGACCAAATAAGGTACTGAATAAAAATTTCCAGTGTAAGACAAACTGTTTAGTATTAATATTAAACATTTACTGAGATTAACATCTTAAATGATCAAATTGCTTTGATGTGTTGACATTATTGTAAGATAAAAGCAGAAATAAATGTATCATCCAGAAGGAATTGTAGTCTCATGGAAAAAATACTCAATCATGAGATACAAGATTTTCTATATTTCCTTAAATGCAAAGAAATCTTAACATATCTAAGAAACAATGATTCTACAGTTGGTTTGGGAAATTTAATGATTCTACAGTTGGTTTGGGAAATTTAATGCATAAAGTACATTTATTAATAAAACATTTAATAGAAAAATGAAAACAAAAGCTTATGAAAAAAAATGTGTAAGAGTTTAAACATTAAAGAGAACAATTTCTTTATTAAAATCACTTAAGTTAACTACAGTTTGAGATATTGCTTTACTTTGGTTATCATCAAAAATCTTCTGAACTACACTTATCATAATTAGGGTCTGGAAATAACAAACATCAGATAAAATTTATATTTTTCACTGTTGCATAAAAAAATGTTTCTAATTTTCTAAAGTGTATAATTTGTAAAGATTTAACTAATAATGGTTTGCTATTAATTGTAAAATAAAAAAGGGTCTATTTTTTTATCTACCTTTTTAAGTTTTAACAAGCTAAAGGCAACATCTAAATATTATGCAATCTCCTTAAAATTTTATGTGGCATTTTTCAATGAATGGAACAAATTTAGGGGTGACAATTCAATTTCAGCATGCATTTCAGAAATAAGACCCACCCCTAATACTCTAAGCAGAAATACATCATCCTATGTATTGTGGTTTAACCCATGCATATATTTTGATAAAATACAAGGAGTACCTAATCCTGCAGGACAGTGAATAAAAAAAATAAATAAATAAATGCAAATTTTAAATTTGCTGACAGATGTTTAATAAAAATTAAATATGAATTATCACAGCAACTTAATGTGATAATAAAAGGTCTTCAATCTTAGTGATTAATTTTTTTTTAGATAAGTTTTAGTCTAAAATAAATTTCTCTACTAAAAAATTTAATATTTTTTTTTAAAAAGAATCAAAAAGTGTCTTATCTTTGTTAAAAAAAAAAGTAAAAGTGCAACAACACAGTAAAAAACATATAAGCAATTTCAGCAAACTTTACAATAAATTTTTAAAAATATTAGGAAGTTGAAAGCTAAATAATGCTGATATCTAACTTGATCATTTTATAAGGCATGAGATTCAAATATTACAAAGCATTAAAATTAAAATAAGATTAAAAATGATTAAAATCTTCATAAGGATGAGAACAACTGTAAATGTGTTTTTTTTTTTTTTTTGGTTACACAAACGAGTAAAATAAATTTACATGATACTTAGATGTTATGATCTATACATTTTAGTTTTGCTGATAGTTTAAAAATCAATACATATTTATATCCTCTTATGATTAATACCAGGACTGGAAGATTAAGCTTAAAAAAAAAAAAAAAAAAAAAAAAAAAATATCCAAATAATTGTTTTTGGAATTGGATAATAGGTTAAAAATTCTGAATCCCCCAAAAGTTCCAATATTTCTGATTCTTGATTCCGATTAATCACTAACATATACACACATAATATATAATTAATTGTCAAACAGTAAAACCACTAAGATAAAACAGAAACCATTAAGGAGTGAGAACAACAGAAGAGTTTAAAGAGCATATCAACCCTTGTAGGTCATTTAATGCTACAATAAAAGAATAATCAGGACATCAGCAGATAATGTGAAATTTACATTGATTTTCAAAAATGTAAATGCAAATTTGACATAAAAGCATGAAGGCAAAAGAGAGATCCACAAGTTAGAAATGCCAGAAAAGAAACTGTTAGCATAGAACTTACTGTTACATCAACAGCACTTTCAACTGTAAAATGACGAGAACCTGACACCAGTCTAGTACTGCATTTAAATTCATAAAGTCTAGGTACCATAGCAAAGAGCTCATCCAAAAAATTACCATGAAATTATTTACAGAATAAGCACCGAGAAGCAACTTCACGGTGGTGGGAAAGTGACTGAAGCCAAGATGCTAGGTCAGGACCAATAATATTGCAGTTTCTTCTTTAAATTTTATCAAAATTCTCTTGCGATATATATATATAGAGAGAGAGAGATAACTTACACGATTACTCCACAATTTGATCGTCCAGTCAAAAGATGAGGTGATGAAATATGGAGAGAAGTCAATTTGTCCAGGTACGGTATGACAGTCGATACCTGTGACAGGACCTTGATGACCTTCAAATGATTCAGTTATACCAGCTTTACTGGAAAATGCAAATACATCAGAAAAAGATAAACAAATTAAAAAAATATGAAACATTTAATGTTATAAAAAAGTAATCTCTAATTAAAGAAAATACAGTAATTATTTATTTGCAAGCAGAAAGTTAAAAACTATTTTGAAATCAGCCAGTGTGCTTTTCATTGCTTTTTCTTCACAATGGAAATCTATTTCCATAAAAGACATCAAACTTCTATATTGTTGTATGTTCGGGCTGAGCAAAACTTTAACCAACAAGCAGCAATTTTGGCGTTTCATGTGCAATTTATGAAAAAGCAGATTGACCTCTTTCTTATTACAATCAATAAAAAAAAGAGAAATAATTAAGCTTGAAATTTCTTAAGAACTGTGACGTCACTGGATTAGAATCACATTTAGGAATGATTATATTTTGTTTCTCTCCAACATATAAAATGACCTTTACAAATGTAGGTTTGATTGTCCCCACCCCTTAATACAAAGATATTTCCCAAAGTAAACAGTAAAATCCAAATGGTGATAAGGACTGATATATTTTTTTTTTTTTGAGTTACTAAAATCCTACTATGGAATAATAAAATGAAAGACAATGTGCCAAAATTAACCTTCCATGCCGAGAAGCAGTATAAACAGTACAGTCTTCACTTCCAACCACAAAATTGTTCACATCTCCAGCCAGAAATGAGAAACATGTTACAGCAACTGCTTTGCTTTGTCTGTGTTGAAGTTCCATACTGTCCTGCAAGTAAAAATTTAATTGATTAATGAACTGCTTTACATATAAAAGCATTTTTTTTTCTTTTTTAAAAAGAAGAGGTGAAGATTTTCATGCAACAATACAGAAATGTTTTCTTTAAAAGATTTAATAATAATTTCTTTTTACTTTAGTGACAGAAAATGTGTTAAGAGTTTAAGCATATAATAATAATAATAATAATAATAATCTATTTGAAGAGAAATCATTTTCATTAAGTTACAACAAAAGTTTCAAAGCAGAGTAAAATAACTCACTTGAGGTTGGGACAACATATCTAAACTCCAAGAGCAGATCTTGCCATCAGTAGAGACACTGATTAAATTGTGAGCATTTTGTGTGCCAACAACTTTAATACAGTACACTGGATGCTAAAAAGAGAAAACAAGTCAACATAGCTATCAGAAAAATGCTGTGGCTTTTGTAAAAGGCAGTCCTGAGTATTCAATAAAAGTCACACTTCAAACTATTATGTAATGTGGAGAATTTTAAAACCATTTTAGTTAATGGATAAGAGCAAAATGAGAACGTTGACTAGCACATCAAATATTCCTTTATCTTATTTGAATATAAATTTACTCCTCATCAAAAATCAAATTTTAGAAAAAAAAATAGTTTATTTTAGAATAAATAAAGCTTTTAAAAGTTTTTTTTTTTACTGCTTTTAATCTACTGAAACATATTTGAGTAAACTGAAAATACTGAGAAATTAAATGATGAAAATTTCTACATTCATTTGGTTTAGAACTAAATTTTTATGAATAAAAACGTTTTTTAACATGATATAAAGACCATTTTCTTAATTTATTAACTAATGTTTTAGAAAAAATAAATTTCACTTACAGTGTGTGCGGCAGCAGAGAGAGGTGTACGTTGCACAGGTGTTCTTTTGTTGACCCTATTATCCCAAAGGACAATTTGTCCTGAATAAGTCCCACCAACAACTAAGTTTGGGTGGAAGTTGGCAAAGCAGCTTGACATTACAGCTGACTAGAAAAACAAATGAAAAAAATGGCAAATTCATTTATGTATGAAAAAAGGATGAAGATTATTCCACACAAGTGAGAAACCTAAGAAAAATTTTGGACATTTTGCAGAAATCATTAGAACCATAACATATTTTCTTAGCAAGACACATAAATGCAAGAATATATTGTTTTTTTTCTTTTTAAATATTAGTAAACCTTGATTTGACCTGTCTTGATGCAGTAAGGATTAATGTTATTTAAAAAATAATCATTTCTCTTTCCTATATAAAAATGAGAGAGAGGAAAAAAAAAAAAAAAAATTGCAGAATTTTTACATGATCAAAAATGAAGATGTTTAACTCTTTCCAAATTGAATTTATCTCTAAAATTTTGTTAGTTTTATAATACAAAATTTGATTCAATCTGTGAGTTATCTTCACAAGTCCTTTATCCCAAATCTATTAAGAATTTGTTCAGGCTATAACAGCAGAAGCATTTTTCCTGAAGAATCTCTAGTTTTGGTAATGTCCGTGGAAAGTGAATGCAGGAAAAACATCCAGACTTGCCCATTCTGTTTGGAAAGAGAATACAACAAATCAAGTTCATCAACACAAGACAAATTCTTATTTGAAACTTTAAGGCTCATTAGCTAAATACTGATTAAACATTAACAAAATTATTGCAATAGTAAAATGTTATTTACCTGACAATGAAAAATAAACTCTGGAGTGTCTTTTTTAAATTTAGAATTCCATATTAATGCAACTCCATCTGGGTCATGAGGAGAATCTTCATTAACATTGTAAGATGCAACCAACAGTTCTGGATGCTTAAAAAAAATGAAAATAAATACAGATGAGCATATATATTAAAGTGAAATTCTCCTGAATAGCTATTCAAAATCTTCATTGTATTAAAAACTTATAATAAAATATAAACCCAACATAATTTGGTAAGGTAACAATATTTTTTAATTTTTTTTTTTTTTCTTTTATAAACTGGTTTCATTTTTTCATTTACTTTTAATAATTAAGAGCAAATGAAAAAATAAATGCAGTTTTATAAAAAGTAAGAAAGAAAAATTTAATAGAGATTTTGAACACATTAAATTCTGTTCAGAATAAACAAGCATTCTACCAAATGATACATCAACTCAGTTTCATAAGAAGTTTAGGTAGAAAAATATTTTCAGTCTAGTCTTGAATGCAATAAGTTAATATTAACCAAAATATGCAGGAGTTTGCATATTAATGATGCAATATAAAATTATGCCTGAAGCTTGAAAAAGGAATTGATATTGATGAAGTATATGCAGTGTTTAAAAAGTTCAACTGACCTGTATTGACCAATCTAAGCTAGTTATTGTTCGGTGTTTTGACCACCTCTCATCAAAAAACTGTCTTGTTAACTTTAATCGTTCTCCAGCAAGTTGGTCCCTAAAAATAGCAAAGAAAAAATGTTGCATTTCAGCAATGATTTTTATATATAGAGAAAAAACAAACAAAAAAACAATATCCAATTGAGTAACTTTCCAAACTGAACTGACAATATTTTTAGACATTTTGTTGCCTTTTGGTTTAATCCAAAATTGAAGTTCTCATAAATAAAAATAATTTTAAAGCAATTATAAAATTAATTTTATTTATTCTGATTCTAACAAAATAAATAAATTGGAGAAGATAATGCAAAGAACAAATGTGATTTTTTTAAAAAGTTAAAACAACTTGCACTGACTGGTCAGGATTTCTAAACATTAAAAGAAAAAAAAAAAAAAAAAAATCCTATTTTCATAATTTTCTCATCTTTTCATTAAATAAAATGAAAAACAAACAAACAAAAAACAACTCCCACCCTCGAAATGACACTCACTCGTCTTTTCCTTCATTATCGCCACCAGCATAGTCAACATACACGTCATCATCATTTTCTGCAAGAACGCGTTCCACAATGCGAGTTGTTCGACTGAAAAAGCTTTGGAAATCTTCTGAGATAAGAATTTGCTTCTTCTCATCCTCAGTGAGATCTTTCACTAAAAATTGAAATGGTTATAACAAAGATGTAAATACATTTAAAATAATTTATTTTCAACAAAATGATTCAAAATTAGGCTGATCAAGAAAAACATCACAAACCTTATTGCCGAATCTAACTTCTTATTTCAGGATCCCAATGAGGCAAAATCTACTTTTCAGTAGTTGACATAATATTGAAAATAATTATTCATTTAAAATTGGTAAGATATTGATATAGTGTTTTATTTATTTTTAAACACTTGAAATATTTCAAATTGAAAATAAAAACATTACAAGATTTGAGTAAAAATGTGAAATAGCTTATAATTTTTATATATAATTTTAATGTATTTTTGTGACCCAATTACTAAACTCATAATGTTGAGAAAAAAAAAACAAAAAAACATTACTAATTCTTAATATAAATGACATTGGTTTGAAAGTTTCACGACGATGATAGTGTCGATCACTGAAATTAAATTACATAAAAATTAACAAATAGCTTACCCCATTTTTCGACTTTTGACTCTTGCTCAATCTCTTGCTGTGTTTTGGCTGGCTGCACCATCTCTACCTGAGGCATCTTGTGTTGATGAGAGGGGGGCGTGTCACCAGAAGCTTCCACCGAGTCTGTGTCATCATCTGTGTTGCCATTATCGTCATAAACAAGAACTAGATGGTTAATAATTTACAAGGCTGTTCACAGAACAATATCATTGAAGTTTGTGCAGTAGTGCATTTTTCTAAAATAACTATTTTCTACAAGTTAAGAAATGGATACAATGATTTTGATAGAGAAGCATGCAGAGAATTGTTTATCAATGTAGAATTTTTTTTTTTTTACATAACCAAAGAACCGTCAAATTTAAAAATAGAACTGACAAATGACAATAAAACATTTGCTTTGTGGATGTAGCATTTCTTTGTGGCAGAATAATTCTCAAATTATTTTTAAATGCTTTATTGAATAACAAAACAACACAGGGAAAACAGTCACCAAGAAAACCTTGGTTTTAGCTAACCAATGAGCAAAACTGGTTTGTTATTGAAGAATTTTGTAGAAGACACTTGACTTAAAAGGGAAAATTGCCTAACTAGAAGAAAATAGCTTATGTAAAGAAAAATAGCTACCATATATACTTGGGTATCATGTGACTTTTGAAGACCTAATTTTGAAGATAATTTTAAGGGGGTTGCATCATACACAAGATATAAAATTAGCATATGTACTGCTGGCCCTGGCTATGCTGTTGACCAAACTATATATGCACTTACTGTAGTTAAATTAACTTCAAAATTAGGCTTTCAAAAGTCGGACAATATGCAAGTATATATGGTAATTCCTACTTTTTAAGATATTTATTTAAAACAAAAGAGAATTCAGAAGAAATATACTCTTTTGTCTTGTGAATTTAAATATATTTCTCAGGAAAAAATAAATCATTTTTTTTAAATAGTCTTATCCAATAGATATTTTGATTTATTTTGTTGTAGACAAGTTTTTCTTTTAAAAGATTAATGAAAAAGATTAGAGTTTTAAATATTGAAGCACAATCAATAATTAATATTCAAGTTAATGATATGACAAAAACAAAAAGTTTAAATAGTTCATAAAGATGTTAATCATTTGGAAGATAATAGAAATCCTCACAAAGTGAATAGATTTATCCTTTTTTTTTTTTTTTTTAATTCTGAGAACTGTAATTGACACGAGTTTCTTGAAATTTGATGCGATAAACAATAACTTAATAAGTTTAATACAATTATAACTTTGTAGAATTTCCTTTGTTATTAAAAAAGAAAAGAAAAATAGCTGTGGGGAGTCAACAACCACATTCACACATCAAAATATATAAAGCTCTTAATATTAGAAAAAACTGTCTTCAGTATTACATATAAAAAAAAAAAAAAAAAAAAAAAGTAATAAATAGTGACTTCATAATTTTTACAGGATAATTAAAATGGAAAATAAACAAATTCAAAAGGTTCTTTGGCTGGAGTGAAAAATTCTACAAAATCACTTTTTAATCTATAGAGTCAAAATAATCATATTTGGTCATATCACTTCTTCAAAAAATGACTTGCCAATCCTGAGATTGTAATTGTAATTTATTATAAATACAAAACAATGGGAGATGAAAGTAAAACAAAAAAGTTAACATTTCACATTTTGTTCAGATCATTTTAATGTCAAATTAGCAGAGGCAATAATTCCAGTTAATATGTTAGGTTGAAATCTATCAATGAAAAGTTATTAAGATTTTTTCATGTTTGCTCAAAATAAGTCAATTCATTAAACCATTATGTATTAGGATAATCCAGGAAAATTTGATATTTTACAATAGATTCTATTTACAAGTAATAACACTTCATATAAATAAGGATAGACTTAAAATTGTAATTTCAAATATATGACATCTACAAAATTACTTAAATTTAAATAATTAGCACTCGTGTATGCAAGTATTTATATTTTTATTTGCATGCAAATACAACTATTTTTATTATTAATTCCAGGAAATTTTTTATTTAGTTCACATATTAAGCTGTTATAAATTATTTAAGCGTTATAAATTATTTAAAAAATTTTTAAGCATGTATTTAACAATTATTAAAATATATCTATAAAAAATGTCAAACATGTTTTCTTTTTAAGTGATAAACAAAATGAAGATATACTTTAAGTGATAAAAGTTACCAAAAGCCAGCAGCCATAAAGTAGATGTCAACAAAACAGAAAACTAACAAAACTAAAAAGAAAACAAAATGAAAAAAAGCAAAACAAAATAAGAATATTATTATTATTATAATACCTTCAACTCAATTACTCCTCATTCATTCATTCATTCATTCATTAATAATCATAAATATGTGATTTATTTTATCTTTTCTACATATACATTTTTTTATTACTGGAGATCAAATGCATAACGAGGTGGAGTGGGTAGGAATCAAATACAAAATTTCCTGGAAAACATTTTCATTTAAATAAAATAAGATAACGACATAAAATTTACTTTGAATCTGAGATGAAAGCAATATTCAAATTTTCAGATTTGAGTTTTAAAAGCATAAGTGCAATATTTTGGAAGCAAGGAATTTTTCCAAAATAGAAAGACATTTAAACTGAGTTATAAACATCAAATTTAAATGAAATCCATTTTTTTTAGTTAATAAATAAGTAAAACTAAATCGTATTCATAAATTGAACATTAAAAAAAAAATTTTTTTTAAATGAATACAGGATTGTTGAGTTGAAAATGGTAATCTTAATTTTTTTATTTATTTTTTTTGTACAAAAAAGTGATTATGTTTCCAAAAAAACAATAACTGCATCAAGAATTACAAATTATAATTTAAATGAATTAATTTAAATGAAAAGAAAATTTTTTTTAAATTATAAACAAAAACAGAATTCGGTTGATATCAAATAAGAATTTTTCATTATAGTAAAATAGTTGAAGTTCCTTAAATTTAAATGAAGCAATACAAAGAAAAATGCAATACAAAGTGAATATGTGAGAAAGAATCACTGATGATGAGTCAAGCAAAGCATCGAGCAAAGATGAGTTATTGGAATTACAAATACAAAGGTTGATATAATATTTAAATTAGATACATTTTTTCTCTTTTGTTTTTTTTTTTTTTTTTTGGCAAGTACATAACTGAAGATGATTGTAAATGTGACATTCTTTAGAAATTCAGTTGCTGGAACGTTTATTGAAAAATTGTTCTCAGCAAGTTCAATTTCTTGATATGGAGATTTGTATCAGTTGCATATTTTCTATTGAAAATTTTCTGTCAACATAATATTTTTTAAATCTCAGGCCTCCATTAACATTTACCATAATATGTACATTTCCACAATGTTATCTTTATTTTTAAAAAAAATCATCTTACAAATATATTTAAGCAAATGAAATGAACATCAGGAACAAATTTAAATTTATTTTTTAAATCTTAGCATCTTTATAATCATATATGCCTGATGTTTACCAGAAAATATATAAAAACCTTAAGATTTAGAAAAAAAGATTCATAATCAAACAGATAAAATGTATTTGGCATTAATGGTAACAAAATAAAGATGTTCCAGTTTATGATGATCCGTAATGCCATAAAAGAGCAAGAAATAGAAAATTAAACCATGAAAGCATTATAAAGCAGGGAAAAAAAAAAGGCCAATGATTGAAGCAACAGTGAATAGTCAGCAAGAATATTAACTTTGCTTTTACTGTCTCCCAATAGAAAAGTATAAATATGGGATGGGGGATGGGGGTTGGGCAAGAGTGCTAAGGCACTTTATAGTCAATACTGAACATTTGCACCCCCCCACAATTTTTGTTTTTTTAAATAGGATGTTTATGGATACGTGATCTTCAACAATAACTGCTGATATTCAACATTGAAATGGCCAGGTGGTAAATTTATGCAGGGGCAGATAAATTACAAATTTGCAGGACAACATTTATCACACATGTTACCACTAAATGAAGCAAGTGAGGGAATACTTCGCCAATATCACAAACGCTTAAAGAATCAAAGAATAAAGTCACATTAATATGTCCAGTTTAATGCATTTCCCAGTAGTGTGTGTGTATGTGTGTGTGCGCGCACGCACATGTGGTGGTGTGGGGAGAACTACATGCACGCACAAATAAAAGGAAGAAGTCACTGATTTATCAATAACATTACTGACACTAATGAAAAAAAACAAAAACATCTGAAATTGTTCAAGGTTGAATAGTCAATATGTGCATTTTTGGAATATTTATGTAAACCAACTACATAAGAACTTACTGAGTGTAAATTGTATTTTGTAGTCTAATAGGATCATAAGGGTAGAAACTGGACATATTATAAACAAACAGGTGGATCCTTAAGACTTGTGTGGAGAAAGAAAAACATTTCTACTCATCTAGTGTGATAATAACATACAAATACATTTCTCAGGCAATCTCTTTTTTTAAATGTCAGAAATATGTAGTCTTAAAAATAATCTGACCTATATCTATTAGTATACTAATCTATTACTTACTGCTACTATAAACAATATAAGCATAGAATTCTAAACTAATAAATTTCAAAAAGAAAAAAGAACAATTAGCATAAAATTTTGAAATCTTATTTTTATGACTTAATAAAGAAAATTTCTATACATTTTAAGATACAATTTCCTGAATTTTAAATTATATACAAAAGCAATATATAAAAACTAAAGCAGCTTAAATAAGCAATTGTAATTTATCATTAATAATAATTCTAATTGGCTTGGGAAAATTATTTAGAAAACAAGTGAAACATTGTTTTATAATAGAAGTGTAATGTTAGCTATTAAAATCATTAAGATCATGAAAGTAAAAAAAAAAATCTAATAAAATGAAAATGAATAAAAGCTTAGTTTATATGAATTGAATTTTAAAGTACACAATTGAAGGAAATAAATAAACTAAAACAATTTTTTGGAAAAGAAAAAGAACTTATATTAGCAAATATAAGTTTATGACTTTAAAATCTAAATATTTATAAATAAGCTTTAATAAAAACTGAGAGTAATTAGCTAATTCTTTTGATAACCTGAAAAGTAAAGAATCCAGGTGAAGTGATAATAATCAATAGTTGGTAATCACAGCTAGGGATTCCTGAACATAAACTTATATAAACATCAGATCTATCCACGTTTGATAAAGCAAAACTACTAAGTGAAATAGTATAAATGAATGAAAATGATTAAGATAATCTTCTCTTAATGATCAATAGATATTTTTTTTTCAGTGGGATTTACTTTGTATATCAATGTATATCACCAGTGATGCAATGTCTAACTTGGAAAAAGTCACTTGGTCAATTTCACCAATACACTTAGATTTTGTTGTCTGATTACTGAAAAATGGATACATGCCAATGTTTCCTTTTAGCTTGTTTGTCACAATATTTGAACATATTGATTGAGACACGGGCAGCAATAAGAAACAGTAATATTTTTTTTTTCTTTTTCTAAGAATAACAAAAAATATGATAAAAATGCTAACTTTGAAGGGTCAAATGCCCATCTGACTAAAGTGAAAGGGATACTTTCAATACCAAAAGAAAAATGATGTTCTGGTGCAAATTATAATAGATACAATCACACACATACAAAAAAAAAAAAAAAGTACCAAAGAAGTGATTTCCAGGTGCAAGGATCAAAACATTATAAAACAGAAACAATTGAAATCCTACTGGAAAAAAAAAAAAAAAAAAAAAAAATTGAACATTCATCAGCATCTAGCATTAGCTATAAATGTAAGACATGCTATCTGAAGAGGAATCAAAGATATATAAAAAAATGTTTTGAGAAAAATTATTAAATACTATTAAGTATTAAGGGGTAAAGATGACAAGCAATAAAATAATGCCTAAATAAATATCACTGAAACCGACAAAGAAAAAAAAAAAAAAAAAAAAAAAGAGAAGCAAAATATCATTTTAGCAATATTTTTGAAAGCATGCTAATTGCTGAAAATAACTAAAATATATTCAAATGTTTTTCTTTTAGAAGAGAAACTGTTTGCCATGTTTATTCAGTGAATAAATAGTTTACTAAAAAGGAATTAAAACAATTCTATGTGCAAAAGAATGTAATTTGTATGTCTATTCAGCCATGGAAGAACAAAACCAATATTTTTCCAATAAAGCTAACCAAATTTTATTTTAGAATAATGGGTTGTGTAAACAAAAATGTTATTTATGTCTTTATTTTTATTTTTATCAGTTTCTTAATTAGAAAAAAAAAAGCAAAAGTTTATATCATGTGTACATTTTTTGGGTGTAATCATTCAGAAAAACGTGATCTTAGAGAGAGAGAGAGACAGAAAAAAGGGGGGGGGGGGCAGTGAGAATGCAAAACCATAGTAGAAATGAACCCAATATTAATGGATAATAAATAAAATATAGAAATTTCATTTATCTGGAAATAGATTTTTTATTATTATTTAGGTTCATTTCACACCATACGCAATATGATTTGGTGATGTCAGCAAGTGAAGCAAAGAAAGTGATTATTTTGTAATCAAAGTCATGAGCACCTGGATTACCAACTCAGTAAGTCATTTGCTATTAAAAACACAACTGGAAATAACTATACAAAATAGTTTCAGCAGACTTGTTTTGCAAAAATGCTAACAAACTTCTGAAAGAAAAAGAATGTATACTATATATATATATATGTGTGTGTGTATGTGTGTACATATATATATATATATATAAAAATAAAGGGATTAGTAGCATAAACCATCTTTGGTTATGTAGGCAAGAACAGAAACTTTTTCAATTTTTAATTAGTTTCATATACACAGGAAAAAGTTCATTTTAAAGTCCTTTGGATTACATCAAATATTTAAATAATCCAATGAATAACTGATCAAAATTATAATAATTCTGCTTTCATTTAAAGGTTTGAGGAGATAAAATAAAAATTTGAAAAGAGAAAAAAAGAAATAAAAACAAAGTATAATAGAAAATAAAGCAAAGAATTTTGTCAATAAATGAGAGAAAGTGTGAAAAAAAGATAGCAAGAGCAAAAATTAAAGAAAAAAAAGAAACAAAAATAAAAAAAAATAAATAAACAAAAATAGAAAAAAAAGAAGAAAAAATCCCATCTCCATTAGACATGCATTATTTTTTTAATCATGCAGAAGCATTTATTTATATATATATATATATATATATATATATATATATATATATATATATATATATTAGATAGATAAGAGAAAATAGAGACTGGAATAGTGAAAGGTTTATGTTTATTATATTCAGGAATATATTTCAGGTTAAGTTTTGCTGCTGGCTCAAGCCTGTGGTTGCATAATAATGTGCATTAAGCATCTGCTTGCATTTAATTATAACTAAAATGCTTGATTATTTAACTTAAATTCAAACAGGAATCTGTTTTTTAAGCAGAAGACAAAAAATACTTTTAAAATTTATTTTATTGTAAGACCTTATAGCTTAGATATAGGCAAATCTATGCAAATGTTGAAATATTAAAAACACATACACAGATATATACATATACACACATGCATCAGACACAGTTGTGTATATGTTTGTGTGCATATATAACACACATAGTTTACACATGTGTATGATGCATTTGTGTAGATGCAATGGTCTACATCAATATGTATCATAATGATAAACATCAAGTTCCATATATTAACAAGACTTCATGTGATATTTCAGTTATTACTGGTGATATATGTATTGATACAGTTGCCACAAAGAAACGCACCTTCCTGGAGAGAATGCATGCAAATCAACACAATTGTAATGTATTTTTCATTTATGTGTTACTGGCAAATGAATCATGCTACATGATAAAGCATGGCAAAATACGACACTGTAGGCAGAATGAATAAATAACTAGGGAGGCAGGTAATACTGGTTCCTACCTTCGGCAAATTCATCGTCCCATTCCAAATTGGGGTATACAAACTTTGGGGAACCAATGCGTGAGGAATCAAAGCGTGGAGATGACCCTGCTCGACAACAGCCATATAAGGAAGGAAAGGACAAGGAGTCAGAAAAAAAGGGCTTCCAATAAAGTAAACCTAAACATCTTATTTTATCTCAAAAATATCAAAATAATATCTAATGAAACCTATGAAAACAAAACTGAATACTGGAAAAAATTATGAAAGACAATTATAAAATTAATAATTAGAATGAGAATTGTTTTCTTTTTAAATCTATACTTTGATATGGATTCTATGTGAAAGCATAACCCAAAAAAAAAAAAAAAAAAAAAAAAAAAAAAAATCCATTTAACATTAAAAAGAAAAAAATGGAATGGGTAGGAAGGTTTGGTTTATGCTGAAATGTTCAATTAAAAAATTAAATCAACCCAAATTATTAGTGAAAATGAGATTTTTCTGGCATTTTATCATTTTGTCTTGTACAATTAAAATACTTAAAGTAAATAAAGATTTTAACACTAAAAAGTCATATAATCTTAAAGCAGCAGGAAGTTTTTCCCTAACATCAATTATTATAAGCTTTTAATGCATAGTTTTCTTTTAATTTTTAACAGCTTTAGATAACAGTGTAAAAAAGAATTATATAAATCTGAAAGTTATTTTAAATTTTTAATGAAACATACAGATAAAAAGAGAATTTTTCTAAAGTTGGAAATAAGATAGAGGGATCCAAAAAGATTATACACTTTAGTAGTCAGTTAAGAGAATTAAAAATTTATCTCTTACATTTCTCAAAGGAAATTTTGGGGATACTTTTTAAAAGTATTCTGAGAGTATTAGAAATAAAGGTTCATGGCTCTGTTTTGGAAGGAGGATTATTTTATTTGCTTTAGAAAAAGTTTCAAAATATTAAAATAGAATTAGCTTACAGAAAAGTTAAATAAACAGCCTTTACAAGACTACTTGCAGTGAGATACACAACTAAAGGTGTGTTCTATTGGAAGTCGGTTTCATAACTTAAATGATTAAATAGAGCACTTCAAACTCTCACATTTCATATAATGAAAATTTGCCACCATCAACTAGAGTCCGTTTTCAAATACTTTAATATATCTATTAAACTGATTACTATAAAGTGTATGTTAAATATATAGCCACCAAGTAAATTATAGCAAAAATATTTATAAAATTTACATGCCAGAAAAACATTTTTAATAGAAACCTAACATTGGAAAAAAGATTAGAACATTTATGTATGTCAAACATGTGCAACTCAGCAGTGGCACAAGATTATTAATATTTATATAAGTGAAGAAAAATTGGGAGGGGAGGGAGTAAATTAAAGGATGACAAACTATTTCACAAAAATTTAATATATACTTTTACTTAAGGAAAAAAAAAAAAAAAAAAAGTAATTGGTAAGAAAAATTTATCTTCCAAGACAAACTATTTTATCTTAAATAACACTTAATTTCATGTGATGTTTTATTGAGACAAAAAAAAAAAAAAAAAAAAATTAATTTAATTTCTGGTTAGGAAAGTAAATATTGTTGCCATATTTTTAACTTTCTGTGATCATGCCAATGATAGGAAAGAGAGAGAGAGAGGAAAAAAAAAGCACAAACAAAAGAAACACTTGACATTTGGTCTGGTTAAAAAAAAAAAAAAATACACCAGCTAAGCAAGTGATAGGCATGAATTCAACTCTTGAAAGTCTTGGGTCAAATTTTGTATACACATAAATTGACCTTTACTAGAGTCAGGCATATGAGTGTTTCATTATTTAATGAAATGAAAAAAAAAATTAAAAGAAAAAAAAAAAAAAATGAGATAACAAAATCAGACATATGTATTATTTGGCCTTTCAAGTTTCTGGGTGTTGGAATAATTAAAGAGCGAGCAGTTTAGAAGAGAAGCTAATACCTTAGATGTTTTCAGTTTCAAAATTTCTGAAGCAGCAATTTTATTTTATTAAAAAAGCAAAAGCTGGAAATTTTGTACAAGAGTTAATAAGCAAATCAGTTACAAGAGAGAAATGGGAATGTAAGTTGGAAAAAAATAAAATAATACAGCAAAAAGCAATAGAAAAAAAAATATGCTGGGACATGATTTTAAGGATATTGAGGACAAAGATGATGGTGAATTATATTTTTAACACTGAACATATAAGTAAAAGCAGATTAGACAAAAAAGATATTTATAATGAATGAGAATGTTAAAGGGTTTCCAACCAAAAGGGAGAATGAAACATGGTTGTTATAATGAAAAGCAAGCAATAAGTATTATTTACAATTATTATAATTTTCATCTTGTTATGGTTTTCAAATTTTAATTTGTTTCCTTGCATTTACAGAGAATCTTTTTAAAACAGAACACGCATCAAGTAATGCAAAAATAAAATTATTGCAATATAAAAGTTTAAAACCAATTTCCCCAGAATCTATTTTAAGTGTATATTTTATTATATTTAGTTTGTTTAAGAGGCATTCTGTGCTTAAGACAGCAAGGAAAGCGCTTAAAAGAAAGCAAAAGTAAAATAGGAATTAACTTTATTGAGCAAGAGAAAAATGCAAATTTAGCTATTTAGTTTCAGACCAAATTAGAGCTTTACTTTTTGTTACCAACCTACATAGACAGCACCCAGAAACAGCCAAATGAAGAAAATTATCAGGGAAATTAAGTTTATATATAATTATGAACAACATGAGGATTTTTGGAACAAGCTCAAATATCCAGAGAATTACTTAGACATCAAAACAAATGCATTTAAAAGAAGGAAAAAAAATATAAAAAAATAAAGAAAAATAATCGGCAAGATAATTTCATTTTATAAGTCTTGGGAGAAGGGTGGAAGAAAATAATAAGTGCAAAAATATTTGTTAAATTGGGGCTGAATTCTCATAGCAGGTTCAGTTTCAATACAGTTTTTTTTTTTTTTAGGTCCAATGCACATTTCTAAGGTTTGAGCTTGAAACGGACCACAAAATGAGAAACTGAAAACACCATAGATTATTGGTAACCTTAAAATAAAGTGCATTTGTAAACTTGATGAATGCATGCATATTGGAATAGTATGGAGATTATTACTAGCACAATACATTATCATCAAAGACAAGAGTGGCTGCTTTTAACAAAAAGTCCATTAGTTTAGGGAATTGAAATTACATAAACATAAAAGCCAAGCTAAATATATGTATGGAAAAAAAAAAAAAAAAAAAATTAAATTAATAAAATTTAAATACAACTAGTCAACCAATTATTCAACACACTAAATAAAACAGTAATACTTACTAAAATTATTATTGAACAAGTTTTTAAATAATCATTTTCCAACTGATTTTTTTTCAAAGTTCTTTTGAGAATTATATTAGCAATGTTGTATTTCCTACCTTAATACATTTCCAAGCTATCTATTGGAATTATGATATTTTCATGTTAAAACTAATGTCATTATCAAAATGCAGAACAAATTTCAGACTTCAGACATAAATATCTTTAAAAATTCCATCTGAACAGAGATGGTGTAATTTAGCCATTGATTAAAAAAGAAGAGATTAAAGAGAAAAATAACAATTGAATGCTAACAAAACACAATGTATATAATAATAATTTTTTTTTTTGTTTTTGGAACAATCACTCACATCTTTTGATAATATATATTTCATATCTTGTTTTGAAAAAGCATTCATCTACAAATTGGCTGAGTTACAAACGCACATACATGAAAAAAGGGTGCTCCAGTAGGTAGTCATGCAATTCTTGGGTGGAATAATGCAGAAAAAAAATAAAAATAACGAAGATGGAAATGAAAGGAAAAAAATAAAATGAATGAATGAAGGAAAGGAAAGAAAAAAAAAAAAAAATGATAATTTTTCCCAAACAAACAAAAAAAAAAAAAAATTAATTTGTGATCAATGTCACTTATAAGGGTTTTCATTGGGCACCGACAACACCAAATCATTTGCACTCACAGATTTTGGCCAAAGATGTTTTTAAAGAAAAATTTGACAATTATATTAATACTATTACAAAATAAAAGTGGAAATTTTTTCCATCTTATACTTAAATATTTTGCCTAGAACATCTTAATATGCATCAAATCTGCCTATTAAACTCTCTTCAAATTTTATTACCAAACTAACAAACGGAAAAATGAAAGTTGTAAAAATTGAAAATATTGTTAATAATCAGGAAGTATGCTTTAAAGGAACAGAATCCAAAATTAATGTTTTATGACTTTACAAATAAAAATTATAGAGTTCAAGTAATTATTTTTTTAATTTCAAAGGCTTAGCTCATTGACGAAGAAAATTAAAACAATTTAAAGAATTATTGTTAATTTTTAAACATTTATATTATATTTTTGGTCGCAGCATTGGTAATCCACAACAAATGTTGCTTTTTACAAAAAAAAAAAAAAAAAAAAAAAAATGTTCACAAATTTTATTACATTAATTAATATAAAAATCAGTAAATAAATTTACAATAGGAAAAAATATTAATGATTATTATTAAATATGGATATGTACATAAAAAAATTAGTTCAAAACTTATTTTACTTTTCAAATTTAACAGTAAAATTAATACTAAAAAACATGAAAGCAACTTACAGTTAAAGGCTAATCTATAATAATAAAATCAAAAGTATTTTTTTGTCAAAGTAAATGCAATAATGATAATTGTATGGTGCTATGTGATTATGAGACAGAAACCTCCACTATCCACTTTTGCATAGACTACTATAAGTGAACACGTGATGCTTATCATACATAATATATAATATTAGTGAAAAAGAAAATGCTTATCAATTCTTTTCAGCAAAGAATCATAAGCAGTATTTTAAGAACCAAAATCAAATTGTTAACAATGACAAAAAGGAAGTGCTCATCTTTGTTCTGTTCAATTTGATTTTTAATTGGGTGTTATGTGTTTTGATTAGACTTCAGGTGAGTAACAAGAAAAAAATATTGATAGATTGTATTCCTCTGATAACATATTTTATTATATTATTTGATTATTAAATGGAACCAGCACTAACGTCAGTGCCTATAGTTAAATAACAAATGTTTTAATATCATTACTAAAAAAAAAAACAACACGACTACACTAAGGTACCAAGCACAGTACAGAATAGAATAAAAGGTCTTCTGGATTTATCATATCAAAATGGATATTATTAATTATTTTAAATAAACTAAGACAGTTTTGGGAAATAAAAAAACAAAAAAAAAAAACCCAGAAAAATTAACATTTCCATAGTAATTTATTGATGATTTTGATACTAAATTTAGTCAAAATTACATATTAACATATTGAATATTAACATATTAAATAACTTTTAGCTACAGTGAATAAAGAAATAAAAAATATAAATTTAAAAGAATTTCACAAAGATTATTTTAATTTAAAAATCAATAATTTTAGGAAGAAATTAATTTTACGTTCATTATACCGGTTTAAAAGTTTGTTGATGCATAGACTACTGCATAATAATCAAGTTTAGAGAATTTTTTTTTTTGAGTTCTTTAACAGATTATATATTTCTATAAACTAAAACTGTTACGTTTTCTCCTCAAAGTGAGTGGAAAGGAATTTACACATTAACACTTATTTTTAGCTATTTTTCATTAAATATGAAATAATTCTAATGTTATTAAAATAAATATATATGATATCATTTGATATCTCAGATAAAATAAGTTTGGAAGTTCTTAGTCCTATCTTTCAAGATGCTGTTGTGAACAAGGTTAAAAAAGAATAAAGAGAAAAAAAAAAAACCAAAACAGACAAACAAGTATTTAAAAACTATTATAATTTACAGATTAAACCTTTAGGGAAACAAATATAGCAAATTTGGATTGCATGATTCTAGCATTTCTTTTAAAAATTATGAATAAAAGAAAAAATAGCACAGGATTTTCAGCTTTAATTATACAAGTTTGTTAAAGAATCAGTTTTTGAGACTTCAAAGAGAGTTAATCAGTATTTTTCTTTCTTCAGCTGGATCTAAATTTAAATAAAATAACCTAATAATCTGAAACCAAATAGACATACATTTACTAAAAAGATAAATCAGCCATGTCTATCTTTAAAAGCAAATTCACAATTATAAAAAAAATTTCTCCAATTCTGCTAGTTACATTTCAGCTGTTCAGCAACACAGAATCTCAAAATATGCGACAAGACATCACAATAATAAATGAAAGACAAAGAGAAAATAGTTAAAAAAAAAAAATAAATAAATAAATAAATAAAAGAAATAAAAGAAAATTTAAAAGAAAACTTAAAAAGAATAAAATTCAAACCACCAAGAGACAAAACAGTTAAATCAAATATATGAATATTTGAAATTGATTCTTTCCTGGAGAGAGAAAAAAAGAGAGAGAGAGAGAACAAAAGTAATAATAATAATAATAATACCAGTGTAAGAAGTTCACACATTAAAACAATAGTTGTTGGGCCTAAGAATATCACAGAGACAATGACCACAGAACAGAATACCTTTCACTAGATAAACTTGACAGATTTTTGTCTTTGAGGACAGCTGGAAGGTGCGTTTATTTGGGCAGTTGCAGGCTCTAGAGACCAATGTCTACATGAGTGATGGAAAACAGATGGTAGGTTTCTAGGCATGCTTATCAAGCAGGAAGAACGAAGGATTGATCCCCAGGCTGGAAATTCACTTACCGTAATAATCCCATGGTCCCCGAGCTTCAATGTCAGCAAACAAAAATGATATACGAAATCAAAACAAAGGCCACATAATCAACTAAACTTGATCTTGTTTTTATCAGTTGAATAATTCCTACAACTAATTAAATAAGAGGGAATATATATATATATATATATATATATATATATATATATATATATATATATAAATAAAAGAAAAATCCCATACCATAACCCCTGCAAAAATACTTAGGATAGAGAAGGATATATATCCGTGAGATCTGGATAGAAAATTAAATTTTTAAAATTCTTTCTTTTCAGTTTTAGAGAAAAGAAACAATCTAAAAAGAAAAGTTATTTCCTGAAATTAACAGTATTTGGTAATAAATTTGATAAATATATGTAAAAAAAAAAAAAAAAAAAATAATTTTTTTCCACATCCTAATGTCGCAGATCCATCCCTTTTGTTTCAATGTTTAAAATGGATGTGTAAAGTTCTAGTAATCACAGCATTACTAATTATTACCAGCAGATTTCTTGACAGTTCTCCTTATTCAATTAAGCAAATCTTCCTTCAAATTTAACTGCCATATCATAATCCAGTTTTTGGTCTGTTAACCATGGGTATCTCATAAGTTGATCAGTTTTTGCACATACTTGATATCTAACCATCACCATTTCCAATTAAGGGATGAGGTAAGTGGAGACTTAGGGGAATTATTAATTCAATGGGTGTGGGGGGGATACACTACATTTACACCATTAGATATTGATTAAAATAAGGGAGGGTCAGGGATAAATGTTTGAACAGAAAAAAAAAAACAATACTAACAGCCATTCAAAATAAAAAATAAGCAAAAATCAAACAAACATTCAAAAACAAATAAAACAAGCAAGAAGACAAAAAAAGCACAATATAAAACACATTTTATCATTTCAATAGAATTGTCACTATTAAGATACGAGTGCTAGTCTAATATATAGAGTTTGTGTTTTGATCTTAAAATTGCACAATAAATTGTTGAAGGCTTGAGATTGAAATGCAGAGTGAAATAATGTATTTAAATAAGAAAATTAGATGAAATATACAAATAGTTCAATTGAAAAAAATAGTAAATAGTTCTTTCTGTATTGAGTGCATGGTAAATTTTATATTTTAAATCATTTTTAAACTATTATATAGAAAGGTTCGTTTCAAAAGATAAAATTTATAAAATATAACATTAAAATAGTTATGTAGTCATCATTGGAAACTGAAGAAGTTCAGACATTAAATGAGAAGCATTTTATGTTAAGCTAAAACTGCCATAAAATTTCAATGTAAGTGAGATGTTAAAAGGTGACAAATGTTTTTTTCTGTTGACATCAAAATGTAGAGGACAATGACACTGAATGAAACACACCTTTGATAATTCCTTAGAGAGAATTATTTTTAGAGATAAGATTTACAATAATTTTTTTTTTTTTTTTTTTTTTTTTACATTTCTACAAGTTTAATGTCTTCTTTGTATTTCTCTTTCACAATAAAGCAACACTGAGAGCGTCTCTCTATAATGAACTGGCAATGTTATATTGCCAGGATCCACGATGCAATAAGACAGACAGGAAATAGATCAAATGAAATAAAGTTTGGTTCGATGAAGAATAGAAAATGAGAGAACATACACAGAAAATGAAGAGAATGGCACAAAGAATTGGTGATGGGATGATATCAGTAAATAGCAAGACATGCTAGAGAAGCAGATCTTGGAGCCATGATAGATATATGCATTCTAGAAAATACATGGTAAGAAGTCAGCATGAGCCAACAAGCAAGGCTAAGAATATTTAAACCCCATGGTAAAGTTTTATATTTACACCCATACACTTTAATGTATGGCTATGCAAATTTTCAAACTATGGATATGTACAATCATCATATATGATTGCAACTGGTTTAAAGAGAAATGAACAGCCAAAAGTTCAAGGGTATCTTGAAATTTAATTTTGTGAGTTTGAAATAGGATAATAAGTAAAATTAAAACCAGGGGTTAAAAAAAAAAAAAGAAAAAAAAAAAAGGGAAATAAAAAAAACTTAAAATCCCCAATGCCAATTGATGGCCACTCACTGTCATTGTCCTCAAGAAGTGCATCCACTTTTGGGTAATCTGTAAAGCAGCAGCAGGATTAAAATTAGATAGTATGTATCTTACGATTAGATTAACATATACTATATATCAAGGTCTAAAGAGAGAAAGGACATCATTTTTCTTTTTTTTCTTTTGGGATAATGTTAGTAGCAACTGGTTAAGTAATTATTGACACATCAAGCAGGATATTTTCAAAATTAATTTGAGATGCATTAAAAAAAAAAATATATTAAATTGCACACACATATCTAAAACAGTAAATACTAAATAAGTGAAACAAAGTATTCAGATTTATATTTGAATCTATTTAGTGTAAAATTTTTAATACATTTCTGAACAATGAAAAATTGACCCATGATGCTGATTAAAATATATCCATACATTATGACATATGCATATAAGAACGATAAGTATAAAGAATATAAAATTAACATTGCTGCCACTAAGTTGAAAATAATTTGTCTTCAATAGATTTGTATGAAATATTTGTTTTAAGGAATAAAAAATCATAAAGTACCAAAAAATATATTAAATATATTTATTTAATGACTACTCTAAAATGATTAGAACAGTGAATAAAATTTATCAACTTTTCTAAGTGTTTTAATGAATAACATTTTTATAGTTAATGTCATATGCTGCATTTAGGAATTGGAAAAATAAACATTTGACAAGAAAAGAAAAAAAAAAAAAAAAAAATTTTTTTTTTAGTCAAAGTAATAACATATTTTACTAATAGTCAATTGAATGAAACAAAAAGTACAACTAAAGACATTTTAAATTTTAAAATAGTTCACATTAACTGAATTTCACTGTTCACAAAATGTAAAGATACAAATAAGATAAAAAATGAAAATTTGTATTAATTTAGTTAAATCAAATAAAACACTCAATAAACACCACTTAACTTGCCCAAGTACATGCAAATACCCATTTCTTTTTTTCTCTCAAAAAGTAAAGGAATTAATATAAATTTTATGAAGCATAGTATAAATGAGTAAGCAGAGTAGAGTCAAAGCTTTATAAATATATGATTATTGAAAAACCTACATGATGTCTCTGGAAACTGAGCTTTTCCAAGATTAACCTCATTAAATCAATTCATAAGAAAATGAGAATATGTGGAATGAACTTTTGGAAAAAAAAAAAACAAAAAAACATACCAACAATTTGACAAGTGGATTAAAATATATATATATATATAAATGATAAAAAACACCACCACTATAAAAGTAAAAAAAAAAAAAAAAAAAAAAAAAAAAAAAATCAAAACATTAAGTTATCAAATTATCTCGCTCATAAAATTAAAAGCAAAAATACTTTTTAAATGCTTCAATTTTATGAACTTAAAAAAAAAAAAAAAAAAAAAAAAAAAAGGTAAAACAGTCAACCCAACAATTGCATTTAAAAGAAACCAAAATAAATAAATAAAAATAGCGCAATATTGAAGCCTGATCAACTCAGCTTGTATATAAGAAAAATAATAAAATAAAATAAGAGCAAGCTTCATAAACAAGTAAACAATAGAACAATCCAGTCTAATCATGCAGCTAACACTTATAGCATACAAAATATAAGTATATATATATATATATATATATATATATATATATATATATATATATAGATATGTATGTATGTAGCATTCAATTGGTGAAGTTTGACAGACAAAAAAGTGTAAGTGCAAGACAGCTGAACAGTTTTGAAATGGATATTATTTAACTATGAGCAGAAGAAAGAAAGGCAAGCCAGTATATCATTTTCTAAACTGATCTCTGTTTTGACTGGTTACAAGTGGCAAGAAGTAAATCAAGGATTTGCAACAGACTGTCATGTCTGCTACTCGGATGCATAGATTAGTAAAGGTTAAGCAGATAAGGAAATAAACATGGGAATAAAAAGTGTCCGGGTGGTAAAATAAATGAAAAAATAAAATAATAGAAGTCAAAAAAAAAAAAAAAAAGTTTCTATAATAATTTACAAGTTAAAATCTACCATATTTTTCCACAAGAATGATCCAGCCTGAAGGATGCATCCCAATTTGAACTCAAGTAAAACAAAGAAAAGAGACTTCTGCCTTTAGGATGCAAGGCAAATTTCTGAGACATTATTTTGTTTTTTTTTTAGGGGAGGAGTTTTCAATGCTAAGACATGCAGTAAACAACAAATTTTCTCCAGCCGTTTTAAATTTGAACACAGCTGAATTATATATTTAGGCATAAAATTAAAAATAAGTGCTACAATTGATGAAATTCCTTTTAAGATTTAAAGAAAAATCTCAAAGAAAAAAAAAAAGAAAAAGAAAAAAAAAAAGAAAAAAAGGGAACTATTTTCTCAATTTGTTCTAATATTAAGAAGTTATTTTCAAATGGACATACATAAACTCATGCACGGATAATTGCACAAACCTAATAGAAAAAAAAAAAAAAAAAAATGATACTTTAGAAAACACAAATGATATGAAATATAATCAATACTAAACTAAATTTGTTTCTAGAATATAAATATTTAACCCATTAGTTTCAAATGCATTTAATAAAATAACCAAAATTAACAGGTGTTAATAAAACTGTACTAGAAACTTTTCATATACAAGTGGTTGTTGAAAAGTTCTTGGCCTAACAAAGCACTTAAAATTTAAAAAATAACAAATAAACAAAAATAAATCTGACATTTGGTAATTTACTCAGATTTTGGCATGTGTGTCAGGTTGAGATCTTTTCAGCATCCGCTTATACAAGAAAATATTCTAAAAAAATGTTGAATAATAAAAATTTATTTTTTAAAATGGTAAAAAAAAAAAAAAAAAAAAAAATTCCCCTTTTTCTCTTCTCTCTCTCTTTTTTTTTTTTTTTTTTTTTTAAATCTCTAAAAATAAGAATAAAAATAAATCTTTGGAGTTTATAGAATTGAATTTCCAAAGATTAAAGAGGAGGGTTGCAAATCCTTGTGGAGATTCATGCTCTGATTGTTAGAATCTACATGTATTTCCATCTATAATGGCACATTCCAATGAAAGTCATGAAACAAAGGAAATTACAAGGAATTCATTTTGGAAATGGCTTACTCACTGGAGGAGGATCCTTTGCTCCCATATCGGTTGCCTACATGGATGGTAAAGTGGACAGAAATGAATGCCATGAAATGATTTCAGATTACTCTGTGTCAGATGGCAATGACAGTAGCAGCAGCAGCAGCAGCAATATATGGAGAGCAATGGCTGGCAAGTGTTTACAAATGAGTCTATTGATATGCAAAAATGGATGTGACAAGACTGAAGGTGAGGGAGCACAAGGGAAGCTTTACAATTTGGGAATTTGGTAGAAATTTAAATGGCAAAATGGCAGGCAAATGATTTTAATGGATAGAAAGATGAATATCTCAACAACAATTTCTCATGAGCATAGAAAATGGATGATGTTTTTCAAATACCCAGCAGTTTATAAACTCATACCAGGCTTTCAAAAAACACACTAAACATCTAGTTAAACAAAACAGAATTAAAATTCCACATATTGAATTTTTGTAGTAATCCAAGACTTTATGATGTCTCACATGTATTGAAAATATGAAAGTTTCTTAAAATGAATCAAGTTGAATGGATGTAATTCTAATTACACGTTACACAATCTTTGTCGACTATGATGAGGTTTAGTGCTGAAATTCAGGAGAAAAAAAAATATTAATTGAAAAAAAGTTTTCCTAAAATTAAAAATGTTTACAAACTTTATTTTTCCTAGTATAAATGAAAACATTGAGATTTTATAAATTTCATTCTTAGTTTGTTTTTTTAAGCTTAAGAGATGCTATTTAATGAAAGCCAAAACAGGCAAATGAGCTAAAATAAGCATAAGTCTTTGTTGAACAAACATCTTTAACATCAGCAATTTCTGATTATAAAATGATGGAATTACAATTTTAAATATTTACAACTGTTTTTATTACAATAAATGACAGTAAATTGTAATTCAACTTATAAAAGCAAGCTGATGGCAAAGCCAAAATTGCCTGAAGACATTCAAATCAGACTTTTATTTTCTAACTTCATAGAATGAATATCCTGATGAAGATGAAAAAAATGTCAATCCTAAAAGAAATAAAGTACCAAAGAAGCTTACTTGAAAATTTCATACACAACTGGTAAAATACTAGAAAGAAACCAAAGAATTTAAATATGATAGTGAGAATTAAATTTTGATGAAAAACAAAGTCAATTCTGGTGTAAATACCTTTTCTTAAATTTAACAACCTAAAAGAACTTGCTAAAAGTTTTCCCTAAAAATTTAAATTCTACATGATTGAATGAAAGACAAACTAAGTATGCTCAGAAAAATTTTAAAAAACAATTAACGAGTCAGGTGAAAAAGCCAGTGAGAGGTATATTTTTATATTAAAAGTGTACAGAAAAGATTTAAGTATATCCACTAAAAACTGAATAGTTAGTAAAGGTTAGGCAATAGAGTTGCCATGATGTTACCAGCAAAACAAATGGTTATTTACAGAAAAATGTATATAAGTAAAATTCTCACTCAAAGAAAAAAAAATAGGGATAAACAAGTTTACTGTCATGTTTTTTTTGAAAGATACTTTAACTTGAAAGGTTTTAAATGTGATGAGAATAATTTAGAAAAAAAAACAAAAAAAACTGGTATCATTGAGGTCAATCTATTTTTTTTTAATGTGGAGAAAATGTATCCTACTACTCTAAGTAGGAAGCAAATCTTAATTTATTGCTTCTTGAAAATAAATACAGTGAGATGTTCAAAAGGAATGAACACTGCAGTGAATATCAATGGATTATATCTGCAGAATATTTGCTCCATTTTCATAGACATCTGCACAAAGGAGTAAGCTCTTTTCTCATCAAATGGAAAAACAAGCATATGCACTTTTTCAAAAAAGTGAGTCAATTCTTCAAGCCCCAGAAATTAAAGCTAAAAGCAACAGTTCTAAGCAAAAGTAAGAAAAATCTAACAGAATCTGAATTAAAAATTTTTTTAATAAAAGTACATTTTTAACATTAGTTTTTTTTTCTGACACAGAAATTAAACATCATTTGGTAGTAAACTAAATTTAACCCAACATCAATAATAACTTTGAATGAGAATGAGCTAAAATGTTTTAAGTGACAGCATTATCAGAAATATGAAAAATAAGTCACTGCAAAAGAATGCTAAACTCAAATCCTTTGCATTTTGATTTTTAAAACTCAAAAGATACAACTTCTTGAGTTTATACAAGAAAGGGTAAATTTAATCTGCTACATATCCAAAAATTTAAAGAAAAAAAAAAAGAAAAAAAAAAGGACAACTATTGATGCTCTACATGAGTTTGATTCCACAAACATTTGCATTTAACCTTTCTGCTTCAAGATTTTTATAGGGTCATGAAATAGGTGTCATGTCATCAATAAAACACTTTAGAGAATTTGTGAATAAATAGTACACCTAAAATATGGATAGCTTATCTGATATAGCATATTCATTTCAGCAGTATGTTAGTAATGGATAAAGATCAAAGTAGGATAAAGATGTTTGGACAGGGTTTAGTAAAGAAGAAATTTTTAAAACAATAAAACAAGCTCATCACATCATAGCACAAAGATCAGTAAAGAAAATGAACTCAATTCTTGAATTGTGAATCTAAAAAAGAAAACATTAAAAAATAAAACCTAAAAATAGTCAGTACAATCAAAATAGAATTAGCTATAAAATAATTTGAAAAAGAAAACAAATTGTATCATACAGCTCAAGCGTCAACTTAATCTTACTATTTCTAGCTAAAAAAAAAATAAAACAAAAATACCATCTGCAAAATTATATAAAAAAAAACAAAAAAAAACAAACAAACAAAAAAACAGACACACAGAAAAAAACTGACCTTCACGATCTCCAGTTTCAACAGTTGAGGTTTGTGTTTCTTTACTGTAAGTGACATTTTCTCTTGGAGCAATTGTAGTTTCATTCACTTTGCAGACACTCAATTTCACCCTGGGTTTTGTACTGAAATTCACAATTTTATCAAAGAAATCATTCACTACTAAGTAATGCACGTTCTAATGTTTATTATAATTAAAAAATATATAATATAAAAATAACCAAAGTTAATATTTTTCAAAGATTTTACAAGTACAAAGGATAAGTTTTAATAAAAGGAAAATACATCAGTATCATTTTGAGAATGTTTCCACCAAATAGATGTATGCAGTAGATCTTATTAACAAGTTGAAACATGGAGAATTTGTTTTTCTCTAATAGGTTTATAGTTGTGTCTCACTATCAAGAACAGTGTTTCTTAACTCTTTTTTTATTATACTATATACTTTATTATACTTCAAGGGATGCAATTTATTTTTTAATAGAAGATTGTATTTCATGTGGAATAAATAATTCATTCTTTGTATGTGCATCTGTGTACTCTTCTACATGTTCTTATAGGATATTGAAAATAATGTGCATTACTGCACTTAAGTTCAATGGTTGAGAAACATTGATCAAAACATTCACGATGGACCATGAAAACTTTTCTGATATTAGTTTGCTACCCTAACAAGACAAATGTATTATGAGATAATCTTGAAAGAATAGACATCTTGTAGTCTAAGTTTACAATCATGACCATTTTTAAACAGAAATTTATATAAATAAGGACAAAATTAAGTGTGTGTGTGTGTGTGTTCTAAGTGATTAACAATATTAAAAGATGTTTAACAAGAGGCACAGGTGCATTAGTTTCTTCAGTTTAGTGAAGCCTTAATCTAATAATAAGTTTTAACAAGTGAAAAATAATTGTGACTTGTTTTCATGTATTTTGTTAAAATCAGTTATGTTCAGTAAAATATTGACTGTCAGAGGTCAATTACAAAATCAAATGCCAACTCTATAATAACCAACTTAGGCAATAAAAAATTTTTATGAGTTGATTTATAGCTTCAACTGAAGTCTTAACATTGTTTTCACAATATTAAAAACATCTCTGCAAATAAACTCATTGTTGGTGTCTGCAAACGAAAATGTATCAGAAATTGCCAGGCACGAGAAATTGTAGTTGGCATCATAATAAAAACTGCCAACTAGGAGTATGGTTGGCAGTTGATGTGTTAACTTTTATCAAAACTAATTTGGTTTATGGATTTAGATTTTAAAACTGTCAGTTTTGCAGGAACAAACAATAGGAAGTGTACATCTTGAATATTGTAACTTTGTTTTAATTTTTTTAAATATAACTTGCTCAGAGTTGCCCAGCAACATGAGGTCTACCTAGAATTGATCAAATCATTTAATATTTAGGAAAACATAGATTTCCTTGAGAAACAGTGCTTTAGTTCCTTCAAAGTTTTACTCCTCACACACTTTTACCAGTATCCATATAACTTTTCAAAACAGCTACCTCAATATGCTTTCCTTGATCTCTTCACTTTCAATGGCCTCTTTGGGACATGCCAGAAAACAAGTGGAGATAAATATGGACTGTGTATGGATTTTCTGATAAACATAAGCAATACAATGTTTCACCCCAAAAGATATCCTGGCTGTCAAGATATTAAAAAGAACTGAATACATTTTGGACAGTTCAAAGAATCTAATTCTCACAGTATCAATTTCTAATTTCCTTTCAGGCACTCTGCTTGTAAGAGAGAACTTTCAAAATGTGAATCACTTTCAATTGATTCCAGATCACTTTTGGTGTATTCCTGGCCAAGATTGAAGCAATGTCAGTTCTGAAATTTTCCCTTTTTTTAAATTATTCCTGAAAGCTTGCTTAATCATTCAAACAGCTTCTATGGATTCTTCAAGCAAAACAATGTACATTCACTGTGAACATGGTAGCCATATAATGTATGAGTACATTCAATGTCATCTCATAGTCAACTGAGTAATCCCACAGGAACATGTCTCTCCATGTGTGTGTTCAGTAAAATACTTTCTGATTGGCTGTAAAGTTCCATCAAAGTCATACGATTGATTCTTGCAATATACAAAATGACTGGAGACTTTATGGATGGACCAGTTCTTTTAAAATTTATTCTGGTGGCTTCTTAGTGAGAATAAATTTAATCTCATAGCTTGTGCTTCAATAAATATTTACAATCAATAATAAATCTCTACACAGAAAATTAGTTTTGTTTTTGCAAAATGTTTCTTTCAAACTCATCTTACGGTGAGAGTAAAATGAAAATCATCATGAAAAAAAAAAAAAAAAAATTATAATTTGTTCTAAAAAGCTTAAAATGTGATAAAAATGTTATTTTATGAACAGTAACTTACCTTCCACCAGTAACAACTACTTTTGACTGATCAGGTTCTAGTCCAGTTGGGCTCAAACTGCCACTTCGATTTCCTGTTTCTGACAGGGCGGATAAGGAAAGAAAGAAAAAAAAGAAACAAATGACATTATAAAATAACAAAGGTAACTTAAACATTGCAATTTGAAGAATTCCAGTACAATATAATGTAAGAATAAAATAAAAATTTAAAAACTAGAATTCATTTTAAATAAATTATAAATTTCTCACTTTAAAATTTAAGCAAAACTGTATTTTAAATCTTCACTTCTAAAATCTTCAAATTAATTTTCTAAAGAGAAAGTGCATAAAAAAAAAAAATTGCACCGGCCTTAAATTAAAATTTACTGTGCCATTATTGACATTAAAACAGGCAATGTTTTGCTTTACTCAACACAAAAACAAATACATTTGTTTCTTTAGTAAAATGTTGATAAATAATATGAGTAAATGCAAAAATCTCTCACATGACACATTTAAAACTAATTTACAAATTCTTGAAAGTATGAAGAAAAATAATTTAGTCACTGTTAAAAATATTGTTTCCAAATCTTTGACAAAGATATTTTTGTAGAGAATGCTTCGGATTCATTACTGTACATAGCAATTTGTTGTAAGCCCCATTTGCCGACACCTATACCAAATAATAGATAAAAGAATTGAAGAAAAGAAAAATAAAAAAAGATGGGAAGAGGAAATCAAGTTATACATGTTCCCAAAATTTCAGAATGTGAAATGTTAAAGTTATAATCAAAAGAAAAATATTTGAACAAGATTTAGATCAAATTATGTTTTATTTTTGTGTCAGATTCTAGTTGAGTAAGCATAAGGAAGTTTATTTCATGCATCTCTAGATTCCTGTATTTGGGTACGTCATGCAATGTCAGGAGCAAAATGTGGTGGAGATATTTTTTAGCATTGATTGAGGGATAAATGTCATTTCACTTGTTCATAAAAGGTAAAAGAACAAATAAAAAGATCAATATATCAGTTTCCTTTCAAAATTTGTTTAGCATAATACTAACATATTCTTTGAGAAAAATAGGCAATTCATTTTATTTAAATAAGGGCAAGATCATAGCAATATGTAGGCAAATTACAAATATACATTTTCTGAAATTATATGCTTCAACTTACCTAAAAAGGTTTTACACACAAAAAATGTAGATTCCTTAAAAATGCTAAAAGCAAGCTTTCATTCATTTTTTGTATTTGTTGGGCATTTCTTACTTGTTGCTAAATGGCTGCTGTGAAAAGCAATGATTGACAAGCTTGGGTAAAAAAAAAAAAAAAAAAAAAAAAAAAAAAAAAAAAAAAAAAAGCAGCTTGATTTTTTTTCCTTTTTTTGCTGAGAATATTTTCCTCTCATGCTAATTTTAAATAAGATTGCAAGTGTGTGTGTATATATTATATATATATATATATATATATATATATGTATGTATGTCAATTTATTCAAGAGCAATAAAAGAAATCAGAGGATAAGTTACAAAATGCAAAAATGATCAATAAATATAGGTAATAAAGTACAGATGATAGACTAAATAGAATAAACTTAGAATTGAACTTAGGGATTTCATGAAAATTAGTGTTGAGGTATTTTTACTTATATATTTCATTAGATGTAATTATCAAGTGGTGCTTGTGTGTGAAATCTATCTGCATGTATGTAAAAAACAAAGTATAAGGGAAATAAATTATTTATGTGAACAGATTAAGTTGTAAAAACTTCTCTTCTGTAAAAGAAAAAAAATAACAGAATATCTGTAACGAATATGAAGCAAATAAAATTGCTGATAATTTAATATAAGCCAGAGTCCAGCTTATTCTGAGGCCTGAGAGCCAACCACCAAAGAATATCCAAGTAAACAGTAGATTTTATTGAGGAGGTAACACTAACAGAGGAAGAGTGAAGTCATAGTTTATAACTCAAGGCAAGAAATAATCATTTTCTTTCAGCTTCCACATGAGGAAAAATAAATAGAGGAAAAAAAAAAAAAAAAAAGAAACTCAATATTTGTTTAGAAATAATATTTATATTTTAGTGTATATCTAAAATTATTTGCAATACGGTTACAGTTTCTGTGAGTGTTCTTTTTAAACTTTGACTTCACTTTGGGCAGCTTGAAAGCAATTGTGGTACCGTTTGAACAGCCTAGATGTGATTGAAAACAGCATGCTTATGGAGAAAATTTCCATATTGAGATAAATTAGTTACCAAGTCTGTTCCAAACTTCATGATGGATGGAAGACATGAAAACATAGTAAAACAAAATATAGCTGAAAGAAAGTCAAGTTGAGTTTAGCAACACTTTCAAATCATTATTACCAGATTAACCCATTAAAAGACAATGATCAAGAATTTCTAGAAAGGAGTAAAAATGGAAAGACAACGCTCATAATTCTGTGATATCAATTTATACAGTTCACAATAATCTGACAAACATTTGTTTAGCCTTATCTTTTAATGTTTATAATATTTTAAATAGAACTAAAATGTTTTCAGTTCAAGTTGAGCAAAGTAGTAAAGAAAATTGTCATTATAAATTTTTCTAATCATTTATAAAAAGAAAAAAACAATTATATATCGGGTGCAACAGCAAAATTGTACAATTGTTAGATTAAACTTTTAACTGTTGTATCTTAGAAATGATTAAAGATATCTTACTGGAATTCTCTGAGGTTTTTATAACACTATTGGACTATTTTGAACAATAAGAGCGTATAATTACTCTCCAAATCGATCATAAATGAAAAAGACATATTCATTATTAATTAATCATGTTTCATTAAATAATATAGACAAGTTTTGTTTAAGTTTTTTCTTAAGTAAGTTCCTTTCATATTGTCTGATAAGCTTAATAACATGATCATTGAAGGACACCACAAACTTGCTTTCACGATGCTTGACTCGACATTTGAATGATAACTAACATTTTTAGGCATTTAAAACAACATGCTTGGGCGCATACACAATTCCAGAAAATCCTTGTTGAAAACACAACTATACTTAAACATGAAAACAATAAACAAAAACTAAAAATTCTTGAAGATACGTACATAAAACAGTTGAAACCTAACCTGAACAAAATAAACTATGAAATCTACACAAACATTCTTAAATGCTTATAATTGATAACAGAAGCCATTGGTTTATACCAATACTTTGTTTTCACTCTTGCATGGTTATGTGTGAAGTCACAAGCTGTGACGCAATTTTCACTTCCACGTCTTGTATACACTAGTTAGATGTTGCTTTGAAATTTTTCATGCAACAAAAACAGACTATCATTATTGTTCCGTGTATTGGTTGATATATTGAAAAGTAATTGTCATCTTTGAGAATGGCTTATGTAAGCTGAAAGCTTAGATTGGATTTAAACATGTATCAATATGGTGATTTCCTTTCATCCTTCAATGATAATGTTATTAAGCTTATCAGACAATATGAAAGGAACTTACTTAAAATAAATAGCCAAAACTTGTCTATATTATTTAATGAAACATGCATAAATGAAAAATTGCTGCCTAAATATACACGATATATATATATATATATATATATATATATATATATATATATATATATATAGTGTATGTGTGGTAATAAAACAGTGCTCCCTGTAAAATAGCACCTAAAATTTATACTACTAATAAATAAATATAAAAGTGAACATTGAAGTCAACACCCAGAGGCGACAGGCTGTTTCATGCTAGATGCAATCCTTGGCCTGACAATCGCGTCTAGCTTGAAAAAAGCCTGTTGCCTCTAAGTGTTGACTTCAATGTTCACTTTTATATTTACATACGCTCTATCTCTGATATTGAGCACTTTATTCCTAATCGTTTGGTACAACTGAGTTTCATGCAGATGGCAATCGTCAGGCACAGATTGAAAACTGTTTTCAATCAGTGCTTGATGATTACCATGTGCATGAAACTGTACCAGATGGTGAGGAATGTATATATTTTTTATATATTATTATTAGAAGTATTAGTAATAGTATGCATGCATGAATGGATAGACATAATTTTATCAATAATTAAGAGGACAAAAAAAAAAATTTCCTCTTTAAAAATAAATATGAATAAACTGTAGCTAAAATCCTGAAGCATCAATATGTCAGTTTTCAGAACTTTAAATAATCCCATATCTTGTAAATAACATGTAAATTATTTAATTTCTGTATAAGACTGCAAGTCTATTGGAAATAAATTGTTTTGCAATATCAATAATTATGATATTCGGACAATGGATAGTATCTAAACAGAAAATATCTAGAGATTTAATTAACTGAAATTTCTTATTATTTTGTCAATAAATCTAAAGTATTAGAAACTATTCTTCATCTACACCTTTTAAAATAATCTGAACAGTCAAACTATTAAATATTGTTGCCTTATTTTGCAGCAGGACATAGAACAGAAGTAGAGAATATAATCAATTTAAAATATTCATTACTGTACAATGATTTAATCTGATTACTTGTAGACATCTTCAAATAATGACACAGTGTCACTCCAAATAATTTCTATCTTTAAGTTATATATTGGTCGCATCCATGTTAAGATTTAAACAGCAATAGAAAATACACTAACACACATTTTTCTCAAAATGCCAACTGTATAAAAAATATGGCCTGTATATTATTATTTTGAAAGTTATCATTTAACAAAACAGTTTGTTACTGAAATAATCTTAGGAGTATATCTTAGACATGGTGAAAGCAAATAAAAGTGTTTACTTTATAAATTATTGTATGACAACAAATTCTAATAATTTTCATATTTTTAGAAAAATTTCAAATTACACCAGCTGAAAAAAAAAAAAAATCTGAAGACATAAAATCAAGTTAATTTAAAATCCAGAGTCATTTGAGTAAGATATTAATAAACAAAGAAATTGACTACTCATTTAAAGCATGATCAACAGATGTTTATTTTCCTTGTTTCTATAAGTAATTGTTACAATAGACAAATCTTTCCAAGAGATCAGCATTTGTTTTAATAAGTAAATATAAATAGAAGTTCTTTTTACAAATAGTGTTGTTACAGCTTGTTACAATTATGCACCTGAATTCAATAAATGTATTTAGAAAAAACTGTTCAAATAAGGAATTAATGAAGTATCAAGAAATTTGAACTTATCTGTATTAATATAGGACACAAAACATTGTTAAATACAATAAAAAAATGGTTAAAGGTTATTCCTTTTTTTTCATGCAATAAAAAAAGACAAAGGTTAATCAGAATATCTTATAAAGGCAATAAAAACAAACATAATTAATAGGGAACAACTACTATTGACAATACATAATTAGAAGCGAAAAAGAAAAAAAGAAGAGAAAAAAGGATAATTGGTCTGTTTTTCTACTAATATTTGATATTGCCAACTATCATTGTTTATCCATTTTTTTCTTTAATTAATTCATTTTCTACAGTTTATCCATTCTTTCTGGTTATTTAAAGCCAGAAAAAAATTTTTTATTGTAATATTTTTTTTAGAGATAATAATGATTAATGATACATGTCTTACCCCATAGTTGGTGGGTTGGGGGAGTTTTTGGAGACAAACTAGATTCATGCCTTCCTCAAGGGTATTTGTGCATAAGTGAATATAATTCTAAGCCATTATCCATTACATCACCTGCACATCCAAGTTTACAGAAACTGGTATTCCCAAGTGGTCACCCATCTAGGGTAAAACCAGGCTAGATGTTGCTTAACTTTAGTGATCATATGGGAACCAATGTCTCAACAATGTGGTTGTAAGCCCCTTTATCTTTTTTGTCCCTTTTAATTACTGTATATACTTGTGTATAAGTCAACTTCATGTAGTGTGACACCTGGATTATTTTTGTCTGAATATTACCCCCACCCACTGGCCTCAACCTCACAAAAAAAAAAAAAATAATAATTATCTGTATGCAGTGGAACCAGTCTTGGATAATGAATGATTTTTAACCTCTTGAAAAAAAAAAAAAAAAAAAAAAAAAAAAAATTACCTGTGTATAGTGCAAAACCACCCCCACTATTTTTTGGTGTAAAAATATCATCATTATAACCCATACTCAAGTATACACAGTGTATGTCCATTTTTACTGCCTTAACTAATTTATAATGATTACAATTTATATTGATTATTATAACCATGCAAACCTACAAATTGTATAATTAAAATACTAACCATTTGGTGGTATTCCTAAGTCTTGCAGCAAAGCCTCCGTTTCTGCTCTTAAATCTTGTGGTTGTTTCACTGCTTTAGGGTCCTCAGCCTGGTAGAAAAAGAGTTTTAAAACATGTAAAATTATAAAAATGTTATAAAAATTTAGTTAATTTTCATCTTGCAGTCTTAGTAAATATAACAATGCTTGATAATACTGTTAATAGGGTAGTCGTTACTAGCAATCAAAATCTGATTAACAAGAGTTTTTTTTAGCACCGTTTCAAATATATGATTCTCTCCATGGTCATTTTTCTTATTAGCATTTTAACTATTTCTCTATTAGTCCAAATGTTTTAGTAATTTCAAACTTGTAGATACTGTACCTGATTTTATAGTTATCCAAATCAAGTAAGTTATCTATTGACCATCCTGAGTTTTGTTTTTCTGCCTACTGTTGAGAATTATATTAGAAAACAAAGCCTAGAAATAAAATGTTTCCTTGTCCTTTAAACCTGGAAGGAAGGAGCCTATGAAACCCAAATACAACAAAACCATCATAAAAAAAAAAAGACGATCATATCACATTTTGTACCTGGAAATGCAAAATAAATATCAGATTCATTTTTTGCCATTCTTTTTCATGTGGTTTTAATCAACAATATTTTCAATTGGAATGTGACTTAATATATCTTCTTTATGTGCTATGTCCCTGAGGCAATCATAGCTCTCCACAAATTCCTGTCCTTTATAGTGCTTAATAAATGTTGTCTTTTTGTTATTTCTCTTAAACCCTATTCCGCTATTCATTTACTCAAGCTTACTAGGTAGGTTATTTCCCCTGTCTCTCTTGCCTTCAATCTGTCCTATGAATATCAGATTTTCCAAGCCTTCTTTCCTCATGTGCCCTAGAAATTTCAACAGCCACTTTCCTTTTGTTTCCATTTTCTCTAAAACTTTGTCGTTGCTCATGTTCAGTCGATGGTATTCACAGCATCTTTCTGTAGAACCACATTTCTGTTGATTCAAGTCTCCACTTTATCTGAGGAAATTGTCCAGCATTCACTGCCATATAGGAGGAAAGATATCATGTAACTGTTTAGTACCCTTTTCTTTGTTTCTAATGAAGTTTTTTCTGTAAGAAAGTTACATGACAACTGAAATCTTAATAAATTTATCAAATTTTGACTCATATTGATATTTTACATATCAAATGAATACATAGAAAAAATTAAATCAATAAAAATTGCTTTTGCTTATATTGATAAAGCATACTAAAAATATCATGCAATATGCTATTAATTATCCTTTTAATTGTTTTTAATCTTAACACTACAAAGATGAGGATCCTAATCCTAATAAATGATGGAATAATATAGGTAAGGAAGAAAGGGTGATACCTAAGGTATAAAATACATTAAAAAAAAACAAAAAAACAACTTTCTTGAAGCTTTTATTTTTAATTTCAAGCTAATTGATTAAATTTAATATTTCTAATAAGCAATATGTTTTGCTGTATTTCAAACCAAATTTAAAATGATAGGAATAATTTTTTTTATTATCAGTAAAATCACTAAAATAGCCCAAATTGTCAAGCCTTTCAAAAGAACAATTACCTTTATTAAAAAATATTTAAAAAATAGAATGTACTTTTCCGAAACTTTATTTGAGGAAGATTAACAAATATTACTCATTTTAATTTAAAATATCACAGAAAGGCATTTTTTAACACATCTATCAAGAACCTAATGTTTGCAAGATTTATGTAAGGAGGAAATAATTGTAATAAAATGACATGATAAATACAACATAAACGTTTTTTATTTTGGATATTTTTTAACTACCTAGTAATCTTAAAAATTTATATTTTAAGCATTCTAATATTTTATTGAATTTTAGGTACTTTGGCATTAGCTATACTTCCAAAGACACTTGTTGAAAATCTTAGAAAATTACCAAAAGATTTAAAATTTACTATGGTTACAGCTCTTATTTGCTGATAATGTTGTGTTAGACATCTGTATTTACAAAAATTGGCATGCTTATACACAAAAAAAAACTGAAATTATTTTTAAAATACTGTGTGTGTGTGTGTGTGTGTGTGTGTGTTGGTTGGTTATTGAAGCTTTTCCATTTATGATTATAAACTTCCAGTTGTCATCACCTTTAATGACAACTGGTAGATTTTTGTTATAAACATTAAACAGCTACCCCTGTGTTAAAAAAAATGCATTTTTGCAATATTTTAACTTAAGTAATATTTGTTTCAAATCAGATTAACTGAACTTTAAATTCCTCAAATAAATTTTCTGAAAAATATATTTTATTTTTGGAAGATGTCACTAAAATTAGCAATTTCAAAACAAAACGAAAACTCCTTCCAGTCAATTTAAATTTTGAAATACAGCAAAAATATTTTGTGAGAATTTCTTCTCACACGGTTTAACCCCTGGCAGAGACAAGAAAAGACATAAAACAAAGCCTCACAATTTTGCTTAATGGAAAATCTATAGCTTGAAATTATTATAAAATAAAGCTTCAAGAAGGATTTTTCATTTTAAATCTCAGGTGTCGCGTTTCTTTGACAAAAAAAACAAAAAAAAACTACCATATGTTCATCTCCAATTTTGAATCTTATTCTTAAAGATACTTTAAAAATGTAATAATAATACACTGTGCAAATGATACATTATCTGATATTTCCATTAAAAAAATTTAAATCCTTTCAAATATTTATAAAGAAAACCAATAATAAACAATCACTGAAAAGTGAAAATTATACTAAAAAAAAAAAAATTTATTTGAATAAACGAACAAAAAAGCAGATGCCGTTTCTTTTAAAAATTCCAAGAAATAACAAATCAGTTGCTTAAACAACAAAATGAATGGCAAAAGAAAAATGTCTCTTCATTTATGACAGATAATTAGGAAAAAAATTTCGATTACAATTAAAGGTTTTTTAGGATAAAAATTAGGCTTAAAATCTGCGCAGAAATGTCTTTTTCATAAGAAAAATATTGAGGAAAAAATCTGGGTTTTTTTGTTTTTGTTTTTTTACTGTTTTTAAATTGTGTCAAACAAGAAAAATCTATAAAATCTCAAACTACATTTTACGCATCAGTTAAAAAAAAAATCATTAACTTAAACAATAAAACACTTAACGATCAGACTATGAAATGAAATAATATTTAAAAGTAATATTAATTAATCTGAATTTGTACGATTTGATCATAAAATCAGATTCAGAATCGATGCGAAGATGATAGGAACGAAAAATCCGTCATTATCAATATGCGACAACCTTTGTAGCAGTTTCTTCTTCTTCATCAGGTGAAGTGTTTGTTTTGTTTTTTGTTTTTTTTAATTTCAACAATCCTTTTTATTTTCCTTTTAGTCGCGAGAAATAAAAACTGAAAATCATTGTCAAAATAAATAACAGAATTGAAATTTTTTATAAAAAAAATTTAAGATATATTTTCGGCGATTGACAGTTTCCATTTATTGCGTAGATTTATTTTTGTTTTTCCCAATGAATGAATTCTAAGTGACGACCTTAACACACAAGTCTTTCTTTTTTTAATACTTCTGAACACTTTTAAAATTAAAAAATAAAGTAATAAAATATTTCCTTTTTTAAAATATATTCAATGAGAATTAGAGACTGTTTTTATTGTCTTCTCGAAATTTGTTTGAAATGATTTGCAGTTTTTTAAAACAGATGTGCATATCGTGCAATGTAAGAAGCAACAAAACGTGTTTATGAAAAATTAATTCAATGTTATGAAACCTATTACTATAAGACAAAAATTAGAAATATATAGCCTAATTTGGAGACGAGAAAAAAAGATAGACAGTATTTATTTCGTATTACATCATCAGAATTTTCATTTTCAGCAACTTATTTCAGGAGTATTATACACTTAAAGAGATGAAAACAACTTATTTAAAAAAAGTTAAAGCATAAAGATTACAATATAAAAACTAATTTATTTTAAGAATGTCAAAATAAAACAAAAGCAATGGAATTTGAAATTAATCGTCGTAAGGTTATTTTTAATTTAAGATTAAGAAGAGCAAATAATTCATTTTTTTAAGGAAAGGTTGCTTGATTGATGACAACCTGGAATTCGGTCAAAAAAGAAAAGAGTGCAGTTTTCGTTTGACAATCTAATTTCATCTTTTTGTGCAGATTTGAAAAAAAAATCATACGCTATTAAAAAGGGAATAAAGTTTGATTCTTATCATTTTTTTAATGTTAAAAAAAAAAAAAAAAAAGGCATGAGAGATATGAATGAATGGGTTACCGGCAAATTGATGACGATATGGTGGTCATTGTTAGGAAATTAAAATATTGTATCGCCTCTTGAAAAATTATCATTTTTAGTAGTAAAAGATGAAACAGCTTGAGGGATGATTTGGTTGAAAAAAAAATATCTTTGAAGTCGTAATTCATTAAATAAGAAAAAGAAAACTGATTATTTTTCAATTATTTGGCAAGATTTAAAGGTTTAAAACACTTACAGCCTCTGGTTGTAAATAAAGCGATTTCCCATGTTTTTCTTTATGAAAATTATCTTATGATCTCATTTTTCATTAATATAAATTTTATATTATAAAAAAATAAAAAGGGTAAAAATAATTAAGTTTCACGAAAGAAGACTAAAAAGAGCACTGATATGAAGTTTAAGAAAGATTTTAAAACTAAATATTCGATAACAAAGACAATATTTAAATAAAAAAGAAATAATTAAATATTTAAAAAAGAATTATTTTCAATTTCCAGATTAATTCTATGATGCAACAATTTGTAAATAAAATTAATTCAAATAAATATTTTTTTTTACACAGACTTTTAAAGGCTCACTATGTGTAGCAGACGCATCTGCAAAATTCAATTGAAATCCTTTATCTTTTTTTAAAAGGGACCGCACCTAAAATCTAAAACGAGTGAGTCTGCAACGAACAGTCAGACTATATAGTATGAAACTGACTTAACCTTTTTAGTACAAGCTGACCCGATGAGATCAGTGTGATCATTGATCTCTATCGTTATTAAAACCTTTAAAATAAACTTTAAAAAAATGTGTTGTTTCTTCTTACTATTCGAAAACGATGAAAATGTGTTTTTATGTGTAATCAAAATTATCACAACTTATTGAAGATACAAGTTTTTTATAATTACGTAATAAGTGAATGATCAATGACTTTTTTCGATTTTTTGATAAAAGTTTATAAAATAAATAAATTTTTTTTATTAGTTTTTCATTCTTATTTTTGTGGCTTTTTCAAGATTGCTAATTTTCTATTTTAAATTCATAAAAGAATATTTAAGCACACAATATATACACTATATACACCAAGGAAGCTTAAAAAGAAAGGATATTATGAATTGGACTGTCCAAGTATTTTTTCATGAACAAGATGGTTCTTTTATCGCGCAATAAAAAAGATAGAGTAGCTATGAAGAAAAGAGGGTGGTTGTAGAAAAAAAAAAAAAAAAAAACGAACGGTGATTCATGGCATGCATAAATTATGCAAATCAGTTGCCACTCAACATCCGATACACATCAACAAGGACTCCCACGTCTACAACTTTAATAAAAAAAAAGAAAAAAAGAATATTACGGGAAATAACAAAGTCCACATTTTCACATAACTATAATGTCAAAAGATTCAAACATAAGACAAAACGATCGAGACGAAATGACATTCGCACTTATTAACGACGACACCAGAGCACCATTATATTCAAGTTGTGGATATAGTGATATAGAGCAACTTAAACACATCCTTACATCTTTCTGCTTCCGTCGCTGCTCTTTCTCCTGTCGCTCTTTTCTCATCTGCTCAAGACGAGCTTTCTTACGCTCTAACTCTGCTTTGCGATCTGACATCTTTGCCGTCTATCCCGATGTTCTGTTTGTTTTTCGCAGACTTTTACTGCAAAAGAAAGAGAAACACTCCCGAGATGGACGACCTCAAAAACAAGCCGACATCACTAGTGTACTCCCTTTAACGTGACGTCACGAAACTGTAGTCCACAGTGAATAATTTCTCTAAAATGATTAGTGGAAATTATTAAAATAAATAAACTAATAAATTATTTGTTAATTATAATGCCGGTTTAAAAATCAAATGGAGAAACAAAAAATAAGTAAAAGGTTAAGATATTTTTTTATAAGTAATTTAAATATATGATTTAAACGCCTGTTTGACTGCGAGGCACTATATTTCAACATAGACATAAATTAATCTCCTGGTAAGAAAGAGTTCTAGTGTTTTAAATTTTTTTTAAATCTTCAATTTATTTAAGAAACAAAAATTATTTTGAAAGTTATATAATAATTTTATATTTAGGTTTAGTGTTTTTTATTAAAATAACATTTTAAAATGAGCTTTTACATTAAACTTTTTTTACAATGCAAAATTTGAACAATAAATATTTTTAGAAATCAAATTTTTGACAGATTTGAAGTTTTTTAAAAAAAGCCTATTTGCAACAAAAATGCATTAAAATAATTGTGATAGTTTTTTTTTTTTTTGTCCTTTATTATCTAAAGTGGTAAAAAGAGCAGACGAATTTCAAGATCAGAAAAGAAAACTAGAAAAATTATTTCCGTTTCTAAATCTTTTTTTTTTTTTTTTTACTATTTTCAATAGTTTTTTTTTTTTTTTTTGTCTTTGTTGAAAATAAAAAATATTTTTTGTATGGGAGAAAATATAAAGCAAAATAGACAACCCTATATTTAGTTTTTAGTTTTACTAGCCTGCTTTTACAGTACACAAACAATTTTTAGTTTTAAAAACGGTGTTTTTAAGTTACTTCTGTAAGTCTTCTTAGTTATTCTTCCCTTTTTTTTTTAGTTTTTGAATATGTAGAAGAAAGATTCTTTGTGTAAGCTAGTACTCTTTTTAACCTCTGCTGGGGAAACTAAAGAAGAACCTTTTCTTTTTCGTTCCCGAGGTGAAAATTATATAAACAAGAAGAAGGGACGATGACAAACATTAGGCACGTTTCTCGAGTTAAGGCATTGTATAAAGCCATAATTAAAATCCACCGCGGACTACCAATTCATTTTCAGGCCATCGGTGATCAGTATGTAAAAGATGAATTTCGTCGAAATAAGACAGCAAATACAACGGAAGCTGAAATTTTTATGCACGAATGGACGGTATGAAAATAATACTAATTTATTTAATCATTAATTAAATTATTTTCTTTATTTGAGAAGGATTGAAGTGGAGGGTAAATAAATAATAACAAAAAAAAATTTATGAATCCATTTGTTGAGGTTATCGGTCTCTCTCTAGTCTAGTGCAGTACAAATGAATTTATTTTTTTAATCTAAAATTAGATAAAAACAAAGTTGGAAAACATTTTAGTTTTACTTTTTTATTTATTTAACAAATGGAGAATCAGATTATTTATAATTTAACTTTACTTTTTCCGTTATTGAGCAAACTGAAAAGTCGAGCTTTGATCGATAAAGGTCGCCTCGATGAAAACTTTTTTTCTGAATAAATTACCTTCTTATTTTCATTTTATATTTTATTATTTATTAAAATTAATTTATTCTAATAAATTTTGAATCCATTCCCTTAATTAAGTCATTCATAAAAGCACCTCTTCAAGAAAATCAGACAATTTCTGATTTGAAAAAAACAAAAATACAGTTGCAAATGATAAGGTTGTCGCCGTAGAGGAAACGCAAAACTTTTAGTTTTACATCAGTAGAAAAACTGGCACGAAGAAAAATCTTTGTGATTTTAAAAAAACCAAAATTTTGCATATAAAGAAAGAGAGAGTAAACTTAAAGTTTAAGTAGACTAACCAGAAAAACGTAAAATATAAAAATAAAATTGTTATCTACAGCCCTCCTGATAGATTAATCTTCCGGGCTTAATTTTTCTGCCACACTCTAGCAACCCCTTGTGTCTTAGTGGCTTTCTTACCTTGCATGAGGTGACGCCGATTTAAAAAAAAAATCTAACAAAAATAAATCTATCACTCCGAAATCTTCTATGTACCGCGTCCCTCATTAATTCTCATTAATTCCTTCATTTAAAACCAATGAGAATCGCCACTACTTTTATCCTCTACAGCCACGAACAAGTGACATGATCACTATTGGACAAGCAGTTCACACGGCCAGGTTGTTGACACGTGTGTCAATGAAAATTTTATCTCCTTTCCATTTTTCAGGCCATAATAATAATATTGATTTTTTTAGCACCCAACAAAAATTTGAGGTAAGAAAATCTCAGTCACTGCTTATATTTTATTATAACAAAGTTATCTGGACACTCATTACACACATTTACAAAAAAAAAAAAACATATGAGAAAGACTGTATACACCTTACTTATTCTTTATCTTATCCTTCTGTAAGATTCTAATTCATGTTTGATTTACATTTGACTCCAAACTCACAATCTTACTCAATATTATTGTGTCTTGTTTCTCCAACATCACATACAACCAGATTATAAATAATATTCATTTTGTTGTTTCCACATTTTGCTATATCTCATTCTCTATGAGTATTTTTGTATATATAAATGTTAGGAGGTTTATAAGTTTTAAAAACGAGTAGTGCAAGAAAAGAAACTGTTAGCATAGAATCTTGCCAGCTCAATTGTAAATTGATGAAATCTCAACACCTATCTAGTACTACGCTTAAATTAAAAAAGTCTAGGTACCATAGTGAAGAGCTCATCCGAATAATTACCATGAAAGTATTTATAGAAAAGACACATGGCAGTAACCTTCTGGTGATGGGAAAGTGACTGGAACTGAGCTGCCAGATGAGGACCAATAATATTGCAGATTCTTCTTTAGATTTTATCAAGAGCTGCAGGTAAATAGCAGGGGCATCGGACCATATGTGGCAGCAATATTCAAAGCATGGACGAATGGTAGACTTATAGATATGTAAGATAGATTCTGGAGAGAAAAAATTGTTTTGCATGACACAATAAACAAACTTTATTAGCAGCTGACCTAGCAATGGATTCAATATAGTCTTTCCACTTCATGTCAGCTGTGAGTGTTAGCCAAGAAGGTACAATGAGTCACTTTCCTGGAGGTTAGCATCAGCCATACTGATGGAAGGCAGAGGGGTCCCTCAGATGATTAATGGAGAGAAGTTTAGTTTTGGAGTTGTTAAAATTAATAAGCCATCTTTTGCCTCAGTTAACAATGGACTTGACAACTGCCATTTTGACCTCATCAAACTGATCAGCCTTACTAACAAAAATTGTTTTTAAGGCAACAAATAAGATTCTTATGGTTTTATTTGACAATATCCAACAAATAGTGACCAATCAGAAACTCTGATTGTGAATCTACAAAGTTTAACCATTTTCAAAAGATTTAAGTTTTAAATTATTAAAATTCTGATATGAAGTATTATCGTGATGATCAATTTTTCACTAGTTTTTTACATTATATTGTTGATTTTAACTTTGAGTTCAGCTTTTTGTTTGTTTTATTTAAATTCTTTGAGTTTTGACAGAAAGTATTTTCATTACCAATTTTTGGCTTGAATATTTATTTTATAAAATTTTTTTATTTTGAGTTCAGCTCTTTTTTGGCTTCATATTGTTTGAATTCTGATAATGAAGTATTTTCAAGAGTTATCTTTTACTATTTTTCTTCATCTTTTTGTTATTTTTATCACAACTTTTTAGGGCAAATACCCTCTGACTGTTAAAATAAGTAGCATGAAGTTGAAATAAAAAAAAAAACTGGCTTCTGACAAGGCTTTAATTCATATCTTATTTATTTGGAACTTGTATCACATGGATAATGCTTTAACCAGTTTGGTCACAGGGGCCTAATGCTAGACAGGGCTCAAATTTTTATAGTCATATGAATAACTGAAGGAGATAAGTTGCAGTATGACTATAGATTTGGCTCCTGTCTAGTCATTGAGATCCAGTAACTAAATCTGTGGCACAATGTTTGGAAAACCCTCATAGAAGGTGATGATGTGAGATTTTATCTCAGTTTCAAGTGTTTTGTATCTATGACCAGTGAGATATAGTCTTCAATGCAATCATCCACTTAATTGAAAGAGAATAAAAGAATAAATAAATGAATGAAAACATTTGGAAACAAGTGACAACAAAACTGGACATTGAAGATTTCCAGTTACAGGCTTATATTAACAGTCACTTTTGGGATTGAAGTTAATGGGGGTAGACTGTTGATGTTGCCCATTTGAGTTGTCAGACATGTGTCATGATGTTTGAATGAGCAGAGAGTTGGTAAAAGGAAAGAGCTGATCTGTTGGACTAACATGGCCAAAGTTGTCCCAAGTGTATATCTCAGTCACAAACTATTATCAAACAACAATAGAATGGTTGCTGTGCAGCATTGCATCATTCTGGGTTGGGCAGCTTTCAGCAGGAACAAAGAGGTGTTAATACCAAGTGAGTTTCTCAACATTTGAAGGCTAAGACCTTTGACACTTGCATCATACCAATTGTGTTAAATGGTCTCCATTGTGTTAATTGGATGACAAAATCACTTCAAAAGCTTGTTACATTCCATAACCGCATAATGAGAATTTTAACTAACAAACACCTCAGCGATCATATCTCTATCACTGATCTACTCAACATTACCAGGCTTAAGCCAATCACATCAGTTATCAAGTCAAGAGTACTTAAACTGTATGGTCATATTAAAAGATTAAATCATGGAGTGATTAAGGTATGCTTAGAAGGAAAGTAAGAGAAGCAAAGATTGACAGACAAAATGCCAGATTGATAATGTCAGCTTATGGACTGGATTTGACCTTTACTCTTTGAACTTTGTTGTTGCTGATCGAACTTTGTCAAGAAGAATATCTCCTGTTGATGCACAGTCTGCCACACATGCAGTAAGCAACTAATGATGAACCTACCGTTCCACCAAGACTGAGCAAGTGGCACCCTAACAACTAAATATATTGGAAACAGGGTTTGAGTCCGCATTTCTTACTGTGGCATTTATTTTCACCTTTTGTTACCGTGTGAGCTTGCAATGGGCCTTTTCCCAGTTTTTGGTATATACTGACATAAATGAGATGCAATATGAAATTTCATGTGTCTATTCAGTAAAAAACTAGGTTGCATGTTTACAAACTTGTTAAGACATTATTCATATAAAGATGAGCTTCCAGGATATGTGATGTGAGTTCAAGTCTTGACAAAAGCAGCTTCTTTATTCCAACTTTACACTACTTTAATAGTCAGAGACCATCAACTTTTTGTTAATTGATTTATCTTTCTCAATATTTTTCCATTTCATTTGTATATGAAAACATTTTGCAATTATGATATATAAATGTCCTTCCACTCCGTTTATTTGCAGAAGTATTATGTAACCATTGCTCGACAAGTTGGTAAAAAGCGACCATCAGGAATTATTGGAGCAAATTTGTCTGCTGAACTACTTGATGCCTTTAATGATGAACAATTGGTGCAACTTTATGAACTTTTCACAGAGACACAGAAACCTTTAAAAGAAAAATAATGACTTGGATTTTTTTCTTGTTGAAAAGAAAACGTGATCCCAGCTAGTTAATGCTTTAACTACACAATCAATAACTTTTTATGAGCCGTTATTTTCACTTGCAGAACAGCTGTTGATAAATAAGATTTCAGAGTAGATCCTATTGTTGTCAAAAGATATCAATAAAATGATTGGTTTCCTTTATTTTTTTCTATTTTTTTCTGATATTTACTAAGCTTAACTAAATAAACCAAAAAGTGGGATAGGAAGACTGTTTGACTTGTCTTTCAAGAAGAGAAAATGTTTTACCTTGAAAATCAACATTTAAAAAATTAACTTTCAAATGAATCCTTAGCACCAGTAGGAAGCATGTAGTTATATCAATCACAAGTGAAATTGTTTCTTTGTTTTATGTTTTCAATTGATTTGATTTGATTGTTTAACAGCACATCAACTCCTTATGAGTCATTTAATGCTAAAATTTAATTTTCTTGAGATCTTTCAAGTAATAAAAATATGGTATATGTTATTCTGCTTTCACAATTGAATACATGGTAGATGATAGCTTATACACTTACTTTCTCCTTTTATGTCTATAAAGGAATCAACTGTAGTCGGAATCATCGAGTCAGTATGAACAATCCTTTCTTTAGCTGCATAGTATGTGCTTCACCAGGGACGCATACAGTTTTAAATTCAGAGCTTTACTTATCGTAGACCAGTTGCCACCCAAGGCTATAGAATCCAGGCTGTCCTACTAATTACCCATAGCTGTGAGGGGGACAAAAGTTGGATTCATTCCTTGCCCAAGGGTGTTAACATGTAAGTGAATGCTATCATGTGGACTTGTGGGAAATTAATTATTTTCAATCTTATTGTCCCTTTTCTAGAAATGAAATGTTACAAGTTTCTCGTTACTCTATTGCTATTTTTATGGCAAATGTTCAGACAAGCTATATTCTGTAGTTCTACCAGTTCAGACATTTACAGCTAGTATTCATCATACCATATAGGCTGGGTGAAATTATCACCATTTTTTTACTCCATTGGGAAGACGAAAATTTGACTCGGCTTCTTCGAGAGAACCACCACTTTGTAGAACAGAATCTCAAGAGGATGTTTTTTTGATTACTACAATAACCTCTCCAAGTCTAGGGTCAACTATTATCTATCCTATATATATATCATAATCTGCACTTACTTCCTTCTACAATCTTAACCCCTTCAAGTCTAGGGTCAACCATTATCTATCCTACATAGTTTTTTTTTAATCATTTCACCCCAAGCAAGGCCACTGGTATGCAGGGGTTTACAGAGAGTGAAGGTGGGAGAAAAAGACTGGGTATAAAGGGGGTGGGGAGTAAAGGATAAAAGCTGAACATGGTTCAAGAAGATAGATGATGGCGATTAACATTGCATTTAAATTTTTGAAGATTGTAGTTATCAGAGAAACAAGGAAACAGAAGGGAGTTCCACAGGCACAAAATGCAAGAAAAGAAACTGAGTAAAAGTGTCGGTTTACATTTAACTAATGCAACAGTAAAAGGGTGAGACCTAGATGCCAATCTAGTAGCACACTTAAACTCACATAGTCTCCAGGCAAAAAAGTTTGTCAAAGCAGTTGCCAGAAAAATATTTGTGGAAAAAACAGAGGGAAGTCACATCACGTTGATATCCTCATAATTTGCACTTACTTCCTCCTACAATCTTAACCTCTTCAAGTCAAGGGTCAACCATTATCTATCCTACATATCCTCATAATCTGCAGTTACTTCCTCCTTTTATATAAAGGAATCTATGGTAGTCTGCAACATCAAGTCAATGCAACTGATCCTTTCCTTAGCTGCATAGTATATGTTTCGCTAGGGCTACACACAGTTTTGAATTCAGAGTTTTCCTTCCTAGACCAGTTGCCACTCAAAGTTATAGAACTTAGTCTGTCCTGCTATTTACTGATAGCTGGGGGAGAACAGTTGAAATCATACCTTGCCCAAGGGTATTAGCACATAAATGAATGTAATGATCTTGACTGGAATTTAAACACAGCTCTCTGATTCCTCAATCCAACCTGTAATCCATTACTCTACTGTGCCTCCCATTTATGTCTATACGGCAAACTTATTCAGTCACCTTCTCTTTGAGTGGCTCCTAGGCCTTGTATTGAGTGAACATTTACTAAAATAAATGTTTAATCCTCATTGATGGCCCATACTTATGGCCTTGTGCCAGACTAGAGCTTATAAAAATCTAGTCACTTTTCCATGGAGTAAAGATTATTAAGCTAGTCTAGAGGACAGTCATTACTTCATCATCATCATCAGTCCAATGACCAGGTGTGGTCATATGGTTGCTCTATAGCTGAGCACCTGACCAATTCCTCTACATGTCTTGGGAGATATTCATTCATGCATAGTGTGTCTTGGATAAAACAAACCTGGTGGAGCACATTCAGACCACAGCCAAAATTCTCCAAATTGAAAACTCATCTTGGTCACAGATATCTGATCTTGATTACTAATTAATACTTGATTATTAAGTAAAATAATCTTACTATAATATGTATAAGTCATTTACCATTAATATATGAATTCAATATAGGTTGAAAATATTACAAAATCATAAGTAATGTATGAGTAAGGTGCTGAAAAGTCCTTGGTCTGACAGATTTCCTAAAATCTGACTTAACACCAGAATTCTGGAATCCTTTTTTTGGTTTTCTTATCATGCAAAAGTCCCAGTTTGAGTGGTGATTTCAATATTGTATAAAGAATTTATGAGGGTTACCCCACCTTGTCTGCAAGGAAGCTTACTAGTTGTCATTGTGTTCAGTGCAATAAAAGCATGGGGCATAAATATATTTTCTCTTTTTGCTCTAACACATTAAGGATTTTTGCAGGGATACCATCAAATCTACATGCTTTGTGGGGATCAAGTTTAGACATAATACCAAAAAAACATGGACAGAGATATATATCACATGGTAGAGACTCAGTTCTAAGTGGAAAGTTAGACAAAGATACTCCAGATGAGTCAAGTGCAGAATTGGAAGAGAATTTACAAGCAAGGCATTCTGCTTAATCAGCTGAAGTTGTTAACACCTCAAATTGAGTGAAGAGAAGAGGGATACAAAACTTACTCTTATTTAAGACACTAATCCAGAGCCGTCAATAGTCATGAGAACCAAACTTTGTTAGAGTCTATATGGTGCCTCGTTCTATCAGCAAAATGTCTTCTCAAAGAGGACACATTTACAATTATTTTGAGCAGTCACAAATAGGCATCTATTGTGATTAGAATTATCATGCTGGTACACTTGGAAAAAGTGATACCTGTGGGCTATAGTGGCTGAACAGACAGGTGTGAACCAAGGAGAAGATTGTAGTTGAATTTGTTTCTTTTGAAAATGTTGAATTCATTTACTTTGAAAGTTCTCAACCTCATCTGTAAAAAGTTGCAACTTCTCCTGCTACAAAATGCAGACTAACAGTCAGCACCCTCATCTATTACTACAATCCTGTACCATTTACTAGTTACACATTCATCAAATCAAAAAAAATTATTTTATATATTAATTGAAAGATAGCATAAAATCACAGAATGTCAGGGTAAATACTTTGATATCTGAATAATGATATTATGAAGTCTTTTTCTTTCTTATCCACTTGTAGGTGTAGGGGAGTTATAAGTCTGTGTAAATACAAACTTCCTAACATTTATACATACAAAAATACTTTAGAAAATGAGAAACAGTATGGAAACAATGAAGCAAGTATTATTTATTATCTGATTGACAGTGTTTGTTATGTGGTATTAGAAATATAAGAGACAGTAATAATCAGTTAATTATATATAGTCTTCCTTGTATGTTTTATTTATATATATTTTTCTTTTTTCCTCAATAATTTTAAAATTTTAAACTTAATAGGGATTAAATTTACATTTTAAAATGGATAGTTTTTAATTTTAATTTCAAATTTTATCGTACAATTTAATACTTATTAAAATAAATTCTATTTTAGTATAACCCCAACTTTATAGCATTTAAGTTATAACCTTACTTCTACATTCAACATCATCACTTGATAAGACACCAGAGGTGTTGAAACAAAATGGCTATTTTTGTAGTGATTTTATAACATATTTATGTTATAATTTTTAAATAAATAATTATATTTGGTCTACTCGGTATTGAGCACTCTTTTAAGAATAGTAATTGTTGGTTATTGGAATTTATTCCGTATACACCAATCCTATACTTGGTTGCTTATATATATATATATATATTTAGTTTATGAAAAATTAGGTAATCCATATGGGTAAACCCAAGGAGGATAAAATCCAGAGAGCTCAATGTAAATCCAGAGCAAATAATTTAAATAAAAACAGACCACTTTAAGGTTCCATGTAATAAATTATTTCACCACAGCCCTTTTAAAGGACCGCGGATCATCATACTTTACTTCCAAAAGTTGAAACAAAAAATAAAAAAAAAATTGACACATTTTTGATGGGCCGTATTAAGCATATGTAAATTAACAAAGTGAGGAAGTGAGGGGGGAGAGAGAAGACACGAGTGAGTTAGATGTAATTTAAAATTTCTATTCTTTTATACTTAAAATTACTTGAGGAGGTTCAGACATTGACACATTTAAACGGTTAACTTAACAGAAGTTATATATTGATATTGAAGGGGTAGAGGAGAAAAAACCCATAAAAAGAAAAAGAGAGAAGGAAGTTATGAGAGAAGGTGTCACTAATTTTCTTTGGAAAAAAATTGGCTAGAAAAAGATGCTGTCATTTTGTTTTACTTTGAAAGTGTTATTTTGGGGGTTCATAAAGATTATAATGTTTGATATAAATTTGAATGTCTAAACTGTCTACAAAGAATTTAATTTGATGTTTGTTAGTGATTTAAATTTTTTTTAAATTTGGGGGATTTTCTATGAAATAGTCGATTAGAAAAATATTCATAGAAAGTACATTAAAAGAATAAAATTTTATTTTAAAATATAAGTTTACTTCTAGTAATCTTTTTTATCTTTTTAAAAAATTTTTTATTATTGATTATTAAGTTGACATCTCTATCCGTTTGAATTTTGTTCATGAATTTAACTCTTGACTGTTCCTATATATATATATATATATATATATATATATATATATATATATAATATGTGTAGTGAGTGTCCAGTAAAGAGAAGTGTCTGGAGATTTCTTACCTTGAATTTTTGCTATGAGTGTAAAGAGACAAATGTTTCCATTGTGGCCTATAAAGTAAAGAAGCTGAAATCTTGTCAACCCACATGATGACTGCCTGTCTGTGATTGTATGTGGTAGAGAAGGAGAGTAGGATTGATTCTCATTGGTTTAGAAAGGGTAAATTAATGATAATTATAATTGTTATAATTATTTTATTTTATTATAAATATTTTTACCGTATAATTTTTATTTATTTATTATATATAGACATGACAAAGGTGATGATAAGGAGAGTTTCCTCATGTGTTTATTACTGGGGTAATTTTTAACCCCCCCCCCCCATCCTGTTGGGATCCGCCTATCCAGGTTTTTGTTGCTATCTGAGTGTCGGAATTCCAAATATTTAACAACGACAGCAACGCATCTATTAAATGAAACATATAAAAGGTTATTTTCTGGAGGAAAAGTAGAGACAGAACATCAATTGAAATAACATTTATATATTCTTTTTAGAGATATACATTCACAATAAAATGTTCAGTTTTCCTTGCAATGATATTTGCTTTATGAGTGTTAGCCTAATGTGTTTGTGAATTCGTAGACAAAAGGCTTAGTTGGCAGTTGCTGGTTAATTCCTTCTATTGAGTGTATGGACAAGCCTTAGTGATTGCTAACTTTAAATCCCTTCCATTGTGTGTGGGTGCATGTGTGTGTATGCACATGTAGATCAAACTGGCCTCCCAAATTGTTTTGAACCTTGAGAAGCAGTAGGCTTCTATTTTTATATCCATAAGGGGATTCAAAATCTAATTTCACATAGAGGTGTGGACTTTTTGAATACAAGGCTTTCATTAGTTAGAAAATAATTTCTCACTGACTCATGTAAATTTTTTCTTGAATTTGTGGGAATTGTGAAGGGAGTTATTATTGTTATTTTTTAAATGTTTAAAAAATAACATGTGGTAGATCTACAACTATGCCTGCAAGTGTTTTGGTGGTGTTTGCCTTGTAATTATTGTTTATCCAGCAAACCTTCTGATGGGATTTTATATATAAAATATATATAGGATTTAGTTCCTATACCCTTTCCACTTCAAAACTTCATCTGAGCTTTGTCAGCCACATATTCAGGAACTGATACATATTGTCATCAGCTATAGGTTGTAGATTGATTGATTTGTTTTTTACAGTTTCTCAATCCTTTCTGGGTTATTTAAAGCAAAAACCTATTTTGGATTGTAAGAGACTGCTTACAATACCTAGTATGTCCAAGTGGTCCCCACTATAAATACTGATGTTGCTAGGCTATAGGAACTGACATAGAAGATATAGAAGTTAATGTCAATTGGCTCCATTCCTAATTTGAATTTCTCCTTTCTTGGTATTGTCTTTCAACTAATCCATGATAATCATTCAAACAATGTGTGACTGGTATTTACCAATATGATGCCAGGTTTTGGTGTCTGGATGATCAAAGAAGGTTAAGTTATAATGACTTCCTTTTACTATAAGTGAAGTTTCCAGATGTGTGAGTAGGGATTCCTAATTAATTTTATCACTACTTTTAGACAGTTCTTAAAAAGAAAGCTGTGATAGGTTTAAGGTAAGCTCATTGAGTTGTTGCAGATTTGAATCGACTCGCAATAAAGAAAAAGGTGAGAAAGGTTTTTAAGTATAAAAAATGAAATATTTTTATTTTCGTGTTTTTACAACTAAATGAGTGTTCAAGTTTTTGTTTTAAATTTCCATGTTTTAGTTGTTTTTTAAGATGAAAAGAAATGTGATTTCTTTGCCTGTATGCGTGAAAAAGAGAAACATGGGAGAAAGTGAGGAGAAAAGTCTGTAAATGTCACATAGTTTGGTGAGGAAGATGGGTGAATGAGTAAGGGAATATCTTTGAAGCTACGCCATTGTGAACTGCTGTCATATGTTGCCTTCTACTTACTGGTTTTGTCTGTCTAAAGACTTTACTTAAATACTCTTCAAAGGGATCATGAAACATGTTTTTTATTATCAGCGGGAATGCAACCCATTTGTTGAAAAATGTTAAATATTTATTTTCAAAGAATTAATTTATTAACCAGAAGGATGGGCAAATCTACCTGCTCAGAAACCATTTTTTTGTCATTTGATGATTGACTGTCTTGGGGTTTATGTCTGTCTTCACTCCATAGGGTGTCCATAATCCACAATATACAGAAAGAAATGGTTTATTGTCTTCATTACAACAGGAATTTACACAACAGAGTCAGGTTCTCCTTTGATTACTAACTATAATAAGCAATTTTATCTTATTTTCATGTCTAAGTTCAGGTTAATAGAGTCATATGTAGATGTCTGATTCCACTCAAGACACATGGTGAAAAGAGGAAGAGCTGCATTTTGGAATTTTAGGATGGAGGTCAGCTAATTAAGGTCTTACCTTTTTCTCTTTTATTTAAAATGGGAAAAAGGGTTTGTTTTATTTTTATTTTATTTATTCACTTTTCATTTTTTATAAATGCCACAAAGTCTTAGGCCAAACTAAACCAATACACTTGTACTCAGGGCTTTTTTCAATTGGTTTCTCTGAGAGTTTGTTGTCATTTCACACAAGACTTCTGCTATTATTTGTGTTTAAAAATCTAAATATTTCATAGAATTTTGACTTTTATTCTTTAATTATTGCAGTATTGGTTTTAGTAGAGTTTGTAGCATTGTTTGTATTTTTGATTGCAGTAGAGGTTGTAGTATTGGTTGCAGTAGTGACTGTGTGATGATGATCATCATCACACACATACATACCTACACAAATTCAAATTTCAATAACAATCATTCATTGGATAGAAATCAATGCTGCTATCTTATGTGACAATTTTGAAATCGCTATATTTTCGTATAGTAGATTTTGTGCACTGTTGGGAGAATTGGATCCCAAGAGCCTTCTTAGCTTAGTAAATATTTTTCAGGAAATATCAGCTTCTAATTGGTCAATAAATACACGAGTGGGTGTTGCAATCCACCCACGCACAATATATTTTTTCAGCGCATGACTAAGTCAAGTTTCCCGCCGAGGCGCTGTGGTCCTGTCACATGATTACACTATCTATAGAAACAAACACGGGTTTGCCTCTTCCTCTTTTTCTTCTCTATTCTTGCTGCAAAATGTAGTCCCAGAGAATTATCATCTCGACCATGTGGTCAGACGTTAAATTCATGCATTCAAGTATGTACGAAGTCTTACGAAATTTTCCAACCTACATTACAACATACAGAACTTTTCCAAAATACGAACATTTATGAAAGAACATTGACCTTGCATGTTAAAGAACATTACCAACATACACGTACATACGAACATTCACCACAAACATTCACCACGAACATTCACCAAAATACGAACGTTCACACACACACAATGTTAACTGTCTATGTGCTTTGTAAATGTTTTGTTTAATACATATATTTGTTTATATATATCAGTCTTGTTTGTTTGTCTTCCTTATCTTCAGTTGGACTTAATCCAAGTCCAACATTCTATTGTAGCTGGACCTTCTAGCAGGAAATATAAATGTACGTGTTTCCTTTACATTCCCCCCCCCCCAGTCCACTACATAATGGCGACAGCCGACATGATTTTGTGAAGGAAAGTCAATAGTCAACATAATGGTCCATTACAACTGCATTATTACTTGGAATATTTGCTGTGGCAGTGGTTACAGTATTAGTTTTAGTAGTCTAAATGTTATGTTGCTTGTTTTGTAGAAAAACCAGATTTTATAGAAATATTTGCTTTAACTGGTATATTGCTACTTGCATTGTGTGTTTTTGTTGATATACAGGTATTGGAATTTGCTTTTCTGCATCTATGGTATGGGACTTCATTTACCAACAAGTACCATATTTCGGGGGGGGGGGCCTATTACCATATGTACCAGTGTTCACTGATACTAGTGGATTTCTTTATAGTTATTATGAATTTATTGTATGTGCAGATGTTGCTCCCGGAAAAATAGCTAAAACAATTTTCAATAAATGCATGATGAAATATACTAAAATTCTTTTTTTTTTTTTGCAAATAAATACCCCAGTAATTAAACCATATCTCACTTCTATTAAAAAAGTACCAGTAATATAATTTGTACTAATATTATAAATGCTTCTTTAAAGTTAGTGAGAATGTCACATAAAGGTAAGGTTGTAATTTTGATTTTTTTGGTCATGATGTATGCATTTATTTTCCTAAATATTCCATGCCAAAATCTGTATACATCTAATGTGTGTGTCCATTCAATAACCAGGCAAATATGGTATATATATGTTTGAGATGTGTTGTGGTAAACTCTCCTACAATAGAATGAACTCTTCCTCCTCACATAAGTACTAACTGTGAGACTTCCTAGCAAGAGTTGTAGGCAGTCGGTTGGGAAGCGGAGACGCACTGTTAACCTACCGTTCGGACGTAGACCTTTATCTGCTTATTGCTAACACTCTTACTTTGTATATATATCTGTTATTTCAATACACTTGTTCAACCTACCTTTGTCTTCCATGTCTTTCTTTCTGGCCCCTAAACAAGCCACAACAAGATGGGAACCATCCTACTATCTTTCCTAAGAATAGATCAGGTTAGGAATTGATCTTTGTTGTTGGTAATCCAATACAATCTGTCACATGTTGCTTGTTGAGGAGACAAGTACTACCAAGTTATTTCTATTATCCTGACAATTGCCATGAAGAGTAATTACTTTCTGGATGAAATCTGGGAAATTATGGATTTGTATTTAGTGATTATTTATTGACTGCATATATTTACATATTTTTTTAAAAAATTCTCCATCTTTTTTTCAAATCCCCTGTAGTTGTGAATTACAGGCACCCATCTTTTGATCTTTTGATCTGGCAATGAATGAAGTTAAGCTGATTATAATTACTTTAAGAAGATTATCTTTTACAGAGTTTTACTGTTGGTGGCAGTAATCAGTGTTTGTTACATGATAATAAGCATTTTTTTCATCATCGATGAATGATTAGAAGCTTTGTAACATCTGACAAACTCAGTATATTTTTCAACTCCTGGAAATGTATAGTGATTACACTCATAATATCTAACAAAAGATGAAAAAAAAAACATTACTTTTCATTATTAATTTTTTACTGATATTTCTTTCATTTTAATTCTGATTGCTTTTAACCACTCAAAGTGTCAGTCTACAGCCAGGGCCAGATTTAGATGACGAGAGGCCCTAGGCTATTCCACTTGTGAGCCCACCCCCACCTTCTCATGAGTAGAGGAAAATGAAAGAGTGTTAAATTAAACAATGTGAGTAAACCTGAGGATGGTGAAGGGTGTTTAAAATTACTGAAGGGTTATTTATGCATTATGACAGCATGTGTAAGAAATGTCTATGATAGTGTCAAAAATATTATATAACTTGGCTAGAGACCCCCCCCCCCACACACACACACACACCTAGGCTTCAGCTTGCTATGCATATAGGTAAATCTGGCACTGCCTGCAGCACTTAAACAAATTTTATCATCCTAGATTTTATTATTAGATAAAACATTGTCAACCATTATTAATTTTTGATTAGTATTTGTTTCATTTTTCTTCCTTTAACACTTAGTAATAATTGTCTTAAGTTGGTCTGAATTTCTTAGATAAAGACTTGTCAACAATTTTATTATTTTTATACATGAAACTCTTTCATCTTATTTCTGATGTTTTAATAACAATTATTAACTTTTGACTGGTATTCCTTTCATTTTAATTTTACTTGCTTTTAATAGCAACTACTGAGACCATCATTTTATGGCAATTAATAAATAAGTATTAATATTATCTTGAATTTTATTATTATTAGATAGATCATTGTTAACCATTATTAATTTTTGACTGGTATTCCTTTCATTTTAATTTTACTTGCTTTTAATAGCAACTACTGAGAACATCATTTTACAGCAAATAATAAATAAGTATTAATATTATCTTGAATTTTATTATTATTAGATAGATCATTGTTAACCATTATTAATTTTTGACTAGTATTCCTTTCATTTTAATTTTACTTGCCTTTAATAGTAACTATTGAGACCATCATTTTATGGCAATTAATAAATAAGTATTAATATTATCTTGAATTTTATTATTATTAGATAGATCATTGTTAACCATTATTAATTTTTGACTGGTATTCCTTTCATTTTAATTTTACTTGCTATTAATAGTAACTATTGAGACCATCATTTTATGGCAAATAATAAATAAGTATTAATTTTATCTTGAATTTTATTATTATTAGATAGATCATTGTTAACCATTATTAATTTTTGACTGGTATTCCTTTCATTTTAATTTTACTTGCTATTAATAGTAACTATTGAGACCATCATTTTATGGCAATTAATAAATAAGTATTAATATTATCTTGAATTTTATTATTATTAGATAGATCATTGTTAACCATTATTAATTTTTGACTGGTATTCCTTTCATTTTAATTTTACTTGCTATTAATAGTAACTATTGAGACCATCATTTTATGGCAAATAATAAATAAGTATTAATTTTATCTTGAATTTTATTATTATTAGATAGATCATTGTTAACCATTATTAATTTTTGACTGGTATTCCTTTCATTTTAATTGCATTTAATAGCAACTACAGAGACCATCATTTTACAGCAAATAATAAATAAGTATTAATTTTATCTTGAATTTTATTATTATTAGATAGATCATTGTTAACCATTATTAATTTTTGACTGGTATTCCTTTCATTTTAATTTTACTTGCTTTTAATAGCAACTACTGAGACCATCATTTTACAGCAAATAATAAATAAGTATTAATATTATCTTGAATTTTATTATTATTAGATAGATCATTGTTAACCATTATTAATTTTTGACTGGTATTCCTTTCATTTTAATTTTACTTGCTATTAATAGTAACTATTGAGACCATCATTTTATGGCAAATAATAAATAAGTATTAATTTTATCTTGAATTTTATTATTATTAGATAGATCATTGTTAACCATTATTAATTTTTGACTGGTATTCCTTTCATTTTAATTTTACTTGCTTTTAATAGCAACTATTGAGACCATCATTTTACAGCAAATAATAAATAAGTATTAATATTATCTTGAATTTTATTATTATTAGATAGATCATTGTTAACCATTATTAATTTTTGACTGGTATTCCTTTCATTTTAATTTTACTTGCTATTAATAGTAATTATTGAGACCATCATTTTATGGCAAATAATAAATAAGTATTAATTTTATCTTGAATTTTATTATTATTAGATAGATCATTGTTAACCATTATTAATTTTTGACTGGTATTCCTTTCATTTTAATTGCATTTAATAGCAACTACAGAGACCATCATTTTACAGCAAATAATAAATAAGTATTAATTTTATCTTGAATTTTATTATTATTAGATAGATCATTGTTAACCATTATTAATTTTTGACTGGTATTCCTTTCATTTTAATTTTACTTGCTTTTAATAGCAACTATTGAGACCATCATTTTACAGCAAATAATAAATAAGTATTAATATTATCTTGAATTTTATTATTATTAGATAGATCATTGTTAACCATTATTAATTTTTGACTGGTATTCCTTTCATTTTAATTTTACTTGCTATTAATAGTAATTATTGAGACCATCATTTTATGGCAAATAATAAATAAGTATTAATTTTATCTTGAATTTTATTATTATTAGATAGATCATTGTTAACCATTATTAATTTTTGACTGGTATTCCTTTCATTTTAATTGCATTTAATAACAACTACAGAGACCATCATTTTACAGCAAATAATAAATAAGTATTAATTTTATCTTGAATTTTATTATTATTAGATAGATCATTGTTAACCATTATTAATTTTTGACTGGTATTCCTTTCATTTTAATTTTACTTGCTATTGATAGTAACTATTGAGACCATCATTTTATGGCAAATAATAAATAAGTATTAATTTTATCTTGAATTTTATTATTATTAGATAGATCATTGTTAACCATTATTAATTTTTGACTGGTATTCCTTTCATTTTAATTTTACTTGCTATTAATAGTAACTATTGAGACCATCATTTTATGGCAAATAATAAATAAGTATTAATATTATCTTGAATTTTATTATTATTAGATAGATCATTGTTAACCATTATTAATTTTTGACTGGTATTCCTTTCATTTTAATTTTACTTGCTATTAATAGTAACTATTGAGACCATCATTTTATGGCAAATAATAAATAAGTATTAATATTATCTTGAATTTTATTATTATTAGATAGATCATTGTTAACCATTATTAATTTTTGACTGGTATTCCTTTCATTTTAATTTTACTTGCTATTAATAGTAATTATTGAGACCATCATTTTATGGCAAATAATAAATAAGTATTAATTTTATCTTGAATTTTATTATTATTAGATAGATCATTGTTAACCATTATTAATTTTTGACTGGTATTCCTTTCATTTTAATTGCATTTAATAGCAACTACAGAGACCATCATTTTACAGCAAATAATAAATAAGTATTAATTTTATCTTGAATTTTATTATTATTAGATAGATCATTGTTAACCATTATTAATTTTTGACTGGTATTCCTTTCATTTTAATTTTACTTGCTATTGATAGTAACTATTGAGACCATCATTTTATGGCAAATAATAAATAAGTATTAATTTTATCTTGAATTTTATTATTATTAGATAGATCATTGTTAACCATTATTAATTTTTGACTGGTATTCCTTTCATTTTAATTTTACTTGCTATTAATAGTAACTATTGAGACCATCATTTTATGGCAAATAATAAATAAGTATTAATATTATCTTGAATTTTATTATTATTAGATAGATCATTGTTAACCATTATTAATTTTTGACTGGTATTCCTTTCATTTTAATTTTACTTGCTATTAATAGTAACTATTGAGACCATCATTTTATGGCAAATAATAAATAAGTATTAATATTATCTTGAATTTTATTATTATTAGATAGATCATTGTTAACCATTATTAATTTTTGACTGGTATTCCTTTCATTTTAATTTTACTTGCTATTAATAGTAATTATTGAGACCATCATTTTATGGCAAATAATAAATAAGTATTAATTTTATCTTGAATTTTATTATTATTAGATAGATCATTGTTAACCATTATTAATTTTTGACTGGTATTCCTTTCATTTTAATTGCATTTAATAGCAACTACAGAGACCATCATTTTACAGCAAATAATAAATAAGTATTAATTTTATCTTGAATTTTATTATTATTAGATAGATCATTGTTAACCATTATTAATTTTTGACTGGTATTCCTTTCATTTTAATTTTACTTGCTTTTAATAGCAACTATTGAGACCATCATTTTACAGCAAATAATAAATAAGTATTAATATTATCTTGAATTTTATTATTATTAGATAGATCATTGTTAACCATTATTAATTTTTGACTGGTATTCCTTTCATTTTAATTTTACTTGCTATTAATAGTAATTATTGAGACCATCATTTTATGGCAAATAATAAATAAGTATTAATTTTATCTTGAATTTTATTATTATTAGATAGATCATTGTTAACCATTATTAATTTTTGACTGGTATTCCTTTCATTTTAATTGCATTTAATAACAACTACAGAGACCATCATTTTACAGCAAATAATAAATAAGTATTAATTTTATCTTGAATTTTATTATTATTAGATAGATCATTGTTAACCATTATTAATTTTTGACTGGTATTCCTTTCATTTTAATTTTACTTGCTATTGATAGTAACTATTGAGACCATCATTTTATGGCAAATAATAAATAAGTATTAATTTTATCTTGAATTTTATTATTATTAGATAGATCATTGTTAACCATTATTAATTTTTGACTGGTATTCCTTTCATTTTAATTTTACTTGCTATTAATAGTAACTATTGAGACCATCATTTTATGGCAAATAATAAATAAGTATTAATATTATCTTGAATTTTATTATTATTAGATAGATCATTGTTAACCATTATTAATTTTTGACTGGTATTCCTTTCATTTTAATTTTACTTGCTATTAATAGTAACTATTGAGACCATCATTTTATGGCAAATAATAAATAAGTATTAATTTTATCTTGAATTTTATTATTATTAGATAGATCATTGTTAACCATTATTAATTTTTGACTGGTATTCCTTTCATTTTAATTGCATTTAATAGCAACTACAGAGACCATCATTTTACAGCAAATAATAAATAAGTATTAATTTTATCTTGAATTTTATTATTATTAGATAGATCATTGTTAACCATTATTAATTTTTGACTGGTATTCCTTTCATTTTAATTTTACTTGCTTTTAATAGCAACTACAGAGACCATCATTTTACAGCAAATAATAAATAAGTATTAATATTATCCTCAATTTTATTATTATTAGATAGATCATTGTTAACCATTATTAATTTTTGACTGGTATTCCTTTCATTTTAATTTTACTTGCTTTTAATAGTAACTACTGAGACCATTATTTTATGGCAATTAATAAATAAGTATTAATATTATCTAGAATTTTTTTTATTATTTTTATACAGGAATCTCATCTTATTTCTGCCATTTTTTTTACCTAGTAATAATTGTCTGAATTTCTGTAATAAAGTTGTGGCATGCTAATGATATTTGGTATAAAATTGTTAAGAAGGCTTTGGTGAAGGTTGTGTTTTTGATTAGTACATCACATTTAAATTTTACAAAGAAACACAAAGAAGGAATAACAAGAGATTATTCCGTAATCAACAATAACATGTATTGAAAAACAAGCTAGTAGAACAATTGTGTTTAGTGAAACAAAGTTAAGAAAGAGGAAGTAGTTCCCCTTCTACTGATGTGAGATTGTAAATATGTGTTAAAAGAATTTTCTTGTTTAAAATGTTCGGAGTTCATCAATATGTGATAACTGAGTTTAAGTATGAGAAAGTTGTACAAAAGAATGATAGAATTCTGAGTTGGTTACTTGGCTTTTTGGACAGACAGTTCACAGCTGTTATAAAATAAAATAAGTCATATCTTGGCTGATTTACAGGCAAATACTCAAGAGCGAGAACAGCATGCAAACGGGACAAAGCCCCGTCACAAAATGAACATTATCTTCGTTTACAAATGTTCCCGACACTCGAGTTCCGGTCGAAAAATAAAATAATATTTAAAGTGCTCTATTTTTCGTCCAATAGCTTCCCTCCTAATTATACTCCCTTCGTTTTTCGAGCCTGTTAAGCCATAAAAAAAAGGGGTCACACAGAAGTTCAACGGGCAGTCAACAGGTGGCCACCGAAGAGACCTGTTCACAGCAGGGGAGTGCCAGCGTCAACATGTGTAAACTACTATGAGAGATCGACCTAGATCCGAAGCCGGCTTATGAACTTTACCACAAGGGAGCTGTCTCATCACGTTCCTGATGAAATAAACCACGTAAATCTATTTCTGCTGTTGTCGTATTTCTTTCTTGCAACCATACGCTTATCTATAACATAGCGTAGTGCAATTGTAATTTTGTGTGTGTGTGTGTGTGTGTGTGTGAATAGAAGAATGAGAATCCACATACGTGGTTGAGCTTTGGAGATTTACTGTTCTACTACTGTTCTTTTCTTTGATTTTCGTGTAATTTATACTTTCTGAATAGGCTCCAGGAACAAGAGCGGGAAAAATATTGAAAGGAGTGTTATCGTCGTGTAAATAAGACAGTTTAGTAAAGTTCACCAAGTGTCTCGTTGGTCAGTCTTATTGTGACATTTCTCTTCCCCTGGCCACGGAGCAGGTCGGTGAGGGGTGCTAAGATTTGAGAGCACTTGGGGATGAATTGACGGTGTTGCGGGGCCGATAAGGATGTCGCCCCCCGCAAGCCTTTAAGTAGAAACGTGTGAACAGCCAAGACAATGAGGGGACAAAGGCGAAGGTTTATGAAATAATAATGTCGATTTTATTAATGCCAATTGTACAAGAGTGTACTCTGAAGAAATGTGTTCAAGTCGGTGTCGGGTCCGGTATGACTGGTTTTGTTTAGGGGTAGCTGCTTTCGGTCGTATCGGTAAAACGAATGTAGAGTTGATCGGCGAAACGGATGTAGCTGGTCGACTGCCGGATGGGAGAATAGACGGGAACAGCAGCAGGTTGATCGGTGTCCCTAAACAGGGCCAAGTCAGAACAGTGATACAACTTTACTGGGCGGATCGACCGCGGAGACGGGATCGCGCCAAAGTGTATCACTTGGCGAAGACGGAGTCCCTAAACAGGGCCAAGGCAGAATGTGATAGACTTCACAGGGCGGATCGACCGCGGAAACGGGATCGCGCCAAAGCGTATCACTTGGCGAAGCCGGTCAGAGAGGTGATACGTCTTCCGTGGCGGATCGACCGCGGAAACGGGATCGCGCCGAAGAGTAACACAAAGCACCGGAAGCTCACAAAGGCAGCGTACTACACTTTGATCCAGGCCCCCGGGCCGAGCAGCTAGTATCTATTAACCCACCCACGAGGATTAAATGTGGCACAAGGCCGGTTTAATGTGGGTTGCCCGCGAGCCCGTAGGCTCGGCCAAAAATATGACCTTTGAACCCGCCTGGACGGGTTCAGGTCCTGTCTACCTCCCCGAAGGAAACCTTGCCCTTCGGCAAAGCTTCCTCCGAGTTCCTCTCTGCATCAGAGAGTTCCACAGAAGCCAGCCCGGATGATCACAAAGCACAGATACTACACTTTGATCCTAAACGGGCCGGGCAGCTAGTATTTATTAACCCACCCACGAGGATTAAATGTGGCACAAGGCTTGGATTTGGACGAAAAAGGGGCTTATGATATTTGGAGCGATTCATTCAAGAACTCCCCGGCTAGAGGGAGTAGAAAACCGTAGATATTAAATTAATACAATTGTTGTTCGATGTTTGAGGAAGCGCTGCATAATCCGATCCTCACGAGGTACGGTTTGGCATCAACGATATTGAACTAGTCGTCTAGTTTCTCGCATGTTGCTTGACTTAAATCTGCGAGATCAGGAGTTGTGAAGGTCAAGGCCGTCTTTCTAAGGAGCGGCTAATGGCGACCGCGACAACGGTAATAATTTATCAATCCCAGGTATCGGCGGAGTTTTCGGAGTGTGGTTGGTTGTGTGAATTCACTGATTGCTTTGACTTTCTCTGGGACTGGTGTAATTCCTGTGTGGTTGATAACAAAACCGAGGAAATTAAGTTTAGGCACTGCAAATAAACATTTTTCAGGGTTCATTTTTAGCCCATAATGGTGCAAGTGCTCAAAAACTTGTTTTATGTGGCGCTTGTGATCATCCATGTCGGCGCTGGCAATTAGTAAGTCATCAATATATATGAACGAGTTAGGCAAGCCACGAAGTGCTTCATCTATTAACCGCTGAAAGGATTGCACAGCATTTCGTAAACCAAAGGGCATTCGTAGAAACTCATATAGGCCGAAAAGAGTTGTGATTGCCGTTTTGTGAATATCTTCTTCGGCGATGAGGATTTGGTAAAATGCTTTGTGTAGGACTATTTTGGTAAAGACTCTTGCTCCCTGTAAAGAAATTGCAAAGTCTGCCAAATTAGGTACAGTGTACTTCTCAGGGACTGTCTGTGCGTTCAACCTACGGTAGTGACCGCAGAGTCTCCAAACCCGCTTCTGTGTCTTAGGGACCATGTGGAGTGGAGACGCAAAAGGGCTTGACGACGGGCTTATAATTCCTAGGTCCAGCATATGTTGGAATTATGCGTGCACTAATTTGTATTTGTCTGGAGCTAGCCTGCGCGGCTTTGAAAACACTGGTGGTCCTGACGTATGAATCTTGTAGACAGTGTAGTGTTTGACTGTCTCTGTATAAGTAAATGGGTGGATAAGTGATGGAAATTGATCTAAGATGTCTTGGAGTGGATTGTCCGCTGGAATAGTGACGCGTAGCTTAGTGGAAGTAAGGGTGGAAATAACACCATCATTTTTAAGCTTTGTCGTATTATCAGACAATAGACGTTTCGACAAGTCAACTATTAGTTTATAGTGTGCTAGAAAATCGACACCGAGAATTGGGAATTTTACGTCTGCTACCGTAAAGAGCCACTGGAAGTTCCTTCGCAGGTTTATGTCCAGGGTCATAGATAATTGTCCGAAGGTTTAGATGTGTGTGCCATTAGCGGCACATAAGGTAACTGGAGATTTAGTTTTCAAGAAGTTGGATCTGGATGGGATAACACTGATATGGGCACCTGTATCAATGAGGAATGATTCATTTGAGTTCTTGTCTTTAATGTAGAACAGACGGTTAGATGTCTGACCCCCAGCAGCAGACGCCGCCTTCACTCGCTGCTGGGGCTGGTGTTTCCCGCGTTCTGACCTGTTGTAAAATCTGTTTGTGGTTTGAAACTACACGGCTTGGTACATTTTTTTTGCTGAGTTGCCAAATTTGTGGTGTTACCAGCATATTGTAGCCTTCCTTTGACAAGAGGTGGAGTGAGAACGACGTTGGGACTTGTATACGTTGTGAGCTGGTTCTCTGCTCCATTTGTGTAGACTGTTGCGGGGCCGATAAGGATGTCGCCCCTGCAAGCTTTATGAGGAAACGTGTGAACAGCCAAAGTGTATCACTTGGCGAAGACGGAGTCCCTAAACAGGGCCAAGGCAGAATGTGATAGACTTCACAGGGCGGATCGACCGCGGAAACGGGGTCGCGCCAAAGTGTATCACTTGGCGAAGCCGGTCAGAGAGGTGATACGTCTTCCAGGGCGGATCGACCGCGGAGACGGGATCGCGACGAAGAGTAACACTCTCGACAAAGCACCGGAAGCTCACAAAGGCAGCGTACTACACTTTGATCCAAGCCCCGGGCCGAGTAGCTAGTATTTATTAACCCACCCACGAGGATTAAATGTAGCCCGCGAGCCCGTAGTCTCGGCCAAAAATATGACCTTTGAACCCGCCTTGACGGGTTCATGTCCTGTCTACCTCCCCGAAGGAAATCTTGCCCTTCGGCAAAGCTTCCTCCGAGTTCCTCCCTGCATTAGAGAGTTCGACAGAAGCCAGCCCGGATGATCACAAAGCACAGATACTACACTTTGATCCTAAACGGGCCGGGGCCGCCGAGTAGCTTGGATTTGGACGAAAAAAGGGGCTTATCATATTTGGAGCGATTCATTCAAGAACTCCCCGGCTAGAGGGAGTAGAAAACCGTAGATAAATTAATACAATTGTTGTTCGGTGTTTGAGGAAGCGCTGCATAATCCGATGCTCACGAGGTACGGTTTGGCATCAACGATATTGAACTAGTCGTCTGGTTTCTCGCATGTTGCTTGACTTAAATCTGCGAGATCAGGAGTTGTGAAGGTCAAGGCCGTCTTTCTAAGGAGCGGCTAATGGCGACAAGACAACTTGTTGATCTGCTGTTGCAATTTATAAATCATGTCCTCCATCGTTATATTGTGTGATGTTTGAGCATCGACACTGTTGATTATCGTGACATCATTTATTTTATCTGCTATTTCAGCAGTCTTGATCAAATCTATATCGTCGGGAAGTGTTGTTAGGATTTGTGTGGTTTGGGCTGATAGTTTATTGAGCCAAAGTTTGCGGAACAATGAATCAGACATTGTATGTTTTCCAAGAAGGTTTCTCATTTTTCATAATAATTGGGTAGGTTTGTTGTCACCTAGCTGTAGTGTCTTACATAAGTCGTTCAGATGATTCTCTTGTGATTTGCCAGTTCAATATATTATAGCTTCTTTTAATGTATCAAAACTCAAAAGGATCGTGTGTTGGTACGGTGTCTAAAAGATCCAGTATGTCTGAAGTGACTTCTGGTGGTAGTTTCTCTACGACATATGCATAGCATGAATGGTTTCTTTTCACTTGGAAAATTGCTTCCAGCTGTGCAAACCATACATGTACGTTGGTAGTGTCAAATACCGGCAAGTTTAGGACGATGGCTGTTTCACTAACAGGATGTTCAGCCATGTTTTTTTAAAAAAAAATGTACGTGGTGTAGGAAAATTTTTCTCGCGCCAAGTCGAAAATTTTTGTACGTGTTGCTGGCACAAATTGGGTCTGACTCGCTCTGTCGAATCTTTTCTTCCTTGAATGTAGGCGATAATTCAAACGTCGGTGATATCCACGAGCATTGGGGTTGCCAATTGTTATGACCTGTTTTAAACGTCCAATTGTTGTGGCGGCCCTTTTTCCTTTAAAACGTCAGGTTCATCAATTGTGGTGTGCTAATGATATTTGGTATAAAATTGTTAAGAAGGCTTTGGTGAAGGTTGCGTTTTTGATTAGCACATCACATTTAAATTTTACAAAGAAACACAAAGAAGGAATAACAAGAGATTATTCCGTAATCAACAATAACATGTATTGAAAAACAAGCGAGAACAACAATTGTGTTTAGTGAAACAAAGTTAAGAAAGAGGAAGTAGTTCCCCTTCTACTGATGTGAGATTGTAAATATGTGTTAAAAGAACTTTCTTGTTTAAAATGTTCGGAGTTCATCAATATGTGATAACTGAGTTTAAGTATGAGAAAGTTGTACAAAAGAATGATAGAATTCTGAGTTGGTTACTTGGCTTTTTGGACAGACAGTTCACAGCGTAGTGCAATTGTAATTTTGTGTATGTGTATGTGAGTAGAAGAATGAGAATTCACGTACGTGGTTGAGCTCTGGAGATTTACTGTTTCTACTACTGTTCTTTTCTTTGATTTTCGTGTTATTTATACTTTCTGAGTAGCCCCCATGAACGAGAGCGGGAAAAATATCGAAAGGAGTGTTATATTATATTATTGGTCAAAAATCAACCAATCACTGATTTTTTCTAAACCAGGTTTGGCAAAGTAAACATCAGAAAATTTGATGTGGTGCATGCGATGCATAAATTGTCCTATAGAAAATAGTGCTTATTTTCTATCCAATGGCTATTGAGTATTTTGTGGGTGTGGTGTATGTAAACAACCGCTACAAAGTGTTGTTAATTATTACATTTTTAACTTGTATCTCTTTCATCTTTTCTTTTTATCTTTCTTGCTGTTACACTTAGTAATAGTCTTGTCTGAATTTTTTAGATTAAACATTGTCAACCATTATTAATTTTAATTCTGATTGCTTTTAACTACTCAAACTGTTGTTATAGAATGTAGAGGCTGATGTGTGTTGCCTTAGTCTAAGTTTTGGATATAAGACCAAAACAGCACAAAGTCAGGAGATAGCGATAAGAATTTTAAATTTATCATGCTCTCTGCATCCAGGTTCCTCAGAGAAGCTACAGTGCATAAGGCAGAATGTTAAGCACAACAAGCAGGTATGTGGTCACCTGAACTTTTTCCTCCCACTACCACCAAGAATTGATGCTACCATGTCTGTCCCTCTTGTATGATAAAACAAATAAGAAAAAGAAACCGTCTTTCATTGATACAATCTATGAAGTGGTATTTGTGATTTGAAGGGCTGAAGCTAGTAACGTAATTGAACACAGAACGGTTAGTCTACAGACATCAATAAACAAGTAATAATATCATAATATCCTCCATTTTATTATTATTAGATACTGGCAGCATGGCCCAGCGTTGCCTGTGCTTGATTCAAAAATCGTACGACTCATACAGCAATCGCTATCGCTTGACTTAAAATATTTTTGCCCTTCCTTGCCTTTAAAGGAGTGCCCTTTGCCATGCTGATGTTGCTACATGCCTTACTTCTTGCCTATTTTTTCTAAAATTCTGCGAATTTTTTCTAAGCTCTATACTAAACATTAAATCTGTTACGAAAAAAGAACTAAACAAAATGAATACAAAACGATCAGCTTTAAAAAAAGGACTCATAACTGGAAAAACCGAATGAAAAAAGAATGTTAACAACAAATAATTTTTCACGCCCAACCCAGTTCTGTGGAATCAGAATCAATGTTGAGTTTAAGCAAGCGAATGAGCCAATTGGAGTAAAGTGCCATGCAGATTTAAATTTTTCCCACTTGTGACGAATGCAGCTATCAATTTTTTTGGCATGCTAGCATGCTAGTTAACATTCGTGTCAGCCAGCTATAAGCTCTCACTCTGGCCAGTAGAAAATGGCCGCAAATTACATGAAAACTGCCATAGAAGCATGAAAAAATCGATTATTTCCACTATCGATGGGAGTTGGGAAATGCAAAGTAGATCTTGGCCTTTCCACTAACTTGGAGCATGTGCATGTAAATTTTGGTGCAAATCTGTCAAAAATTGCGGCCGTGCATTCGTTACACACACACACATCCTGCCTTTTATAGATAGAGATACTATATTAGATAGACCATAGTAATAGTATCCTCAATTTTATTAGATAGACCATTGTTAACCATTATTAATTTTTGACTGGTATTTCTTTCATTTTAATTTTACTTGCTACCGAGACCATCATTTTACAGTAATTAATAAATAAATATTTAAATGAAAATTAGGTGGTAGGAAAATAAATTTCCACTTGAATCTATTCCTACTGACAGCTAACGTGGAAACAAGAGCAACGCTTTGCTTGGGTCTCTGTTTCCTGCATACCGTAAACAACAGTACTATCACTCTTTCTCTGAAACATGGATATAACCCCTAAATCAAAAAGTCAGCTCTTTTTATCCTTTCTTAGTCTCAGGCAAGAAACCAAGATCTCTTGCTTGTGTTAGCCTCGTTCTCGCTGATAATGCATGCACTGTGTCACTGACTTGCCAAAGTTCACCTTCCAGGTCTATGGTGTCTACAAGCAAATGTACAGAAAATTCCCCACCACACTCCCCCTGATCTCATCATCACAAATAGTGCACATAGGGGTGGGTCTCTTCTGGCGGGTGTCCTTCGAAGTGGAACAACATAGCCTTTGTCCTTAGGTGGACTGTCATCTGGAGTTTCACTGATCACATCGACTTCAGCTGGTAGACTGCTGATGTCAGAGCCATCATTTGGTGTACTAGGCCCCAAATAAATAAACTACTCACTCTCTTCTGTGTTGCTTTCATCGCTCGATGATGGATATGACCTTGAAAATAGCTGCAGGTCTTTAACATGGAGAGGTATCCCATCAATTCGCACTGACTGCAGGCTGACAACTTTGGTTATGCGACCGGTCCTGAACTTAGAGTCTTAATCCAGATGACATCTCCTTCTTAATATACCCCTCCAGTCATCTGTTGTTCAGGTGTAGGGTGCGCTTCAATGCCTCTTACTCAGACATGGTACTTATGCAGCACGTCAGCCAGTGCCATGGAAAGTGAGATGTCATCTTTTCGTGTGACGTTATACCAATAAACCGCCTATAACTAGCTGACGTTCTGGCTGCAATGGTCTTAATACTTCTGTGGTTGCACTCCACAACCCCATTTCCAGCCAGTGAATATGCACACTGGAACCTTAAACACATGCTCCAGCTGCTTGCAAACTCCTTGAAGTGTCTACAGTGTCGTTGTCAGTTAAGATTTCATTTGGCGGGCTTTGTTCAAAGAAGATTGTCTCCAACTGGTGAATGACATTAGTTGCATCTCGCTGATGCAATGGCCGCCACATTGCAAATCTAGAGGGACTGCAATCAATGAGCCTTACAAAATGCCTGCTAATCTGCTGCAGTTGTTCTTCACACCCAGTTTTCCTTTCTTCCAATGAACTGGTTGCTGGATCTATTGACTGGCAGGCCTTGCAGACTTTGACAACCAATCTTACGATTTCCTTAGACACCAGAGGGCCGATAATCTAGCAAAATATAATGTCTGTTTCAAACCCGGATGTCCACTTTGGTGGTGGATGTCAGCCACCTGACTCTCGTTCAGTCAGTTCCCCATCGCGGCACAATTTTCCGGTACCGGTTCTCCTCCCTCCTTGTGTAGATCCAACCCCCTTTGTGGAACTCTGGTGAGACAATCTGTGCTGTTTTGACAAGATTTCACTAGTTTTACATCTATGGTCAATCCATATTCTTCTGCCAATACCTTCAGTGTTCCCAAATGCCATTTCTTCCCCTGAGATGGTACTGCCATTTTGGTCTTTGATGGGGCAACTGGGTTTACTGTTTTTCCCAGAGACAGTCCTTGTGATTTGTCAACCATCATTAATTTTTGACTGGTATTTCTTTCATCTTAATTTTAATTCCTTCTAATGGCAACTACTCAGAGTTTCACTCTACAGTCATTAACAAACAATAAGTAATTTTATCTTGAATCTTATTAGTATTTGAGAATACATTGTCAACCATCATTAATTTTTGACTGGTATTTCTTTCATCTACTGTACACGCAAAAAAAACAGATATTTTTTAACTCAGACATACACATTCTAATGCTCACACTCGCATGATTCAACTATATTAAGATAAAAACAAAGTTTCCAGTTCCAACCAAAACCCATGGGATTGTCAGTGTGCCATGATAAGTAATTGTTATTTATAGCATTTTTAAAGCAATAGTAATAAGTTAGTGATACCCAGCTCTTCTTCAAGTAATATATGACAGGTTTTATTGGGTTACATGGTACCAACAGCAAGAAGTAATCATTGTCCTCTCTGATCTGGCTAGAACATGCTTTTTTTTGAGAATCTTTTGATTGTTTTTTGAAGTTTGTGCATACATTTAAATTACTTGAGTGTATCTTTTATATAATATAATTACTATCTAAACTATTTTGTTTTATATTCTCTTGAAATTTACTACATTGTTCATAGTTTTATTATTACTTTTTATCATAAAGCTTAAAATTCCCCTTCACTAAACTTGTTGTTCTCTATTCCCTTATAATAAATTAGATTCTCTCGTTCAAGGCAGAGAGAGCCACAGCTCTGAACATGTTAGGCATTGATGCCATGGTTTCTATATCACATAAGTTATTTTTATGGGATGTGGTTGCTATGTCTCATAGTTTTGAATTCAGAGTTGTTCTTTTCTTAAACTGGTTGCTAACCAAGGCTGAAGAACCAGATCTGTTCTTTTATTTAACCCAGTGAAAGAAAGAATGGAGTCACACCTTTTCCAAGAGTATTTGTGTGAAAAAGAAATGTAACAAATGACTGTAATCTGAATTTTTTTTCAAACATGGTTGAAGAACCAGATCTGCTCTTTTATTTAACATATAGCTGGAGGAAGAAGGAATGGATTCATACCTTTCCCAAGGATATTAGCATAAAAGTGAAATGTGACAAACTTGACTGGTATTTGAACTTTCAACCAAGGCTGAAGAACCCAATCTACTCTTCTATTTAACCCATAGTTGGAGGGAGAAGTAATGGATTCATACCTTTCCAAGGGTATTAGCATGAAATGTAATAAACTTGACTTAAATTTGAACTATCAACCAAAGCTGAAGAACCCAATATTCTCATCTATTTAGCCCATAGCTGGGGGAGGAGAATGGATTTATACCTTTCCTAAGAGTAAAAGTGAAATGTAACAAACTTGACTAGAATTTGAACTTATCTTGCTGATTTCTCATTTTGAGCCACTAAACTAGTGTTGGATGAACTTTTTCATGAGAGGACCATATGATTTTCGGTCCTGGGCAAAGTGGGCTGCATCTCAATAAAAAAAAACAATGACTTTGTAATTTATTTGCTTATTAGACACATTTTGTGAACAGGTTGCACAAATGTAGGAGACATTTGTTTCCTATTTTATGTATTTGTTACAATTTATGAGATTTATTCAGCTGAGAAAATCTTTCAGTTTCAGAATTGCTAGACAGTGTGTACTTGGATTCATTAGAAATGGATTGAGTGATAACTGAGCAGTAACAAATAAGAACTAGACAAGATACCTCTTGACATGGACAGTGAAACAAGAACTATCTACCCCATAGATTCAGTTTGAAATTCCTTGACGGCAACTAGCACCTGATGAAGAGCGGAAGGGACAAAGGTTTAAACATTGTTATAAAAACAACAAAGATTGAGATAATAGAACTCGGTTTACTTGTCGATATATGCAAGACAGATAGCCCAGTGGATAAAAGGATTGGTTGAAGAAATCCAAAAGTGACTTGACCCAAAGATTGTTTGTTCAATACCTGACCACAGCAGAGGTGAACAAGAAGAAAAAAACCTTGGAGAGTTGAGTTACTAAAGGGAATTAACTGAAAATGAGACCCAGAAAAAAGACCCAGAAAAAGCATGGCATGTGAAACTAGAACAATCAACCCTGTGGACTAAATAAATGGTTCAGTTCAAAATCCCAACAAATATAATCTGAAGAAGGTCAGAGCGTACATTGGATGAAACGTCATGAATATGACAATAAAGATGAGGACAATAATCCAAACAATGTAAATAGGGCAAAAAGACAAATTGTGTATTCAAATCTGACATTTTTATTTTGTTAATGAAAATAGAATAAATATTAAATATATATAATTTCTGTCTTTGTTTACTATTTTGAGCAACATGTAACCACATAAATATCTTTTTAATAGATTTAAAAAAAAAAATATGTTGTGCATTTGTGAGTCACAAAGTCAACAGGCAGCTGCATGTAGCTTGTAGGATGTAATTTGACCCCTCTGCACTAACCACTAGACCACCTGCATAGCTAATAAATTAGATCAGCTGTAAGAGATTCTCTTCTTTACAGAGACTTTTGATAATACTTACTATATTGGCAAAATTATGTTGTTTGCCTCTATCATTAATTGGCCAAGTTTGTGGTCTTCAGCTAAAACTAACACCTACAATGAAAAGAAAAAAAGCAGTGGAAAAGCAGCATTTAGGTGATGAATTGCTTTCTATCCTACCACCATTTTTCCACAGATGCAACATCACAAGCCTCTTGCTACTTTATCATTATTTATGGAAAATGTTCCAGCAACCTACATTCCCCAGTTCCACCAGTTCAGACATTTACAGCTAAAACTCACCATGCTATATATGTGCAGCCACTTGAATCTGAGGATGCCAGTCTACTAAGGTGGCTAGCTAATCCTCATTGCAGAAGCATGCTCAGGCACATTTGTGTTTCTTCAATACTCACAGAGACAACCTGTGGTTTATACTGCAACTATGCTGAGCAGACAGTAGTTACAGTTTCTTGGCTAGCACACTCAAACCCTTAGTCCCGATGATTTGTAACTTCATGCTAGTACAATCACCAACACCTTCCAAAGGGTTCCATTTATCCAATTTCACTCATAAGGCTTGGATCAACCTGTGGTATGTTTTTCAGGCACTTTCCAAAGGTGCTGCATACTGGGTTTGCCTCCTCCAGATAACATTAAGAAGTTACTTTCCTGATAAGTCAATGATGGTGAGATTCCTGGGTCTCATGGTCTGAAAGTGAACATTCTAACCACTTGGCCATGCGCCTGTACAACCATGGCATATACACAGCAGAAAACCACCCTCATTCCCTTCATATTCCATTATTAAGAAGGCAGTTCTATTCAGACAGCTTCTTCCTAAGAGCAGTTACTTTATGGAACAGACTCCTGAGAGGATGCTGCTACAAATATTACATGATCTGATTGATAGCAGCTCAGACTGAGAAATTGAAGGGTTAAGTTGGAATTCATTTCATTATATTCATTTATGCACAGATACTCTTGGGAAAAATATGAATCCATTTCTTCCCCTCAGCTATGGGTTAAATTGTAGGACTAGTATCTAGAAAAATCATTCTTATTCTCTAAAAATTATTGCTACAATACTCACTTGCAAAAAAAGAATTATTGTTACAATCCAAAAAATATGTTTTGGCTTTAAATAACCCATAAAAGACATAAAAAAAATCAATCAACCAATCCCCAAAGACTACAATCTTAACCTCTTTATGTCTAGGGTCAACAGCATCTAATCTACACCTCCTTCCTCTTCTTTTGTCATTTAGTAATCCTCTACCTTGAGGGTCCCTTGGGCCTTGTATTGGGTGAACATTCAGTAAAAATAATAATCACCATCATAATAAATGGATATTGCAGTAACAATGAGAAATACTCAAAATCAATGCAAGAACTAATGAAAAATTGAGGCAAAATTGAAAACACAAATCAACAAATGATGGGTATGATGATAAACTACATCCAGCAGCAAGGCCTATGATTGAGAGATTGGAGGTTTTGAGAAGTTTGGAACCTCCTCTTAATTGCTGTTGTTCCCTAACTCAGGGTGGTGGCACCTGTTAGGGTTCCAGCTGTGGGCAAATAGTGAATCCCCAAAACAGAAACAAAATACTATACAAGTATAAAAATGTTTTTATAGTAAAAATACCAGCAATACATTTTTATATAAAAAAATTACCAACAATATGTATTTATAGTAAGAATGACCAACAATACATTTTATAACAAAATGACCAACAATACATTTTATTTGTAGTTGAAGGCATACAATTGTGCTCAAAATATATTTAGATTTTGGCATTGAATAACCCATAAAGGTCTTGATATACCGCTAAACAAAATTAACTAATCAACAAAAGAATGAAACAAAAATAAAAGGAAGATAAATATCAAAAAAGGAGAAGAAACTATCAGACAAGCAAAAATCCACAGCCCGCATGACAATGGCCATGAGAATTGGGTAATTTTTCCCTTTACTGATTGATAGATTCAGTCATTTTTTATGGCTTATCAACCCTTTGCAAAAAATATTTTTAGATTGTAAGAATTTTTTTGAGTGGGAGGTAGATAATAATGGTTTAGTGATACGTCATACTAATTAACCCATAGCTGGAGGCAGAATAGGTAAATTCATACCTTTCCTAAGGTATGAATTCACCACCTGCACATCCAAGCTTACAGCACCTGGTATTCCCAAGTGGTCACCTATCAAGGTATGAACCAGGCTTGATGTTGCTTAACTTTGATGATCATACGGGAACTGGTGATTCAGCCTGGAAAGTTATCGGATTAATCCACCTTGTCTGTCAGAAATTATGAAAAAATTATTATAGGAAAGAAAAGTATTTTCTGTTATTAGTGTGTGTGTATTTGACTTTATTGAGATGATCAGACTTACTATTAAGACAGGAGTAAATAGTTGTGTCATCAGCATAGATTCTGAGTTGAGAACTTATTTACAGAATTCATTAATTACAATTATGCTACATGACTGTGATTATGGCAATTCCTGTCATCCACAGTTAACTGGTTAATGAAGAAAATTCATTGGTAGACAATTCCTTGTTAGAAAATTCATTGAAAGAAAATTCCTTGCAAAAGGTCTATAGAACCCTTCTTTGCTGAGAAAAAAGAAAATTTCAGGAGAGGATGGAATTATGAAATTGCCTGAAAGATGGCAAAAGATTAGTGAGAATAGTGAACATAAATTTATTGAGAATAAAATATCTTTTAAACCAGTTTTTTAAAAGTATTTTGTCCACATAAATGTCTTTAATATCTATTAATTTGATGATCACAAAATATTTTCTCTTCTTTCTTGATCTAGCAATTATTTTTGTTTGACTTATTTTTTTCCTTTTGCCAGCACTCTTTATTTAAATTTATTTTCCTTTTTTTTTACTAATGAATTTCTGATCTACATGGAAAATGTGTGATGTAATTTCTTTACTTTCGCATTGTATAAACTTTGATGGTGAAATTTAGTTCTAGCGTTGATTTTAATTTATTAACATCAAAGCTGACCCATTAAAAGAATCAGTCGTAATATTTTAGAAAAAAGAAAGAAAGAAAAGAAGAAAGCCAACTTGAAAATGAAGCCTGATTTCTGCTCAAAGTCGACAAGTGGAACTCTTTTATGTAAAAGATAATTTCTGTGGTCACCGTAAGAGTTGATGTTTTAATTATTTACAGTAAAGAAGGAAAAAAGATTACGAAAAAGACACGATGCCTACTGTCGTCGGAAGAGAGTCAAAAGAATGGAACGATGACTTTATGCGACCAAAACATATTACATTCTTTTTACGAAACCTGGATGTTCTTCCAGAAGCGTATTCTTCGACGGATACTAACAGGTAAAGTGATACTATTACATAGAGAGAAAAAGAAAAAGAACGAAAACTAATTCAAATCATGAAAGGAAGAGAGGAGGGAATCAATTTGAATTTTAAAAAACCCGGAAAAAAAAACAATATATTTGAGTTAAACAGATTTTAAAAACAGAAAAAAAATGTGTCTTTATGTATCTTTTTATATGTACATTGACAAAAAAATGTTAAAAAAAAAACTTAGTTTCTCTCTAATTTTTCGATGTCAACTTGCTTCTCTTCTTAGCCAAGAAGCCGCCATGTGCTTGTAAATAATGGAATTGTCTTTATTACCAAAAATAGCAGAATAATTTTTAACGTTTTAGGATTAACACACAACACGCAAATAAATAGCGAAGTGAACACATTTATTCAGTTGACATCTTGTTTTGGTGATGATTTTTTTATTATTTTTATTTCATCTTGTCGATAAATAAATACTTTTTTTTAACTTTTATTAAACATTTTGACAGCATTTTCTTTTCTAGGTTGTAGTAAACAATTGTGACACTTTTAATAGAAAATACAAAAACTAGTAAAAATCTGTTAACTTTTTAGTTTAAACGGGATATGACTGTGTATCGTGAAACTTTTTTTTATCGTTAAACGTACTGTAGACAATTTTTTCGCTTCTACTAAAATTTGTTAATGAAAGCAAATTTTGTTTCTGTGATCTTAAAAAATGCAAAGTATATTTTTATCCTAATTATAACGTTGCAATGACCAGTTAATTTTAAATGATTAAAAACTGTTAAAAAGCATTTCAATTTTATTTTAAAAAATGGCGTTTTTACAAACAAAATGCGTAAAAATAAAAATTAAAAGTGAATGAAAAATAAATATTTAAAATAAAAACTATTTTTCAGAGACCGGAAAATTAAATGAATTGTTAGGGCGTGTACTTGTTTGTGGGACATGTATGATAAAAGAACCTGACAATATTTAATCAATAGAAAAAGAAAAAAGCCGGTACAGAAGTTAGTTGTCTGAGTAGTATATGATATGTTTTTTTTTTAAATTTAATAATGTTTGTTCGAATAATTCTTAATTTTTTTTTTTTTTTACAGTTTATACTAGGTAATTTTTTTTTCATTCATTTTATCTGGCTAAAAAAATGCTTTGTATACGTTTCTACACTGCCACAAAAAAAGATAAAAAAATGTGTCATTAAAAAATTCACTTGTTCTCTATTGATTCAAAAGTCGAAACTTTCATTACATCGGTTCGTCACAGTTGAGAAAATTAAATTTCTTAAGTCGGGGATAACATGTTTAAAAAAAAAATCAAGATTTTCTTAAAACAAAAATTTGTGAATAAATCCTGAAAGTTTCATTAAAATAAGACAATTATTAGATTTTTGAAAGAATTTCCAAATTAATGTGTTTTTCACCTGAAAAAAAAAGCGCTCTAAACACTAATGGTAAATTACGTAGAGACAGCTGACGTAAAAAAAAAAAAAAAAGATTTTTAACCAAAATTTCGAACGTGCTAGAAATGATTAAAAAATTTAATAAAATACTTCGATATTCCCTTTTAACATAAACATTTTGACAATAAAACTTTTGGGGCTTTTTTCATCATGCGAAAAAGTGGAGGTACACCACACCCTCACCAAAGAGAGAAAAAAAATGGTTCAGTAAATTTTTTTGAAGAAGTCAGAAGAATTCATGTTAAATCGAAAATAAATAAATGTACCAAGGATTTTTATTTTAAATGAAATAATGTAAATAATTACTGGTGACTTTATTCAGAATTCAATCAAACCTTAAACTAACCCTAACTAACCTTTTCTAAAACGTTTTTCTTAAAAAAAAATCAACATGGCACTGGAAACTTTCCTTAAAAACTGCAAACCCAACTGAAAATATTTTTCCTTCTTAAAATATAGAAGTGTCTTAGGTGTTTGTGAGTTAGATCATTCTTATTAGCTAGAAGAAGAGGAAAATGCATAAAAAACGCATTTGAATACTAATTTAAAAAATATAGACGGAACCAATTTTTTTCTTCTTACTCAAGATTGCTACTAAATAACCAAGAAAGGAAGTCATTTGAAAACAATTCTGAGTTATTTAAAAACAATTGAATTTCAGACAGTATGAAAAAACAGTTTAATTTCTAAATATTAATTTTATTTCATTTTTCAATTTAACTTTAACGTTGAGAAATGTGCAGCACTATATTCTTAGATGCATCAATCTCTATATGTGCTAGCGTATTGCAGCTGCCCTATGAATTCACCAAATTTGATGGTTGCATTGATTTAATAATAATGCATGTCCACCATATATTTGAATTTAGCTTGGCTGAGTATGAAATGTAAAAACAAAATTTGCTTTTAGATGAGAACACATTAGTGTGCATTACTCTTGGGACCACAATAATTAACAAGGGCTAGTTTTTATTTTTTTATTTTTTTTTAAAACAAGTGACTGTTTCAACCCAATAACACTGAATTAATATTTTTGTTATAAAGTTGATGCACTCTTATAAAAACACATTTTTTTTTTTTTTTTTTTTTTTTTTTTATAATGCATTCCTTAGTTCGACCATTTCTAATCTTCATGAGTAAGACCTTCCATGCTACACACATTGTAGCAAACCATGCTCATCCCATTTGTATTCCATTTTAGTGAGATGTAAGTTCCACTTGAACAGCTTCTTTCCATGAACTTCTACTTTGTGGAACTGGCTCCCAAGATTACTACAATCTTAATTTGTTCACGTTTAGGGTTAACAGTTATCTTCCCCACATATCCCCATTTACTGTATCTTTTACTCTCTAAACTCTACCTCGAGTGGCTCTTGGGCCTTGTATACGTTGAACATCATTGTAAAAAAGAAAGTTTGTCTCTTTAATTAAGTAAATTTTGGCAACATTTAGACAAGGGGATTATTTCATTCTTTTCTTTGATTGTAATTTTGTCTGAATACAGCACCTGCTTCACTTTTATGGTTGACACCTTCAATGTACTTACACCACAATCAGCAATTAGTCAAAATTAAATATAGTCAAGTAATGGCCTGTGACCAATGATGTGAACGGCAACTGTTGTTACAGGTTTAACCAGTTCAAATCTGTTCATTATGCTTCTGTTTAAATGATTTTGTTTCTCATTTTAATTTTATCAAAGTTTTTATTTTTATATCTGTTTACAAGACATGCAAGATTAACTTTTTTTTTTTTTGTCTTTTATAATTTAGAAACTATTTTTTAACTATTTTATCTCCATTCTAGATAAAAATAAGATTTTGCATGTTTCAAATCCATCTTAGTGGTAGGTTGTAAAAAAATTAAGAAACATTATTTGAACAGACATTTATACATCTACTATTACTCGGTACACTACTCACTTCTCTACTGGCTTTTTTCTTATCTTACTGTCACAAGTCTTTTTCCATGCCTTGTCCTACAAACAAGTACACATCCTAAGTACAATTCATTTAAATTTCCTTCCTCTGAAATATTTTTGAAACATTTCCTTTTCATTCACTTTTAATTTCTATGCTTTTGTTCTTGTGATCCCAAGAAGAATGTACACTGAAAGAGCTAGTTCTTTTTCTTTTTTTTTTTTACTTTTCATTTAGCTTTAAGGAAGCTAAATTCAAATTTATGAGTGTGCTTTTGTCAATGCAACCATTATATTTTGATGGATCCATGTGGCAGCTGCAAAATAGTTGCACATTAGTCTGTTGTCTAGGATGTGCTTATAGTATTTTCATGTACTTTTAATTCTGATTTCAAACTATAGACAAATTTCATAAAGTTCCTAAACTGTATTTCCTGGTTTTATGGTGACAGAATGCACGGGAGGCAACTGATCAAAATCTTAATTGTGATGTTGAAGCCAAATGTCAAGAACGCAATACAGGTTGGTCATCATTTTACATGACATGCCAATATATAATGGAGAAAAAATTTGCAACAGATATTTAGGCTCATGTGAAAAATTACAAAACTTAACACGAAAATTCTAGAATAAAAAAAAAAAAAAGAGACGGAAGGTTTGACTACTGTTTATTGGACCTACGGTACTCAAGGTAAACAACAACTTGAATAAAACGTTTGACTAAATGGAATTGATAAATACACAGTGCTGATAATTACTTTGACGAAGATTGAATTCAAAGAAAACCTAATAATAAAAGGTAATAGTTTAAATAACATCACCAATCATTGTTAGATCTGCCTTCAATAAGCAATTATATTTAATCTAATTAGGATTAAGTAGTAACAATAGTTCAATAAGACCTGAGGTGTACCTGTCAAAATATAATGATAAGATTACATCACTATTGTAATTTTTTTTTTTTTTTTTTTTTTTTTCATTTATTCAACTCATCTACATCTGTAGGCCTGGTAAACAGTAGTCAACAACAAACCACTGAAAATTAAAAAATTTTCATGGTGTAAAAATATCCAAGTCTTTAAATATTTCTATTGCATATATATTATGCAGATGTTAAATTGTGTGTTTTTTTTTTTTTTTTTTTTTTTTTTTTGTAACCTTAAAAATGACAAGAGTCTTATCATATAAAAACATAAGCCATTTCTGATCAAAACAATGCTAAGTATACACAATAAAGATATAAAATTTAATCCCTTTTTACCTTCTACTGATTTAACTCCTTCACACTTTTATACAGGTTTTTTTAGGTGCCATTGTGATGCTTACTTGGGCAGTCATATCTTTTTTTCATTAATAACTGACTTGGTAGAAGAATTCCTATAGTAGGTTGCTGTTACTTTCTGTGGTAGACTGGTTACCAACCATGGTTATAGGGTTCAGTCTGTTCTGCTATTGTTGGGATCTGTCTACCCAGGCATTTGTTTTTATCTGAGTGTCAGGATTCCAATCATTTAACAACAGCATCACAACTTTTAAATGAAACATAAAAAGATTATCCTCTGAAGGAAAAGTAGAAGCAGAACATCAGTTGAAATAACATTTATATATTCTTTTCAGAAATATACAATACAATAAAATGTTCAATTTTCATTGCAGTGAAGTTTGTTTTATCAAGTAATTAATTGTTCATAGTGCTGTTTGAGATGTGTGGACACTTACTTTATGATGGTCAACCTAATATGTTTGTTAGTTTGTAGACAAGGCCTTAGTCAGTGGCTGCTGGCTCATCTCTTCCATTGTGGGTCTGTGTATGCATGTGTTGATCAAACAAGCCTTCAAAATTGTTTTGAACTTAGAGAAACAGTATGCTTCAATTTTTATATCTGTAAGGAGGATCCGAAATCTAATTTCACATAGAGGTATGAACTTTTGGAATACAAGGTTTTCATTAGAAAATAACTTCTCACTGGCTTGTGAAAATCTTTTTTTTGAATTTGCCGGATTGGTGAAGGGAGTTTTTTGTTATTTTATAAATGGTCCAAAAATAACATGTAATATATCTACAACTACATCTGCAAGTATTTTGGCAGTATTTGCCCTTGTAAGTATTGTTTATCCAGCAAACCTTTTCATGGGATTTTATTGGTTGAAAAATATATATAGAATTTAGTTCCTATAAGCTCATATCTCGGAGAAGAGGAGATGAATTTATACCTTTCCTAGAGGTATTTGCATGTAAGTGAATGTAACAAACTTGGTAATCTGATTTCTCATTCCAAACTATTATGCATCACATTACCCACACATCTAAGCTATTTTTATTATCTTATTATAGTGGACACTTCTTATTTGAAATAGATGATGCATTTTTCGAATTTTAATGTCTGATTAAAAATAAAACTATTAAATTCTTTATAAATTGCTTTGTTTACATTTTGGATATGAAACTAAGCAGATATAGGCTCTCAAATAATTTGAGTGAAAGAGATGTACTTTCTTTAAATGGGTTAAATAAAGCCTTGTTTACTGTGAACATGGCTGAGTAGTAAAGCACACTGGATCAAATGGTGGTTTTTACTAGAAAAGGGGTGGGGTCACAGGTTTTGATCCCTGTTGGAGGATACATTTTCTTTAATAAGATTTCTCTCATGTGCAGGACAATAGACAAATGTGATACACACTGTTTAATAAATAAAAATGGGGTATGTATTTCAAATAAGTGTCCTTTATGATAATGTTTGAAGTAATAAAAATATTAGATTAAAAATAAATCCATTAATTCTTATATATATATATATATATATATATATATATAGAGAGAGAGAGAGAGAGAAATAATTAGGAGGATTTGAAATAATCATAATTAAGTAATTTGAGTCTAGAAGAAACCTCAACAGAATGCAGAAAGCATTTGACGGCCGTTTCATCCTATATCTGGGACTTATCAACTGTGCGCATCCACTACTAAGAATTGAAACCCGAACCAGTATGATAGAAGGCAGACGCCATACCAACTGTACCAACGGTTCTCGGTGATGAAGAGGTAATGAATTAGACTCGATATAGTGCTGTTCGATCACAAATTCTGTGGTGGAACTTCTCAGAGTTTCTCTTTTACCCATAGGACTGTGCCCCCCTGAGCTATGAATACTATCCCCTAGCTGCTCACTCCAGAGCATTAGAAGCTGGTTCAAGCAAGGATATACAGAGAGAAATAATTAGGAGGATTTGAAATAATCATAATTAAGTAATTCATCAAGTCTAGAAGAAATCTCAACAGAATGTAGAAAGCACTGGACGGCTATTCCGTCCTATATTGTGTGCACCCACTACTGAGAATTGAAACCCGAACAGTTACTATATATATATATATATATATATATATATATATATATATATATATTATTTATTTAAAAATACGATTCCAACTCGCTACATGAGAGGTCTCATGTTTCAAAACAAGAGTCGAAAACTTCAAAATAATATTTGAATTAACTTGAGTTAAAGTAGGCTCTGTTCCATCTTCAAGCGAAATTTTTTTGGGAATGACTTATTTCTGAAATTTACGAGTTTTAATAGTATGGTCAGAATTGAAATCAAAAATTTCCATGGTAACATCAAGGGCAGATTGTTTAGAATCGGCAGGGGTGGGGTGTTAATAATTTGTATCAGTATAGTTACTTTCATAGATGCCGGGTCAGGGTAAGGTGGGGGTGACTAAATTTACGACGGAGGAAGTTTTCGCATAGTCTGGCTAGAGTGTCTACGGAGATTTATTTATTTATTTTTATTTTATTCTTTTATTATATCTCTTTATGAAAGGGATTTGTGTATATGAAAAGGCCGTAACGTTTGTTGTTTGACGACTTCATAAAGGGTTATCAATTTTTGTAGGGTATTAAAACTATGTATATGGGCTATGGATTTTAAAATTTATTTTATTGTATGCGTGTTTTTAGCTAGTTATTCAGAGCGTAAGTTCCGTTGTGTCGACAGAAAACCGTTAATTCTTGCCTGTTGTTTAATAGGTTTTTATTGTTTAGAAGCTTAATAATGTGTAGTTTCTCATGGAGGCACAAAGGGCATGGGTCATCCCAAGTTTTGCAAGTTCTAGTCCTGTTAATGATTTTCCATTTTACTTTAGGTGTCCTATTTTTTTCTTTCAGGTGCCAAAAATATTTAGATAGAGAGGTCTGATGTCTTAAGTTTATGTTGTTGAAGGAGCATTTATGCTGCCTCCATCTGGTTTTAAAGGCATTTTTCGTGGACCCAATGTATATCATATTATTGTTAGGGTTCTCCGTGGATGATATAGTGCATTGGTATACCACAGATTTGATGCAGCACTTATTTTCTAATGGGCAGTCTACCGGGTTTCTACAATCGCATAATTTTTCCCTATCATTATCTGATTTAAGTGTAGAGTTATTAAAACTATTCAGGTAAGGGGGTTTGTTCAGGATATTATCATTGTGTCTTCTTATTATACCTTCTAGATTTTCAGTGCAGCTGTAACTCAATTTTAGTGTGTTCTTATTGAATATATTACTAAGCCTACTTTTGGTGGGAAAGTGTTTATCGATTAGAGCTAAGAACTTCTGTCCTAGTTTAATACTAACCATTTGGTTGAACGGAGGTGTATACCAAATGATGTTTCTTTTCCTGTTTTTTTTCTTTTGGTTATTGCAATTGTCCCTATATTTAATGTTAGCATTTTTATGACCACTACTTTTTAGGGCAGTGTTATAGAAGTCGTTATGTTGGTGGAATATTACTTTGTTAGCAGAGTTACTGCTAATTCTATTTTCTATTGATGAGGGTATATGTTCAATTGTGGATGGAGGGTGGTTTGACTTCGGGTGTATATATAAGGGGTTAGCATTTGGTTTTCTATAAGGTTGGTACGTGTTGCTCGGTAAGTCTAGGGTTACGTCGAGGAAGTTTACTTTTTTCAATTTAGAAGAGACTGTTATCTTTAAGTTTAGATTTTTAAATTCACTAAACATAATTTTACGGATCTTCTCTATCTTAAAGCTAGTGGAACTCCTCACCACCATGAGCCCGTCATCTCTATACAGTCCGATGTCCTGGATATCAATCTCGCGGTGTGCCGTTAGGTTGTACAATATTAAAAGGCCAACCAAGTCAGAAGACTCTGCAGAGTTTAGTGATCCCATTGTGATGTCAAACAGGTTGTTATTGTTTTTTTATCCATTGCTCCCCATTATGAATGAGGACGGATTTTTTTGCGCTGAGGATTGTCGGTTTCTTCCTTTGTCAGGTTAGAATATACAGCAGCAAAGTCCAGGGCAGTCGTAAAAAGATCCTTCGAAATTGATGGGTAGTAGTCCACGATATCGAACTGTAGTAAGGTGCAATTTGTTTTATCATCAATATTGTTGAACCAATTGATGACATCTTTAGTATTGATCCATAATTTTAATTTGAGTTGTTTTTTTATTTGGTAAGTAATTTTTTCCAGGATCCTTTTGCTGATCTTTCCTATATCGGGTCGGGTAGGGTTAATTATCCTAGTGGTCGGGTTTTCCAGAAAGTCAGGCTTATGGTCCTTAAGGGTTACGTAACATTCCTTTTCTGCAAGTTTGCCTACTCTATCGCTAATTTTAAATTTATCAGTTATTTTTTTACTTGCTCTGTTTATGCTATCAACCATGTTTATGTTGTTGCAAGCTTTTTTTATAGGTCCTTGTTAAGTTTTTTTTAATTAAGTTTTTGTAGTCATCAACAGCCAATTTGTAGAAGTTGCCGGTTTTGTCCGACTTAACTAATATTTTGTCACAATCATTAATGCTTTTAACTATTTGGTCTAGCTGTTTTTGGAAGTGGTTTTTCTTATTTTGAAAGATGTTGTTGATAAGGTTGAGTAGGTCTTTTTCAAATTTGTATAGTTGTTTGTTGAATGGTGCGACTCTTTTACTTTTAAAGCCGTAAACTTCGCGTTCTTTATCGGTTGAGTTATTCCCACGAAAGTAGAAGTATGCCTTCCATCTCATCCTTCTGATTAATTCCTCTGTTTTTTGCAAAAGTTTAACGAAATAATTCCGTTTGTTTGTATGTGGAATGTTTTTCAGAGAAATCCCGAAATTAACTTTTTCCATATTTTTAAAGAAGTTGTTTTTAAAAATAAATAAAGGTTCAGAGTGCTCGTCCTTAATTCGGGAGCCAATATGTGTGAAAATATTGTAGAAAATAGGAAGGAAACTGGTTTGGTAAATAATCCAAAGTTCCTTAGTATTTTTGTAATTATTTAAAAAAAAATAGTGCTCGATACGAAAGTAGAGCATAAATATAATTATTTATTTAAAAATATGATTCCAACTCGCTACATAAGAGGTCTCGTGTTTCAAAACAAGAGCCGAAAACTTCAAAATAATATTTGAATTAACTTGAGTTAAAGTAGGCTCTGTTCCATCTTCAAGCGAAATTTTTTTGGGAATGACTTATTTCTGAAATTTACGAGTTTTAATAGTATGGTCAGAATTGAAATCAAAAATTTCCATGGTAACATCAAGGGCGGATTGTTTAGAATCGGCAGGGGTGGGGGTATTAATAATTTGTATCAGTATAGAGTTACTTTCATAGATGCCGGGTCAGGGTAAGGTGGGGGTGGCTAAATTTACGACGGAGGAAGTTTTCGCATAGTCTGGCTAGAGACCTCTTATGTAGTGAGTTGGAATCATATTTTTAAATAAATAATTATATTTATGCTCTACTTTCGTATCGAGCACTATTTTTTAAAAATAATTACAAAAATACTAAGGAACTTTGGATTATTTACCAAACCAGTTTCCTTCCTATTTTCTACAATATTTTCATATATATATATATATATATGACACCAAAACTGTTCAGCTTGACCATTTGATCTTGGATGATAAATCGGCATAGAAACTCACTAGAAGTAAATTATTCCATTATCAAATGCCACACTGTCAGGTACTCCTAACCTTGCAAAAAGTTTGTGCAAGAATTATTATTGCAATAGTAGGTTGTTTACACTTCAATATCTCAACCACAATTAAATAGTATGAACTGTTTAGTGGTCTAGCAAAGTTCATATGTAGTCTTGCCCACAGTTTATCAGTGTTCGGCCATGCCTGATAATTTATAGGTTGTGATTTTGTTGCTGAATTACAACCATTACATTTTTTAACTGTATTTTAGATATCTTTAGCCAATACATGTAGCTTCTCATCAAAGATTTCATCCTTGCTATTCTTGGATGTCCTACATGGAATTGTTTAAAAAAAATCTTTTTTTGTAGTGATAATAGAACTACTACTCTATTCACGTACAAAAGTACTCCATTACAAATAGAAAATGTTGTAGTTTTTGTTAGCAGGTTTAATGTTAATAACATTCATAGTTTTTTGAATAAACATGCTTTTTAGAATTAATTTTGATATAGTCTATCATGACCAGAAATTCTTAAGTGTTACACATTAGGCTTTCAATTTTGCTTTTGATTTCCAGCAAAGTAATTACAGTATCTTCAAAATCTTCTTTAGATATTGATATCAATCTAGACAAACCATTTGCAAGTCCCAATTTCTTTGATGATAGAAATTCCATCTTGAAATTATAGTTCAACAAAATTGTTGGCCAACACTGTAGTCTGTTTTCAGTATGTGTGAGAATCCTTTTCTTAGAACTGAATATATTTAATGATAAGTGGGGAAATGACTGAATATTCAATGAAAATGCTAGCCATGGCCCAGGTGCAAAAAGGACATGGTAATGCAACACTTTGGCCCTTACCTGGGCTAGACGGGTGGTCGGAGAGGCCCGACCCGATCAATCGGCTAGTCACATCATGCACTAATACTTACCTGCATTAAAACCCATCTATCTAAAACACTTATGTTATACAAAACCGGTCTGGTCTTTTACCACAAACAAGAGATAAAGTATTAGAAGGCAGTGGCAAGTGTCAATCTACTAGTAAGGAAAAGCCGTTACAGATAGGGTTTTTAACTGACATTTTCATAAAAAACGGGTTGTGAAAACAAAGTGAAACCCGAAATGCTAGCAGCCACTTACTAGTGTGAGTATATCTTTCCCTGTATCCCTGGGATAATAGGGCGAATGGGTTTCCCCCCTAACATCTCCCACTGATGGGCTCCGAGGAGGGTGAGGAGCAAGGAAGGTGAAATTTAAAAAAAAAAAAAACCAATGGCTATAAATAAAAATAAAAAAACCCATATAGAAGACAGTTTGGAGAGCCTATACTCCGAAACCGAGTCTGACAATGATCTTGACCAAAACCAATTTCCTAGATTTATTGTCTTGGAATCAATAGAGGATACACCTATCACCAAACTGTCTCCATTCATTGTGGAAAAAACAATGAAATCCCTAATAAAAACGTCTTCAATAAAAAAAAAAACTAAGGAACAACACCATTTTGGTAGAAGTTTCAAATAAAACTTCATCAAATACCTTACTGAATCAAAACAATTTTGCCAAGCTTAAAATAAAGGCCTACCCCCACACTTCCTTGAACTCCTCAAAGGGTAAGAAGCCCAGACCTCTCACTCTGTACTCTGGATGAAATAAAAAATAACTTAAGAAAACAAGAGTCATAGATGTTCAACGAATATCAATTAAAAAAAAAAAAACAACCAAATAATTCCTACAAACACATATATCCTAATTTTTAATACTCCAAAACCTCCAGCAGAAATAAAAATTGGTAATATAATAGAAAAAGTGGAAATATATATACCAAATCCACTGAGATGCCACAACTGCCAAAAGTTCGGGCACCATAAGGATAGATGCACCAGACCATCAATATGTAAAGTTTGTGGAGAAATTGGTGATCACATTGACTCTAAACTCCCAGTTAAATGTGCCAACTGCAAACAAAATCATGCAGCAGACTCAAAAGAATGTGAAGTCTGGAATAAAGAAAAAAAATAATCCTCGATTAGACATACAAAGAATATATCATACCCGGAGGCAAGAAGAATAGTTGAGTTCTCTGAATGTATCAACATATGCAAATATAGTCAGAAGAACAGAGAATTCCATTAAAAAAAACAAGAAACATCACAAAATAATCTGTCCGATCTGGTAGAAGAATTAAGATCACTTTTGGAGATATTAAAGAAAATTTAAACTGTTTAACAACTAGAACCGATACCAAGTCAGATGTAAAGGAAAATCCCCAATACCAGATCATCGAAACCAAGGAGGTTACAAGAAAATTACAATACAAGCAACAGCAAATGCCAAATCTCCCAAACACCTCAAACAAATTTAATAACTCCTCACCTCCAAAAATGAAATCTCCGTTAAAAAATCAACACAGTGAAAAGAAAACAGAAATCGTTTTAATTGAAAATGAAAATAATTTCGAACTGATGGAAACCGATAGCCAAGAAAGACATTCAAGACAGAGAAACTTAAAAAGTCCCGACAAAACCAAGCAGCCTATCTCAAACAAGGGAACGGTCTTCATCTAAACAAAGAGCAAATGAATCAAAGGGAAAAACAAAAGCAACATCTCTAACTAAACAAACAGAACCGAAAGAAAGCCAAGGGTTAAAAACACAACAAAAAAACAAAATACAAATAAGACAGAATCACTCAAAAAATTATACAATGGAACTGTCGTGGCTTAAAGCCAAATATAAATGAGTTACTTCTGCTTATAACGAATCATCTCCCCACCATCTGCTTACAGGAAACCTTCCTAAAAACTGATGATAAAATTAAAATAAAAAACTATACACAATATAATTACATTCATAACCCCAATCAAAGGGCATCAGGCGGCGTATCGATACTAATTAGAAACGATATCCCTCAAAGTAAAATACAATTGAAGACCCATATCCAAGCCGTTGCTACAACGGCCACTCTACACAGAACCATCAACATCTGCTCCATTTATATCCCACCACACGATCCCATAAATGAAACTGATCTAAACAACCTAATAGATCAACTACCAAGACCATATTTATTACTAGGTGACTTTAATAGTCACAACGTTATATGGAGATCTAAATACTCTGATAAAAAAGGCAAAAATCTTGAAAACATCATTAACAACAATGACTTATGCCTACTAAATAAGAAATCTAACACATACCTACATCCTGCATCAGGCACTTACTCAGTGCTTGACCTATCACTTTGTGACTTGTCTACACTTATGGACTTCGATTGGAATGTTCTAGATGATTCATGGGGTATTGACCATTTCCAAATTACGTAGACATACTCAAAAGAAATTGAAAACCATCTTCATCGATGGAAGCTAAATAAAGCAGATTGGAGAGAATATTAAAAAAAATGCCAACAAAAACTTTCAGACAAAGAAGTCTCCAGCAAATCCATCGAATACTTCACAGAAACTTTAATAGACATTGCGAGAACATGCATACCTAAAAGCAATGGATCTAACCAACAACAAAGACCATGGTTCAATGATGAATGTAAAAAGGCAATAAGACTACGAAAAGCAGCACTACGGAAATTTAACTCTCAGCCTACAACTCATAATTTAAATCTTTTCAAACAAAAAAGAGCAGGAGCATGTTGAGTTATCAAGGAAGCCAAAAGGAAATTCTGGAAAGATTATGTAAACAAAATTAACTATAATACGAAACCAAAAAAAGTTTGGAACATGGTTAGGAAAATCTCTGGAAAGAATTTATCATCTTCTCTTAACCATCTCACGTTAAATAACAAAAAAATAACAGAAACAAAAGATATAACAAACATACTTGCGGAAACTTTCGAAAACAATTCCTCTAACAAAAACTACAGACAACTCTTCTAAAAAATTAAGCAGGATACAGAAAAAAAGAAGAATAAACTAAATTTTAATTCAAATAACAAAGAAGAATACAATCTTTCTTTTACAAAGGACGAACTTATAAATGCTATAAGTGAATCACATAATACAGCTACTGGTCCTGATGAAATTCATTACGAATTTTTAAAACAACTTCCCCTCCCCCAAATCCATTAAATTTTTGCTGAACATCTTTAATGAAATATGGTTCAAGGGAAAGCTACCTAATAGCTGGAAACAGGCTATTGTGATTCCCATACCAAAACCAGAAAAAGACAAATCAGATCACAAAAACTTTAGACCCATAACATTAACAAGCTGCTTATGCAAAACATTTGAAAGAATAATAAATAGAAGACTAAATTGGTACCTGGAAACCAATAATTTAATTACCAACTTACAGAGTGGCTTTCAAAATAAAAGAGGAACAATAGATAACATAGTCCGCTTAGAAACCTTTATCAGAGAGGCTTTCATCAATAAAGAACATGTAATAACCATTTTCTTCGACTTAGAAAAGGCCTACGAAACTACATGGAGACAAGGAATAATGAAAGACTTATACAACCTTGGCCTAAAAGGCAGATTACCCTTGTTGATAAAAGACTTTATCTGACAGAAGCTTCAAAGTAAGAATAAGATCAACTCTCTCAGACTCAAAAATTCAAGGAGGAGTCCCACAAGGATGCATCTTGTCCATCACTCTCTTTAACATAATAATTAACAACATTGTAACCTGTTTGAACAATGAAATTAATCGTTCCTTATATGTAGATGATCTTTTAATTTGCCATAGATCAAAAAATATGCATACCTCAGAACATCAACTGCAGATATGCATAAGTAAAATAAATCAATGGACCACTGAAAATGGTTTCAAACTCTCACAAACCAAAACAAAGTGTATGCATTTTTGTAATCAAAGAAAAATGCACAACGACCCAACACTTAAATTAGAAGAAACTGAAATAGAAATGACCGAACAACACAAATTTCTGGGAATAATATTTGATAAAAAACTCGCATTCATTCCCCATCTGAAATACTTAAAACAAAAATGTTTCAAAACACTACAACTTTTGCGAGTTATAGCTAACACAGAATGGGGAGCAGATCGCATATCACTCCTAAAAATATACAGAACACTAATAAGATCCAAATTGGATTATGGAAGTTTCATATATGGTATGGCCAGGAAATCCTACCTAGAAATTCTTGACCCCATCCACCACACAGGTCTAAGACTTGCTCTTGGTGCCTTTAAAATATCTCCCAGAGAAAGCCTATATGTTGAAGCTCATGAGGCTCCTCTAAAACTGAGATGTGAGAAATTAGCTATACAATATTACTTAAAACTCAAATCCAATCCATCAAATTTGGCCTATCAATGCACATTCAACCCAAACTATAAACATCTGTTTGATAAAAAAGAAAATGTTATCAAACCTTTTGGTCTTTACATGGAAAAAATGATAAAACCACTTACAGACAGTTTGATAGACAAAAATAGTATACATGAATTTAAGCTCCCCAAACATCTACCTTGGCTATTGGAACGACCAAAAGTCATTTTAAGACTGGCTGCCCACACTAAATCTGACACACACCCCTTATACTATATAGAAAAACTAAATGACATTCTGGAACAATACCCAAATTGGGCCCACATATATACCGATGACTCCAAAGTCAAAAACAAAGTAGGATGTGCTATCTTTAAAAGTACTGTTCTACAGAAAATATTACCTAACAACTCCTCAATTTTTAGTGCTGAAATTACAGCCATTGATTTAGCTCTAGACCTCATCACTAAACTTAACTCAAATAAATTCATTATTTTTGCAGACTCATTATCAGTACTCGAATCATTAAAAAACCAAAAATTAAACAATCCTTTGCTCATCAAACTCCTACATAGAATACATGTGATCTTACAAAATAAAACTATCATTTTCTGTTGGATTCCCAGCCACTCTGGTTTTCATGGAAATGAAAAAGCTGATGTGGCTGCAAAAAACTCTCTGAAACTTAACACAAGTAACATAAAGGTTCCATACACTGACTATAAACCCCTAATAAATGACTTTATTTTGAAGAAATGGCAAGATGCTTGGAACAGCTGTCAAAACAACAAATTATTTAAAATCAAACCCTTTCTAAAGAAACAACTAACTGAACACAGAAAATCACGCAAAGAAGAAGTGGTTTTATCCCGTATTCGCATAGGACACACGCACATAACTCACTCCTTCCTCCTAAAAGATGAAGATCCTCCTAAATGCATAGCATGCCAGGAGGCTTATACTGTGAAGCACTTCCTGCTTGATTGCAGTGACATGGCACATATTCGAAAATTATTTTACAAGTGAACAACTTGAAAGAACTTTTTGAAAAATCAAACCCCAATTTGATCTTGACATTTCTTAGGAAAATTGGACTATATAATAAAATGTAATTCCAATTTGGTGTCTGATGATGAAAGGGGAAACTTTGATACTTGCTAGGTGAGAAATTTTTCAAAGAACAACCCACCTATGAAAACAGTGAATTTTTAAAAGCAAAAAGCAAGACATTGAAAAAGAAGGAAAGGAAAGGGAAAGTCTTTTTGAAAGCATTTCAACCTTATTTAAAGAAAAAGAAAAAAAAAACAATTGTTTGACTTTAAATGATCTCTTGCTGATCGATGGGTCGTTAAGTTTTAAAGAAACAAAACAAATCAATCAAAATGCTATAGTTTCAAACTCTCATCTGTAAGAAATGAGTTTACAGGTTAGTTTTTATGTCTATCATGTTTAATAAGGCCCAGACATTTATGAGAACAGGCATTTTTTGATTGTCCTCTCACACTTTCAAAATCATACGATGTTATTTATAGAAATCAAATTAAAAAATGCAGGATCTTTAAAAAAATTAAAACAACTATCTGTGGCCTTTGAACCCAGAGGTTCTGACATCAATTTCTTATTATAAACTGTTTATTAACTAACTTGGCAGGTATTTTATACAAAAACAGTAGTGTGTACAAGTCTGATTAATTTTTGACCTTTTGAATAAATTCACACCCTAAAATTCATCAATTTTGCAAAGTTAAGAGCACAGAAGATAGAAACATAGGCCACACACACTCAATTTTTTTATTTAAACCAAAGTTAATATCAATGAAGATTCATCCCTTGGTAGCTATAGGTGAGTCAACTGTCATTTTTTTTTTTTTTTTTTTTTTTTTTTTTTTACCTGATCATTAAAAACAGGGAAAATGACTGGATATTCAGTGATTTTTTGGAAAAATTCAATTTTAAACATTTTTTTGCTGATTTATGATACTGTGGTGAACAGCCCCGTAGAAGCAAGCAAGCCAGAGTGGCTTACATCTGGTGTATAGGAAAATAAGGGTTTTACCTTAACGTGCGGCACGTGAAATCAGCAAGTTTGCTTTGTGAAAATGGCATTACTCTCCTGTCCAGCCATTCTAGCAGTATGTGCAGAGATGAGGGTTTTTTGTACAGTTTGGCATGCTTCCACCAATAGCAAGTCGTGTGTTGATTGGTTGAACTGGAGGAGGCAATTTGCCTGTGTAACCGAGAATAACAGCGAAGAACGCTGATTGGCTGGTGAACCGCGGTGTTGGCCTGATAAAAAGAGTGTTGGATCAGTGAAAAGGGAGAGAGAAACATCAGCTATACGTAGTGACGTGTGAAGAAAGCGAGGACGGTGAATTGAACCAGCGATATTGTGATTTGTACAAGTGATGCTGCAGCAATACAGACTTATTTAAACTACAGATACAGGGGGCATACATGTTGTCAAAGCAATATTGATAATAAGTTCTTAGTGAAAATTAAGCTGACTAGGGCTTTTTGTGGATATGGCTGAATATTCAGTCATTTTCTCCATGCTGGTTGACAAAGCATTTTTTCATGTGATTTGCTCAGATTTGCTTTGATTACATTCTTGCTAATATTTTAGACAGCTGGACTACAAAAATACAGGTTTCCATATCTTCATTTTCCACATAAACACACACACACACACACACACACACACACACACATATATACTTGGACTGAATCTACAATTATCAGCAAAGTTAGTAAATGACTCGAGAGTCAGTTTTTAGTCAGTTGGCCTCTAGTCTTCATCAGTTCTGATCTTTTTGTTGGCCTTTAATATTTACAAGACCTGGTCTTTTTGGGAAGCCCTTTCAGATGTTCATTGTAGCAATTCTTCTTGCTAGGCTTGCAGAGTGGGACCTCACATGTACCACATTTGAATGTCGTGGAAATCTGAGTCTTTTTGTCCAAGTGAACCATGACTACACATGTGGCACCTCCTTGAGGTGCTCATCTTTACCAAAGGATGCGCTTGGATTGGTTCTGCTGTGATGTTCAGCAAGCTTCTGGTTTCAACAAGGCTTACATGACTTGTAAGAAGCAAGAGCAGCTGCAGCAGCCATCTTGAACTTGTAATGTGGCAATGATGAATCTGAGAAATGCTTCATTGGCAGATGCCCATTGGTAAGACAGAATCCCAAGATACCATCAAACTGTCTGTGTCTCGGGTTTTTTGTATGTCAGGCATCCTCAAGTGCACAGTTACCTGATCTAAAATGGCTGTGTACATTTATTGCAGTGGCATGCTTCGGGTAGTGTTCTGCAACTTGAGGACACTGCACTAGCCTATGGTTTTTTGCTCTGGGACGTCCTGGAATTGAAGTTGAGCAGGTTGATATGAAATCTTTTGTCTGTAAGTCCACAAACCTCACATTGACATTCAATTGAATGTGTTTACATTTACAAATCTGACAAGTATCATCATTTAGAACAATCAACAAGATAAGCAAATCCAATCTAATCTACAAAAGAATTATCCTCGAAAAACTGACTTTGTTGTATTAGTCTTTACTGGTCACTGATTTCATAAAAATAATTTATCTCTGATGAGCAGTTTTCTGTAACAAAGGGTCATTAATGTCATATATATGGATGGACAGATAAATGGATTGACTCTCCAGGACTAATAGAACTTGCCAACAAGTCAAACATTAGTCAAACAACGTCAATGGTGAACAATGCAGGCAAGTTATAGGACTGCGACCCACTCCCCACTTTCAAAATCTATTTTGTTAATTCAGAAGTAAACAAATATTCTAAATGGAAAATCTTACCAGAAGTTGCAGTGTTTGTTTTTCAAAATGCACATTTGAATCGCAAACAGCATCCTCCTCATCATCACACAGATCTGGCAGAAGGCATGTTGGCTTGTTGCGAAGGTTGAAATTTTTCTTGCTGCAACAAGGTGACTCATTTGAAGCAGCCTTCTCGAGTATTGATGTTTCCAGTAGAAGTTTGTCAACTTCTGTAATACAGGTGGTCCCATCCTCCTGCCAATACAAATGTGCCATTGTACCATCGTACAGCATCTTCTTGATCAGCCTGAAAAATCTGTCCTTTCGTTCAACAACATCAAAGAAATCAGGCCACAGAGACTATACTGCCCTCCCTGTGAAGAATCCTGGAATCTTTTATTCTGCTGTCCATTATGTATCTAATTTAAGTCTAATAAAAATTGAAAAATATTACAAAGCATTTTATTGGTAGCAAATAAAAGAAAATTCTCCGATATGGCTGAATATTCAGTCAAATTCAAACCAACCATGTCTAATAAAGCTGTTTAGGTGTGAAATGCTTTGTTCAACTTTCTATTATTAATGCACAATGGTCTTTCTGATTCCAATTGAAAAAGTTCTCAATGAAATGTTATGTTGAATAAATTCTTTATCTTCAAAGAAATGTCCAAAGATTTAAAAAAAAAATGACTGAATATTTGGTCATTTTCTTACAACTGAGCATACAATATTATTAACCCAATATCAGAGAGATTAAGGATTGGAACCTAAACTCACATTGTATGGCACAGTACATAAATCCTAAAAAGGAAGTCAGTTGGGAATTTTGTTCTTGACTTTAGGGCTTTTAATTATGGGGGTAAGCCCCTAAAAAACAGGTCATGTGATAAAAATCCAGTATCAAGTGTGAAGACACCCTATTGGACACAAATCATCATAAGGTGAAATGTATTTATATGGGTCTTGCTTTGATGCAATGTTCCACTTTGCTTGGTGGTTACCATCCTTGTCAGTTGCAAGTGGTCCTCTTCTTGCATTACCTTTAGCCACCTGCAGTTTTCACATGCAATGATGTCTAAGAACTTAGATATTCCTGATCTAACCTTGCTACTGTTGCTCCAGAAAAACTTAGGACAATTTCCAACTTGGAAATAGTGCTTAGATAGATCTTTCTGGCTTCAGCAATTTTATTCTGCAGTCAAAGCTTGTACATATGCTGTGGCTGCCACAGCTGCACTACCTCTTATGTCACACATGTCATCCAGCTGAGTATATTTTTAGAAATGGAGAAACTGTCTAGTCTGCTGTTGCCTCTATTTTTTTGTTTTTTGATACTATCTTCGTCTTTTAGGCAGAGGGCTATGAGATGGCACTTTGTTCTGAGACAGAACACACAGATTTCCCTAAACATGGATAGTGGAATGAGAACATAGATTAAATAAAGTGTTCTCTCTGAAATTTTCTGAAGTTTATGGGCATAATAACTGAACTGTGATGGTAACAACAAAGATTAGGGCATTAGTCCAATTGTAATGACAATGAAGTGGAAAGATTATATTGAATCAACTACTAAGTCTGCTTCTAGGAAAATTGGTTCACAGTGTTGTGCTGGACAATTTTTCTTACCAGGCTCTATCTTATACATAAGTTTGCCATTCATCCATGCTTTGAATATTGTTGTCACATTTAGTCCAGTGCTTCTGCTATATATTTAGAGATTTTTGATAAAATACAAAGAAGAATCTGCAATATTATATGTTCTGACCTGGTATCTTTGCTTCAGTCACTTTTCACCACTGAATGTAGTTTCCTGTGCCTTTTCTATAAATACTTTAATTGTTCTGAGGAACTTTTCTTGTATGGTACATAGACTTTATGAATTTAAGCACATTAATAGATTGGTGGCATCATTTTACAGTTGAAAAGTCTAGCTGCATAAGTTCTATGCTAACAGTTTCTTTTCTTATATTTTTTGCTTCTGGCTTCTTGCTTTTCTTTTCTCTCTTAATTCAATTCAGCCCAGGCATGATGGTAAAGCCACTAAGACACAAGGGGTTTGCTGTGTTTGCGGAAGAATTAGAAAATGGAAACCTTACTATGGAGTGAGAATAAAAGATGAGTAATCATAGTGATTGACATTGCATTTAAATTTTTGCAGATTAAAGTTAGCTGGGAAGCATGGAGCCGGAAGAGAGTTCCACAAGTGAGAAGTGCGGGAAAAGAGACTATTAGCATAGAACTTATGGTTACATCTAACAAAACTCAACTGTAAATTGGTGAGACCTCATCACCACTCCAGTGCTTCACTTAAATTTATAAAGTGTAGGCACCATAGCGAAGAACTCAAATTGATCAGTTAGCATGAAAGTATAGAAAAAGCACAGGGAAGCAAGTTTATGGCAATGGGAAAGTGACTGGATTCAAGATGCCAGATCAGGACCAATGATAGTACAGATTCTTCTTTGGATTTTATCAAGGATCTCTAGATAGTGGGAGCATTCGACCATATGTGGCAGCAATATTCTAAGTATGGGCAAATGATAGATGTGTACATATGTAAGATAGATTCTGGAGAGAAAAATTGTTTCGATGACACTTTCTTAGCAGCTGATCTAGCAATGGATTCAATCATGTCAACTGAGAATGTTAGCCAGAGAAGATGGAATGTGTCACTCTCCTGGAGCCATGTTGATGGAAGGCAGAATGGGGTCTCTCGGGTGATAAATGGAGAGCAGTTTAGTTTTATAGGTGTTAAAATTAACAAGCCATTGTTTGCTCCAGTTAACAGATTGAAGGTCGTTTTTGACATCAGCTACCAATTTGAGCGTATTGGACTGATCAGACATACTATTGATACAGGAATAAATGATTGTCATCAGGAAAATCATTAATGAAATTTAAAAACAAAGTAGGACCAAGGATGAGGCCCTGGGGGGGGATACCTGCATTGGTACGAAAGGATCTAGATGAGTAGCCATTCAGGATAACTCTCATTTCATGATTTGATATTGAAAGATTGGTTGAGTTCAAAAATTTGATCTAGAGAAACAAAAGCCATATTGCTTGTTTGAAAGAAGGCCCCGTGATGTGAGATTCTTAACCAATTCTGTATTGATTAGTGCTTCTAGTAGTTTGCCAAAAATAGGTAGAAACCTAATAGGTCGATAGTTGGAAATGTTGGATGGTTCACCTACGTTCTTACAAACTGGAACAACAGATGAGGATTTCCAACATGCAGGAAAGCAAGAGGCAGCTAGGCACTTATAAAGTTTAAAGAGAATGGGAACCAGTTCAGGAGCACATTTCTTAAGGACTATTATAGGGATGCCATCAGGTCTACATGCCTTGTAGGGATTCAGGTTAGGGATTATAGCAGAAACCATAGTAGCGGTCATATGCATATCACGCAACAGTCTTGGTTCTAAGTGGAAAGTTAGGTAAGGATAGGCCAGATGAGTCAAGAGTAGAGTTTAAGGAGAATTTATCAGCAAAAGTTGTTAACATCTCAAATTGATTGAAGAGAGGAGAAATAGAGAACTTACTCTTATTTAATACACTATTACAGAGCCACTAATAATCACCAGAACCAAAGTTGTTAGATGCAATATGGTACCTCATTCTCTCTGCAAACAGTTCCTTCGAGGACACATTTGCACTTATGTGCAGTCACAAATAAGTGTCTGTTATGATAGGAACTGTTATTCTGGTATAGCTGGAAATAGTGGTCCCTGTGGACTATGGTGGCAGAACATACTGATGTGAACCATAGAGAAGATTGAGGTTTCACCTGGTATTTTGGAGAAGGAATGAAGGCATTTATACTGGCTTTGATCCAAGACAAAACCTCAGCGGCACAATTCTAAATAAGAAGGTTGAAAATGTCAGTCCAAGGAGCGTCTCAAAGAAAGTCACAGAGTGAATCCTAATCAGCATGCTGGTAACAGAAAGAGGTCTTATGAAGAGGAGGTTCTTGTCTAATAGATAATTGGAAATCAATAGATACTACAGAGTGATCAGTGTTGCAAAGATTGGTAAGAGCTAGGAGAGGAAATGAGAAATAAATCAAGTAAAAGAAGCCTGTTCAGATTTTCTAGGGAAACAATTTTCTTAATTCTTATTCTTTTATTGTTCTCTTCCCATAACCCCTTGTGGCAGACAGTGAACCAGAACTGGAGTCGAATGGTGGAAATGGTGAACAGGACTTGCCTTATTCTTGATGAAAGAGAGTTCGTCTTTGTCTGGCATATAAGACTTTGATTTGAGAGAAGGCGAGTATGTTTTTTTTATCAAAAGAGACCATTCTACTTTGTTGTCCCACAAGAAATTGGCTCATTAGCAACTTTACATGATATTAGCATATTTGGATGGAATCGAGGCGGGACGTCCTGGTGTGTTAGTGCTCCATTCCAAGGTGCCCATCTGTCTAGCATGTCTATCATCTGGGTGAGTGATTCCCTATTATAAGTAGACCATCACAGGGATGCGAGACATCTCTGTTGGGGTACATCGTACTGTATGTACTGTTGTGACACGTGGAATGAACAGCGGGGCGAATACAGGAAAGTGAACAACGAAAAATACCAAGAAACTGGTATGGAGGGAAGAAACACTTAATCTGAAATTGTGTCCCAAAACAAAGTTGCTAATTTCTTTTGACCACACCCCTTCCCTGGTGTAAGCTTGTATATACATTTTTACCCAAGGTGTCTTTTTCAGACACAGATAAATAAGGCTGTCCAAAACATAACGTTCAAAAACCAGATGCAGATGTGTTTATATGTCAATTGTGATTCTTTTTATGCCCTCCCTAACTTGAAATGGGTTGAGATGTCGTACATCTGGTAGAGGTGTTAGCCACCACTTGAGTACTTCAAGGTGCCTCAGTTTCTTAGTTACTATATTAAAATCAGCTAAAAAAATTTGCCTTAAAATAAAAGTTTTTTTCCCAAAATAATTGGCAGAAAAAGGGTTTATTCTTTTTGATATCTGCTATATTAGCTTTGTTAGTCAAAGTAATACTGAATATAGTAATAAAACAAGAATAAATTGTCCTGGTTTTATTTTGATAATTAAGATTTTTTTTTCTTTTTAAATTTCAGGCTGACCATTGGATTTTTTTCTTTATCCGGTTTGGACATGTTAAATTCCTTGTCAGAAATCGACAAAAACAAAAATAAATTCATTGATTGGATTTACTCTCTGCAAGTTCTACCAAATGAAGACGGTAATAATCTTCTTTGCAGACCTTTTTTTTACCTCCTGTTAAGATTTTCAATGAATTATTAAAAGGTTGAATTTACAGACATTTTGATTGTGATGTGTGTCTGGAATTTTCACAGTTAACTCTCAAGAAGGATTTATTGGATGAAAGTCTTAAAATTTTGACAAGTATTTTCACCATTACAAATATTTTGATAGTTTTTTTTTTTCCGTTATTTTTGTTGCTTTTTATTGTAATATTTTTAGTCAAACTGACCTCCATGTCAAACTAAATTGTAAGAATCTTGCTTTAGTGATTGATGTTGATTTAAATAATAATAAAAAAACACAACCAAAATATTGGTACTGTATTATTTCAAAGTATTGTTTGATATATATGATATAGACACAATGTTTTGACTAAGTACCCTTTGGTCATCATCAGGTGTCTATTGATTTTTTTTTTTCTTTTTTTGTCCTTGTGCATATCAGTTGTTGTTTGTTGCTGTTGGATTGGTGTGTCACTACCAGATCCAGGGATTGAACTCCTGACCACTAGTCATGGTCACCAGTTGAATCCTTGGATCTGGTAGTGACACACCAATTTAATGACAACAAACAATCCCTGATATTACACAGGGACAAAATACTGCAATAATCAAGTGGACACCTGATGATGACCAGAGGGTACTTGGTCAAAACGTGTCTACAATATCAATCGCACTTCAAAATAATTACAAGAATATTGACAATTACTCACCTCTGAAATGAAATACAAAAAATATTGATGTATCAAAAGTAATTTTATTTTTAATTAAGTGTTTTTTTTGTGTTATCTTTTAATGAACCTGATTCTTTATAAAAGTTAAATGCTGTCATTCAGGTTCTCTACCTTGTGATGGATGCAACATTATCAACAATTGATGGTCATTTGTTTTCGACTTTAATTCAAGGACTAAATCATTAAAACCAGTTTTGGGCAATATGGTCAGATACTGACAGATTTTTTTTTTTTTTTTCTGTGTGCCTTGTCCTTTCAAGACATGGGTGATCATGACTCTCCACAGCTTCCTGACCTTTTTAGTGCTTAGCAAGGCTTGTCTTTTGGCTATCTCTGCTATCCCTGTCTTGCCAACCAATAGCACAAGCTCATTAGCTACTTTCTTATAGCGTAGAAAACGGCGATTTACCTCGTCAAACCAAGCGACAGCGTGTTGCGTGTATTCTACGACAGAAAATGTGGCAAAAAAGAAAATTACTTACCAAACAAGGGCACGTATTCCGCATGACATGCTGAAAATGGAATATTTGAATTACAAAGCAAGTCCGTTGCAGGAGTTGCTATAAAAGTATTTTGATATGCAAATTACTGAACATCCTCTACAAGCTATTTTGGCACTATGACGGATAAGACATTTGACGTCAAGTTAATACCCAAGTTTGATGGTTCCGTGACCGGACAAGCAGTTACTGAATGGATTGATGAAGCAGAACTTGTTTGTGACCTGTGTGGGATTAAAAAGGTTGAACGTGTTCTTCCTCTGAGGTTGACAGGTGGAGCATTTGCTGTTTACCAACAGTTAAACTTGGAACAAAAATCAGATGTCGAGCAGATAAAATGAGCCCCTGTGGGTTGCCTTTGCACCAGATTGTTTCTTAGCTTACAAGCAGTTCGTGGAACGCTACTGCACCCAGACGAATCCATTGATGTGTTCCTAGCTAATTTGAAGAAGCTAGCATGTCTTTTTGGTGGGATATCCGAGCAAGGACTAGCATGTGCATTCATAGCAGGGTTACCAGCGCACGTCGAGCAACTACTGCATGCATCTTCTAGGATGGAAGAGATGAATACAAACCAACTGTTGGACCGAGCTCAAGCCATAATGAAAGATCAAAATGCAACTGAGGAAATGGTTGCAGCTACCATTTCACCAGGCGGAGCTGATAAACATTCAAATATTAAATGGCGGGAGGGTATGCAATACTATTGATGCTCTGGGTGGAATCACTTTTCCAGGGACTGCCCGGTTCGATTAGAAGATGCCCACCAGCCACGCAGGTCACGTGCAACAATGCATTCCTTCTGGTGTCGAGAGATAGGCCACATTGCTTCATCGTGTCCGGGAAAAGAGGAATGGGACAAGACGTCAGCGCCGGTCTCTTTCCTAAGTGAGTTATGAATGAGGCGCTACCTGTCTTGGGTATTTACATGGACGGAATTAAGAGAATGGCACTGGTGGACGCTGGCTGCTCACAGACACTTGTGAATAAGTCAGTCTGTCAATCCTGGCGGGAGATGGAGGTGGATGTACTCACCGTAAACAGAAATACTCTCAAATGTTGCGGAGTTGGATTATGAAGCTTGATGTGGACAATGCAAACCCCCTTAAGATCGAAGTCTTGGTTGTGGATGGAGAGCTATTGGGTTTTGACTTGTTGCTTGGGTTTGACGCCATTAAAAAGTTGGGCAGAATCCAAATAACAGAGTGTAGTGATGTACAGTTTCCCAAGTGTGGAATAGTCTGTTATGCCGCCATTAAAATAGAAGAACTTGATTTCTGTGCCGAATTTGACCCAAGCCGGAAAATATTTGTCGCATCATGGAAGTGGTCTAATGGTTGATCACCGGAGAGTTTGCGAGATCGGATGCCCAAGTACCCAATACCAAAGGGAGTCAAGGAGGAATACGACAGCTGCAGACCTGGCTTGATAACAGTTGGTTGCAGTCTTATCCTGAAAAGGAACTCGGTTCTCCAAAAGGTTTAATTCCGTTGATGGCAGTGGTGCAGAAAAACAAAAATTCAGGTATTTTGGCTACCGCATTTGTTAGAGAGTGAGTTATTTTTCTGACTGGTTACACACATTGTGATTTGTGAGATAGTACCGGTGAATCGAGTTTTCAGCATTTCTTTCTGTCCCCGATATTTGAGTCTGTACTTACAGGGATTTTTCTTTGTGTTGTGGAAGTGATATGCGACAAATACTTCCTTTGCTTTCAGAACACTTATATTTCTTTTGTCTCTCTTATCTTCAACATATCCTGTAAGTGTCAAATTCTCCAAGCTTTCTTTCCTCATTGTGTATCCTAAAAATGTCAGTTGTCTCTTTCTGATTCTAAGTATGTGTCTTTTCTGTTTCCATTTTCCCTAAAATTTTATTATTGACAACTTGAAAATCTCAAGACTAGGTTACTTTTGAATTTAAAAAAAAAAATAGCTTATTTGTTTTGTCTTTGGAAGGGATTTGTTATAAATTTGTATTTGTCTAGTTCACCCTATCACTACCCACTCCTCCCCTATGCCACAGGGAGAGAGAAAATGGATATGAAATATGAATTTTATATTTTAAATTCTGAAACTGTCCACTTTCAAATAATGCATTAAAGTTGACAGGTTTTCAGTACTTCAAACACAAGGTACATCAAGATAATATTAATAAAATATAGTTTTTAGGTGTGTACATGAAATGAGCTTTAAAGTAGAAAAACAAAAAATTATTTTTTGTGGTAATCCTTCACTTAAGCTGTGTAAATTATATCTTTTAAATGTTTATTAATGACTTTCCTGATGACATCAGCTCTCAACTTGGTATCTATGCTGATGACACAGTCATTTACTCCTGTCTCGATACTAAGTCAGATCAGTTTGATAAGGTCAAATTAGTGACTTATCTCACAAAGTCTGTTGTTAAATGGGGCAAAGAATAACTTGTTAATTTTAATGCCTCTAAAACTAAACTGCTCACTGTTAATCATTTGACAGAACCCTTTCTGCCTTCCATAAGCATGGCTGATGCTAACCTCTAGGAGAGTCCTTCTCCAGTTAACATTGTTGGCTGACATGAAGTGAAAAAATTACATTGAATCCATTGCTAGGTCTGCTGCTAAGAAAGTTTGTTCACTGTGTTGTGATAGAGAAATTTTCTCTCCAGAATCTATCTTACATTTCTATAAGTCTATCATTTGCCTATGCTTAGAATATTGTTATCACATATGGTCTGGTGCTCCTGCTATTTATTTAAAGATTCTTGATATTCTCTAAAGGAGAATCAAACAATATTATTGGTCCTGGCCTGGCATCTTGGCTTCAGTCACTTTCCCACCACCGTAAAGTTGCTTCCCTGTACCCTTTTTTTTTTTTTTTTTTTTTTTTTTTATAAATACTTTCATGTTAATTGTTCTATGTTGTTTCTTCTTTCACACTTCTTGCTTGTGGAACTCTCTTCCAGCTTCTTGGTCCCAGTCAACTTCAAAAATTTAAATACAATGTGAATCATTATCTTAATTTTTGTTCTTTTCTCTCCTTAATAGTGCTTCATTTTTCTCATATTCTTTAAAACTTGCATATTAGTGGCTTTTTGCCTTACTTGGGGTGAAATGAAATATTATCACCCCCTCCTTTCACTCACTTTATTTCATTTGTTACAGCCATAAGCAAACTAGACTTTATGAATTTAAGTTCAGTACTAGATTGGCAACAGGGTCTTATCAATCTACAGTTGAATTTGCTAGATGTAACCATAAATTCTTTGCTAACAGTTTCTTTTCTTGTATTTCTCACTTGTGGAATTCTCTTCTGGCTCCATGCTTTCCTGCCAACTTTGATCTTCAAAAATTTAAATGAAATGTCAATCATTATCAACTGTCTTCCTGATTACTCTTCTATTGTTCCCATTCCTTCATACTGTTTTCCATTTTCAAATTCTTTCACACTCAGTAACCCCTTGTGTTTTAGTGGCTTTACTGTCTTGGAATGAATTTGATTTAAAAAAAAAATATCATTGTAGCAAATGGTACCCTGGCTTTTTGGGTATTTGGTGGTATTGAGCATGGTTCAGGGAAGTGTTTGAGGTACTAGATCAGTGAATATAGACTCTGAAAAGGTGACTGTATCGTATATTTAACCTAAAATCCATATTGTTTCAGATGACTGAGCTGCTTAGGCTGGATTGGAGAAAATAATATACTCTCATGACATTATCCATCAGCAGCATTTTGTGGATCCTGGGGTACAGGAAACAGTAGTCCACCATTACCCATTTCAATGTTTAATTGTAATAAATATATATATGTTGGCCTTATTGATTTTACGTTGTCCAGAGAATAGCAGTTTATTTTATGCTGCACTTTTTCTCACACCTTAAAGGAAAGAAAAATAGCATTGTACTGTAGGAAAATCCTGAATGTAGGACTTGGAGTCTTAAAACTGCTTGCCTGTCTGCTGTTGGCATACATGAATTCATTCACCACAGCTTCTTTTTTCTTGTTGCTGCTGTTGAAACCTTGATGTTATCTTTCTTTTGCCTGAAGAAGACGTGTGCCAATGGCTTAAAAATGACAATAAAAACAAAGATGAGTATGGTAGTCTGAATATAAATAACAAAGATATTTCTAATAATCAAAAATGCTTTATCATCTCAGAATTTCAAAGCAGCTTAAGATTATTATTATTTGTAGTAAATAATGATGTGCAGAATTGTCACAAGAAGATGGCCATTTACATATGTCTGATCTTAAGTTTTGATATCCTAATTAGTAAAGATGTTGGCTCTGAAAGCCAAGCATTTTATGTATGGTATGTGAGTTCAAGCTTTGTCTGATGTCTTTTTTCAAAGTCACTGTGGCTTTACAGACAATAAATGAACCAACCATAATAATAAAAAATGTAATCAGAAGCAATTTTGTCATATGAATAATATAGTAGCAGTTGGAACCTGCTCGCATCCAAGCATCGGCATAATCCTCCTCTCCCCTTATTCCCTTTCTCCCCTCTGGTAGTGATGGTGGCAGAAATGGCTGTGAAAGCCAAGCCTAATCCTTAATAGTAGTCAAAGAGGGTTTGGTGAGGCCATTTGTGCAAATTCGATTTTGGTAGATAACTCTGTGCGACGGAAAAGCCCACACATTTGGCCAGAAACATCTCCCTCACTACTCAAAGCAGCTTGAGACAGACGAGATCTGGGAAACCTGGTTGTTATGGGCTGTTGGATGCTTTGTCTGTCACGGTCCACCTTGGTTTCACCAACCTGACTGGCGCTGCCCTCTTCCACTGGTTTGGTCATTCAGATTGTGTAGATCTTTTCGAATAATATACTTGTATAAAGAACACAACAGTTGACTATGTAAAACTTAAAAACAATTCAATGTTGGCTCTTGTTTTCATGAAATAATTTTAAACAAAAGTAGACTTTATTTTATTTTTATTTTTTTTTCTCATAAGCGACTGTACTCAGTTTTGACTATATTTTAAGCAACTCCACTAGTGTGGCTTAAATAACTGAAAAAGTAAAAACAGAAAAATGTAAAATTAACTAAATACATTATTCAAGAATTCTACAAATTCTATTTTAGTTACATTTGAATACTTTCCTTTTTTTTGTCTGCAATTTATTAAACCCAAGCATGAAAAAATTAAGTGTTATCTGTCCTCTAATATGGCAGTGAATGCTGGACAGTCACCTCAAAAATGAAGAAGAGAAGAAGCTGCAGAAGGATGCTGAGGATACCATGGACTGAGCATGTGAGCAATGATAAGGTTTTAATGAAAATGGAAGCAAAAAGCAAACTTATACTTATCAGGAAGAGATAATTAAAATTTCTAGGACATATAATGAGGAAGGTGGGCTTGAAGGTGCTCACAGAACAGACTGAGGGACAGAGGAAAACTGCATAACATACTTGATGAGCTTAAGTAAATGGATGGTGGGACAGGGTTTAGAAATAACAAAAAGCCAATTTATTAAAAGCTACAAAGAACAGGAAATTGTGGAGAGCCATGATCGCATGTGTCCTGAGGGATGTGGCACACACAAGAAGAGGAGGACTAATTCTTGTGCAAAAATTAAGCAACCTGAGTACTGTTTAAAATCCTATTTTATTTCATTACTTTTATACTTAGTAATTCTCTAAAGTTTAGATGATTTCAGTATTAACAAGTAATAAGCAATATATATATATATATATATATATATATATATATATATATATATGGCAGTGGTGATAAACTTAGGGAGCACTACAAAGCTGAATCTAGTAAGGAACCATATGCAAATGAATGTGAACTAGGAATTGGAGATGTCACCCTCAACCAAGTTCAGAAATTTAAATATTTGGGAAGTGTTTTAACAGAGGATGGAAAATGTCACCAAAATCTGAACACACATTTGATGTTTTCCAAAAGTTAAACAAAGTATTAAGAAATAGAAAAAATTTATTAGGGACAAAAGAAAAAAGTGATATCCATCTTGTTTCGCAGTGAATGCTGGATAATCTCTCAACAGATGAAGAGAAAACTGGATGTAAGAGAAATATGATTCTACAAAAGGCTACTGAGAATTGCATGGATGGAGCAAGTAAGCAACAAGGAAGTCTTGAAGAAAATGGCAACAAAATGAACACTTATACGCAGAATCAGGAGACACTGAAATTTCTTGGACACATAATGAGGAAGGAAGGCTTGGTAAACTTAGCATTCACAGGGCATATTTAGGGGAAGGCAGTGGGCCACTTACCTGACAAGCTTGTGTGAATGGATGGCAGAATGTGGGAAGGGAGGCTTGGTAAAGCAAGAAACACTGCTAAGGGCTACAAAGGATAGAAAGCTATGGAGAGCCATGATTGCTTACATCCTGAAGGAAAATGGCAGATAGAAGTAATAGGCTTGTGAGAATTTCTTAGATGAAGCACTGCCAATTTTTGACTAGCATTTCTTTGTTAATTTCATTTTTTTTCTCTTCTCAGGCTGTTGTTTTTATAGCCAACTGCTGGCAATATGGATTGGGAATGAAGAATAATTCTCTCAGGGTCTAACTTAAATCCTGCTTTCCTTAGGAAACCTGCCTTAGTAAAAAAGCTTCGTTACCAATTAGGCCAGGAAGAAAACTGGCTACAGAAACTCAAATTTAGACATATGGCTTTCATTCTACACTATTTACATTATTTGGATTATTGTCTTCATATTTGTTGCCATATTTATTGCAACATTTCGGCCATTGTATGCTCCGGCTTCTTCAGGGGGTTGGAATTTTGAACTGAGCCCTTTATTTTTCTCACTGGGGTAGACTGTTCTAGTTCCATGTGCCATGTCTTTAATGGATGTCAGTTATCAGTTATCTCCTGTTAATTCCCCTCTCCAGATTCTCCACTGCCTTAACCGGGTACTGAACTCACACTCTTTGGGTCCTGTCACTGGATCTAACTAACACCTTTATCCACTGTGCCATGTGCCCTTGAGGACCCAAACTGTGAGTTCAATACCTGGTTTTAATGTATATTTTTAAATTTCTCTTAATGATCTGATCCTCTTCATCCTTAGTGATGTTAGTCTCTCCTGTAGAACATAGGGCTATCACCTCACTGTTTGGTGTTGTTACTGATAGGTTATTTCCCTCCATCTTTCTCCTAGACTGGTTGCCAATCAAGACTAGAGAATCTCATCTGCCTTATTTAACCCCTAGCTGGGTGGTTGGTTGAAGAGATGTATTCATACCTTTCCCAAGAGAATTTGCATGATTCTATAACTGGTAAGCAAGCAGTTTGAATCTGGAATGAAGACTTCTTTGATTTATGTTCTTTAATTAATGGTTATAGTATAATGTTTTGAGAATTGTGATAATGATAGAATGGTAACAATGAAACATTGAAGACTTCTAAAGGGTGTTTCATTAAAACGGATCAGTCAGCAGTAAATAAATCACTGTTATTGATGAAAATTGATTTATTTCTCTATTGGATCATGTTATTTAAGTCATGGCAATTGTGTGTGAAAAATAATATTGACCAAATGTCTGCCAAATCTGAAAGAAAAAGAAAAACTCTTTAGACACTTAAACTTAATTCACATTTAAAATCAGTCCAAGTTATTGGAACACCCTTTATATATTTTCATTTTTGTTAATTTTTTTAAAATTTGATTTATTTCTGATTCTAAGCATTCATGCATAAGATAACTTCTATTCACAGAACTAAACTATCCGTGACCTGTTGGATCACTGACTTTTCAGTTTATAAATCACTGAAGTTGATTTCAACCTTCTATTGAAATGAAAGTTAATTTTATTATGATTTAGTTAAATATTTCAATTTGTTCGTATCATCATTGGTCTGGTTTAAAAATTCATGTTTAATGTTTTACTGATTGTTTACATCATTTAATAGGAATAGAACTTCTGGGATAAACTTAAACTCTAAATCAGATTAAATTAAAAATTTTTTAATATGCCAAAAAATATTTTTAAATCATATTCACTTGAAAGTATTTTTTAAATATTTAAAATATTGTCTGTTTGAAGGCGGTTAAAATAAAAATACATACTGTATAAATAACTTGTAAATTGTTGTGTGCCAGATGCATTTGCACGATCACAGACTTTTAGTATTATATAGATATAATATTTATATGTAATATGTAATGATATATTTATGTATCTAAGTGCATGAAATTGTCTGGAAACTAAATGTGAAAAAACAAAGCAAAACAAAAAAAACAAATATTTACATTTTTTATTTATTTTTTTTTTTTTCCCCCCACCAGCATGGTCTCCTTACTTGTCAATGCACTTAATTCAATACTGAATATTAATCACATTGATGGGCCATTATACTGAGGTGTTCAAACTCTCACCAGTTTAAAAAAAAAAAAAAAATAAAAAAATAAATAAAATTTGCATGTGTTTTTTTTTTTTTTTTTTTTTTTTTTTTTAACACCTCAAACTATATGTGTTTGCATGGAGGAGAGGGACAAGAGAATGTTACATCGAGTTGTTTGGGCATTTAGAATATGTAGTTGTGTGGGAATTTACTATAATTAAAGCTTATTGAGAGAATGTAGAATGCTGAATTTCACATAGGACAAAAATCTGCCCCTCGACTGCAAGAATAAGCTTGAATACCTGCAGAATCTGTGTTAATTTCACATTTGCATATTTTCATCTTGCAAACACAACATATTGTCGGGTAAGGGCGATAAAGAAATATTCCTTGCCCTAACATCTCCTTTTGACATACTGTTTACGTACACACAGTAAAAATTTATATTTAGTTTCTGCATCCTGTTGAAATTCTTTAAATTTGAACACTTTGTCTTATTAAGCAGTAATTTATTTTAATAATATTTACTGGGTATTAATTATTGTTTTTGAATAGTGTAGATAACATTTCCATCTGAATAATTACAATTAATGATTTTTTTTTTTTTTTTTTTTTTTTTTTTTTGTGGTAATAAGCAAAGAATATATAAATAGATCAATTCAATACTGTATCTTTGAAAACAAGTTTTTCATTGTTAAAGATATGAATGTTAGGTTTCCATTTCAATTTATTTTTATTTTTAATATTTCATTCCAAGCTAGACAATAATGCCACTAAGATGTTACTGGGAGTGAAAGAGAATGAGAAGACTTTAGTAAGGAGAAAGGACTATAAAAGAACAGGTTTCAGGAATACAGAAGATTATGATTGACATTGCATTTAAACTTTTGAAGATTATAAGTGTTGAGAAACCCTTAGTCAGGAGAGTTTCACAGGGAAGAATGTAACTTATGGTTACATCTAGCTAATTCAACAGTAATAAGATGACTACTAGTTGCCAATCTAGTAGTACGCTGAAATTCACAAATTACAGTGTCTCTGGACAAATTTTTAAATGAAGCATCTATGTATTTACATGCGGACTATTGGTCCTCATCATTTTGGCTGTTGGGTCCTCTTGGGCAAAACAATAAATGAGAATTACTAACATAACAACTAGATGAGATATTCCTTGAGATTGGCAGCAGAGCAAGAACAATCTCCCACCCTGGATTAAATAAAGTGTTCAGTTTGAAATTCCTTGTAGGTTACCCAGATCAACATATACGTGATGAAGGCCGGAAGGCACAGTGGCCAAAATGTGATAACAACAAAAAAAGTCTGCATCTAAATAATAACACCTCATTCTGGAAATTCAGACTGAAAAAGCATCTATGGTTTTGAATTTCTTTATACTTTTACTATAGTGCACAAGAACCCCCTCCATCCCTCTACCTCCCCCAAAAAGCAAAAAAACGAAAAATCAAAAGCCCCCTTAGAAATGACCATTAGATTTCTGCCCACTATTGAGGGTCATGAAAAGATGGATAATCGTGTTGGAGATTAGGATGTGGTTAAAGATTGAAAAATTATATTCACTCTACAGGATAATAAAGTTATTCATAAAGTTCATGACTCATAAGCATTATAACTTATTGAAACTGGTTTAGTGATAGTTTTCTTTTAATAAGTCATATATGGTCTTAGTAATAACTATAGTAGCTTAACATTTTTCATTGTTGGCTTGTTCCTCTTCGTTAAGCTAAAACTTATCTACATCCGTTTCCATGGTTTTGATAACTCTGAGTAATTTAAAGGCATTTAAATGTTGGTAAACTGGTTTGAATTTGATTTTCTCAATTTATGACCATCTTTAAAAATGCATGGAGTCAATCACTTCATCCACTGACTTGGAAACTTTGCTTGATCTATCAAAAAAAAAAAAAAAAAAAAATAATCCTAATACTATAGTTCTTCACTCTAACTATCAACAGATCTTGCAAGATGATGTTGAATTTTCAATTAGTGACAAGTTTATTTGTGGATTAATTCCCTTAATGCCTAGACAACACATTCCATTTTATACCAAACAAAGTAGTGGTGTGGTCTCTTCCATTGTTATAACTAAGAACCAATAAAATTACTATTGGCATTTTGTTGTTAAATAAATCTTTTTCATTTGAAGGTTTCATAACTTTTTGTGAAAGCAGTGGAAGCCATGTTTCTTTTCTGTTTGATAAATAATCCTTTCTTAATATTTAAAATCCCACTAATCAACAACTTGTCTTTTTTTTTTTTTTTTTTTTCTTTCGAATTCAAAATTGTATTTGCCCATGCAGCACAAATATAGGAATATATGTAAACTATTTATGGACATGAAAATACTGGATTTTCAAGAAAAATTTACACTTTTTATCAGATGTATGAAAAGTTTGAAATACTGTAGGCTATATACAATTTGATAATTCAAACTATGTTATATTTATCATATAAATAATCATTTTACTTAAATTTCTATAAAGTATGTACAGTAAATTTGCTGTTCATAATTTTATTAATTTTTTGAAAATTCTGCAACACTTTCAGAAATCCCCCTTGAATCAATTTTAGTTGCATGTTTAAAGTTAATCATCAAATAGAAATAATATTAAATCAAGAACTGCAATGGCATTAAATAAAGCCTTGCATTATATTGTAACTTGAACATTTTTCTTTTTGTTGAACAGATTAAAAAAAAAAGTAATATATATACGTATGTTTTTCATTTTCAGAGTCCAACATTAATCAGTGTGGATTCCGAGGGTCCAACGCTATTGGAAATGCTTTTGATTCTGTTTTGGTAATATAAAATTTATATTATTTTAAATATTTGTATGTATATAAAAAACATTGCAGAAACAAATTTGAATGATGTAAAGGGAAGTAACTCTATTCTCCTTATATTTCAAAATTCTGATGAGTTAACTTTTCCTTTTTATGATTTTAAATAATTTAATTATTAAATCTTTTTTCTTTCTTTCTTTTTTTTTATTTTAATGTCAATTTGAAGTTTCTAAAATATTTTAATGCTTTTCTCTTATTGCTCTTCTTCTTTGCGAAATATATTTCTAAATTGTAATTTTTATTTCTTTTAAGATTTAGATCAGCTGATACAGTTTGATTAATGAATTTTTAATGTTAAGTTCATGTATTTTCAGTCATATTAAGTTTAAAGGGTTATTTATTTAAACTTTCAAACACTTATAATTACTCCCATTCCTTAAAATGAAAATGTAAGATAGGGGATTGGGATTTACCCGCCAGGAAGCTGCAGACCAGAAATCCACAATTCTGAATTAAATCATAGGAATTCACATTCAACAGATTATCATTCAAAAATTTTATAGTCAGTGCAAAATAAGTTCATTTAGAAATTTATAGCAGAGCAGAATTGTATTATAAGAAAAACAATAGCAACAATGAGAATAGTTTTTTATTGGTCACTTAATTTCACTATTAAAGAGAGAAATAGATCGATAGGCAGAAAAGATTTTGCACATATTTCAGCTATTCATATTTATTAGTACATTTAAAAAAAAATAAATTTACGCATAATTTTTAAAAAGAATCATCACTTCTCAAAATGATTAACTAATGCAGGATATGTTCTTCAGCATTAAAATGCAGGACCAGTCTGCAACGATACTTACAGAATCCAATTTCATTGGCTAAACAATTGAATATTCGGATTATTGTCCTCATCTTTGTTGCAATATTTATTACAACGTTTCAGCTGTTGTATACTCCGGCCATCTTCAGGTGGTTGGAATGTCGAACTGAACCCTTTAAAAAAAATGGTTGCTGAAGACATTAGGTTTATAATACCCAGAAATACATACACAGATGTCCTCAAGGATACATGGCACAGTAGATAAAGGCATTAGTTAGATCTAGTGACAGGATGAGTTCAATACTCGGTTAAGTCAGTGGAGAACTTTCAGAGGGAAATTAACAGGAGATAACTGATAACTGACATCCATTAAACATGGCACGTAGAACTAGAACAGTCTACCCCAGTGAGCGAAATAAAGGGTTCAGTTCGACATTCCAACCACCTGAAGAAGGCTGGAGCGTATAACAACCAAAACATTGTAATAAATATGGTGACAAAGATGAGGACAATAGTCTGAATTATGTAAATATTGTACATAATACCTCAACTCAGAAATATAGACAGAAATTGAATTTTTATTACTTATCAAAATATGATTGTTTATTTTCTGTTACGCCCCCCCCCCCAACACAAATTCTTTACTTAATTTTAAAATTCTTTTTGAAAAATCTTACTTTGTTATTTCACTAGCAGTAGTTATCATTATACTTGTTCTGTGATCTTTGAATTAACCTCTAGGAGAACACCTCATGGCACCTTCTTGGACTCACGTTTTCCACTGACATGAAGTGGAGTAATTACATTGAATTAATTGCTAGAGCTGCTGCTAGAAAATTTGGTTCACTATGTCCTGCCAGGCTTACAGGCTCATCACATTGAAATGCTGGTTCTTGTATGATTACTGAAGTTAAGTAATGTTGACCCTGGTCATTACGAACTGCTTGACAATACTTGGTGCTGTTTGGATGTGTTGGTGTAATGGATAATGTCTTGGAATTGTTAATCAGAGCCAAGTTCCAATTTCAGTTTGATTTGTTATATTCCTTTACATCCATATGCCCTTGGAATAAGTATTAATCTACCACTTCTCCTCCAGCTATGGGTTAATTAGCAAAACTCAGGATTACTAAGTCACTAAAGATTATGTCATGCTCTAATATGACTGAGTTATTCTGTTACATCTGAAGCTACAATATTTGTTTGGGGATCGTAAATAGCAGTTATGGATTTAAATAAACAAATCATTTGGCAGTTCACTACACCATTTTTTTTTTTTTTTTTTTTTTTTTTTTTTTTGTTTTCATGTTTGAATTAATCCTTCTTTTATTTGCAGGCTTGTAAACAAAATATTCCATTTGACAGTGGCCATATTGCAATGACGTATTGTGCTCTACTTTCTCTCATTATACTGGGAGATGATTTGTCCAGAATTAATCGAAAAGGAATTCTCAGTGGATTACGGCATTTGCAAAGAAAAGATGGCAGGTAACTTTTGTTTCATTTTAATTTTTTATTTTTCAAATGTCTCTTTTTTTTTTTTTTTTTTTTTTTTTTTTTTTTTATTAAAAACTAAGCTCTGCTCTTTTTGTGAGCTTTTGTCTGTATCTTTTTCTTTATTTCCTTCCAATCCTTGTAGCCAGGTCATATTTTTCTTAAATGTTATGCAAACATTTTTCTTATTATTGTTCATTCATTACAAAGCCTAAGAGCCACTCAAAGTAGTGAGTTACTGAATAATGTTGTTGTAAAGGGAGGAAGTAAGAAGTTCATATTATGAGGATATGTAGGATAGATATTGATTGAGCCTAGACTTGAAGTGGTTAAAACTATAGTGATTGGGAAAGTATCCTCTCAATAGTCTGTTCCACAAAGTAAGTTTTGGAGAAGAAACTGTCTGAGTGGAACTTCCTCTTTATCAATGGAATACGATGAGAATGAGTTAAGCCTGTGTATGTGGCATGGTGGATCCTAACTGTGGAGGTCTGGATTGGTGCAACTCAGGAATGGAATAATTTCATATGGCCATAAGGAATGGGAAAATATTTGTTTTCTTTCTTTTCCTCTAGATACATTTGGATTTAATGTGTTGCAGTATTTCTACTCGCTCTTTCCCCTCCGCGCCCTCCCCACTCGCTGTTTTCCCCCCCTCCGCGCCCTCCCCACTCGCTGTTTTCCCCCCCTCCGCGCCCTCCCCACTCGCTGTTTTCCCCCCCTCCGCGCCCTCCCCACTCGCTGTTTTAATTTATAATTTCAAGTGGTGCCTTCTGTAGCATGTCTGTTATACGTAACCCTCTTCATTTGCTGGTTCAACCATTGAGATCTCTTGTAATCATCATCCACTTGTTCTACTGCTGGGGCCTTCAGGGCTGGTCGCGATTAGTCTGAGTCCTCTTCTTCAACCTTATCACCAAAAGTGGCACTACCAGGAACTCTTGACAACAGCGCTCTGAAAGTCATTAGACCATGCAAGCATACACATACAAACATACATGCATAAACATATTTTACACTGGATGTCTAAGCAATAACAGTACATTATTATTATTATTAGCAACCAAACAATAAGTAAGAAAATAATTTTTAAAAAGTATAAAATTATCATCAAATATATGAGAACATTTTTTTTATTGTTGTTAAAAATATTTGAAAAATAAATAATAGTGGAAGAAATTGACTATTTTGATCTGAACTGATAGTAAAGAATAAGTAAACAAAATAACATTACAACTTGAATTACTTTTCTTACAAATTTGAAAATATGTCCTCACTCATAAAAAAAGTTACATTACTACAATCAATAAATAACAAAAAATAACAGAATAAAATTATCAGCAAACGTTAAAAACATTTGGATGATAAATGATAGGGAAAGAAATCTAAGATACTGTATCAATAGCCGAAGATAAACAAAACAAACCTTACAACTCTAAATGCTTTTCCTATAATTTCAAAAATGATGTCCTCTTTCATAAAAAAGAGAAATGTTATGCTTCAATATTAAAGAGTAGACTTATTCATGCCAATGTATTCAGTAAATAAAAACAAATTCGCCCCTGGTTGAGAACCCCAGATTTAAACTTTTGAGTCTTTAAATGATCCTTAAATAGTTTAAACCTGTTTCATTATTGTATTCTTGATTGTTCATTTTTTGTCATTTTTATGTAGATGTATACATGTTGCTTTTTAGTGTGTAAATAATCTGTTTTTTTTTTTTTTTTTTTTCCTTCTTAGTTACTGCCCAGTAACTGAAGGTGGAGAAAATGATATGAGATTTGTGTACTGTGCAGCCTGCATTTGTTATATCCTCGATGACTGGAGTGGAATGGACAGAGATTTGGCCATCTCTTACATCAGAAACAGTTTGGTAAGTAATCAGATTTTTTTTTTTTTTTGTTATGTGTCTTCTTCAAGGAAAATTGAATTCTTCAAAAATACAAATGAAATAAAAGTAAAGTTTTTCTAACTTTTGTGATTTTGCGTTTCTGCATGTTACTGCACAAGTTGTGATAACATCAAAGGTTGGCTGTATGCAAATACATTGGTATTTGCTACCTTCTACAGGTTTGTCTCTATTATGGCTGTGAACACCATCAACAAAGAAATAGCAAGAAGTGCTTTGCAAGATACTTGTTTGGTCGGGAATTAGCAAAAAAAAAGAAAAAAAAAAGATTTCTTACTTAATCAGCAATGTCTTCCTTCTGCTACAAGAAAATGAACTTCTGGTATCTGACTTCTCACTAAGTTCCAGCCCCTAACTGGAAAGGGCAATCCGTTAGGTGGTCATATTTTTTCAAAGGTACCAGTTTTCACTTAAGGATAATTTCTAATTTTACAGGTATCTAAATTCACTAACAAAATTTTATATTTGTCAATTCAAAGGTGGGCTGGAAACAGGAATCCGGAAAAATCGTGGTCATTAAATTTACTCAAAGATGGGCTGGAGACAAGATCCTGAGAAATGCTGGTCATTAAACTGGCCTAAAAGGAAAAAGAATCTATTCATCTTCTAAGGATGTGAGAAATTGTATTACTACACTTTTTTGTTTAATAATACTTCTGTTGATAAGTATTAGTTTGAAAGATTGTTTGAAGAAGGTTGTTTGAAAGAGAAAAAGAAAACTATGAAGCCTGTCTAGGAAGGAGCCACTTATTAGACTTCATTTACTTATCCCTATGTAACTGGCACATTGGGATGAAAAATTTATTCTCCTATTATGAGCATTATTATATCCGTGATATAATAACACTGATATTTCAGCAATGGAACAGAATGGCTGAAAGGAAAAAAATTGACAAACATACTTTGTTCTCAGAGAAACTTTTATATTACTAAGACATGCACAAAACTTATATATATATATATATATATATATATATATATATATATATACACACACACACACATGTGTCCCACGTTGAGAATAATATATTACATATATCTACACAGCAAAACAATGTGTAAAGAGACAAAAAGGAAAGGTCTTACATATAATACTCCTGTACCTGGAGAAGCCATTTTTAGGACTCCAGATACAAATGGGCCGGATTCATCCATGTCCCAGTCAAGGCCATATTCCACAAATGAGAAACAGCAAGTCTTTGGTTTTCCCAAATTGAGGACTGTATGCTGGAGTTCCATTCTATATTTGGAAAAGATATATTTCCAAAGGGAAATCGCATTGTGGGGACAGATTTAGGCTGTACTATGGTGGTGGGAGGCCATGCTAAAGAAAGTAAACGTCTTGTTTGGCAGCTGAAAATAAACTGAAAAATGACTGGTGCTTTTGTTGCTGTATGGAGTGATGTCATTAAGCAGCTGTCATGTGACCCACATCACTTATTGCCACCAAAGGTCAATAAGCACCTTCTGTATCCTTAAACCTGTATTGCTTCCATTTTTTTCAAAACTCAACCATGTTCTCTTTTGGGATTGCCATCAGCTACCTTCTCACATTCTTCTTAATCTTGTCCATGGGATTTCAATGAAAATTTTTATAGCTTTGGGAAAAGTCAGGGAGCTAAATTTGTAAGATAGTTGGGCTAACAGATTTTCTTTTAATCATTACACCCCAAGCAAGACAATAAAGCCACTAAGATGGAAGAAGATAAAAGATAATAATTAACATTGCATTTAGATTTCTCATGCCTGATTGACATTTGCTAATTGGTACCTGATTTGCATCTGGTGCATATCTCCTGTATGATATACTTCAGGTGCCTGATTCACATCTGCTAATTGATATTGACTTATATCTGGTGCCTTGTTTATAACAGGTATATGATATACTTCTGGTGTCAGATTGACATGCATTGACTAGTATTTGATTTGGCCTGGTACCAGATTTATGCCTGATTGACATTCTTTAACTGGTACTTAATTTTCATCTGGTGTCTGGTACCAGATTTATAGCTTATATATGCACCTCTGATGCCTGATTTACATCTGGCGTTGGGTGCCTGGTTTATAATTGGTATATATTTGGTACCTGATGGACATTTGTTAACTGGTACTTGACTTGCATCTGGGGCATAGTGCCTGATTTAAATCTACTAATTGGTATCTGATTTGTGTATGGAGGTCTGGTGAAAGATTTCTATCTTGGAGATGATATACTTCTGGTACCTGATTGGCATTTGTTAACTGATACTTAATTTGCATCTGGTGCCAGATTTATAGCTGATATGATATACCTGATTCACATCTGCTAATTGGTACCTAATTTGCATCTGTGGACTGGTGATAGATTTATATCAGATATATATGAATTGACTTCTGGTGCCAGACATTCTTTAACTGATACTTGATTTGCATCTGGCACCTAGTAACAGATTTATAGTGGATATCAAATAAGTTGTGCCCAATTCACATGAAAAGTGATTAATCTTCCAAAAATGGGAAGTAATTAATTTTCCTGGCTTAAGAACAGAGAGAATTCTTGCTGGGAATCGAGAATTATTGGGAATCCAAGCCACGTCAGGCCCCACACCCGGTTTTGGTCGGTGCCCATATAAACAAACGTCCCTGGTCAGTTGCAGTCAGAGTTTTTGCAGTTGGAGACCGTTGCCTTGCAGAAGCTGACCGAGAAATTCCACGCCCTTCCGACTTTGACTTCCTACCAAAAAGCAAGTTATATTGATGAATTACTTAAGATACCAAAACTCAAAAAAAGTGTCACAAATCCATAGAAACAGGCTGGGAGAGAAACATACTCCTGTATATAACAGCCGGATAAAGATAATTTGTTATTTCTCAAGAGTTGCTTTTGAGTTTTGTTTTATTGTTTCTTTTACTTACGCTTGTGCAATATCACCTTCACTTTGGATTCAGCTTGCACTATGGCCTGACACCTGATTGATTTCGTCTACCTAAGATCAGTCACAACGTGAGTAGGTTAGACTTGACATCAAATAGTTACTTCGGTAATCAGACGTTGGAAGTGAGCTGGGAACGACAAAGCTGGTATTGAACTGGGAACGACCAGATCAACCGGGTGACAGCGACAAGGAGTCATCCCCAAAACGCTGGTGGAAGAAACCTTACAGCTTTGCGCCGTAACTGGGAGTTGACCACCGGCCGATGGCACAGTGTCACATATTGGCGCTATGACCAGAGGACATCACATATTGGCGCTGCGACCACCGGTGGGTGTCACATTAGTACTTGATTTATAGCAGGTATATGATATAATTCTTGGATCTGATTGATATTTTTAACTGGTACTTAATTTGAAACTAGTGTCTGGCACTAGATTTATAGCTGGTATATAATATACTTCTGGTGCATGATTCACATCTGGTATTGGTACTTGATTTTCATCTGGTACCAGATCTGTGTAGTCTAATATATGTTAGCCAGATTGATATGCATCTGAGGAAGGCTGGAGAGCACAATGGCAGAAATGTTGTGATAACAATATCAAAGATGAAGACAATAGTTCGAATATAAATAGTGTAAATAACTCTCATCCAAGAAATTCAGACAGGTATATATTTTTTGTCCGATTCCCTTCATTTGCAACTGGTGTCTGGTTTGTATTGGGTGCCAGATGTATAACTGGCATATCATATACTTTCTGGTGCCTTATTTATCTGGTGTGCTTGACTCACATTTGTTAACTGGTGTGCTTGATTTGCATTGATGTCTGGTGCCAGATTTATAACTGGTATATGATATACTTCTGCTGTCAGATTCACCTTTCTTAAAGCAAGAAACTGGAAGAGAGTTCCACAACTGCAGAAGAAGAAATTGTTAGCATAAACTTAACTTCAATCATTAGATGTTGAGGTCTTGCTGACAGTCTAGTAGTATACTTAAATTCATAAAGTCTACGTACCAAATAAGAAATCTCATCATAACAATTACCAATAAATATTTATAGAAAAGATAGAGGAGGCTATGTTACAGTTCTGTGAAAGTGGCTGAAACCGAGATGCAGAAGCACCAGACCAGATGTGACCACAAAAATTCAATGCATGAATGAATGATAGACTTAGTAAGATAGATTCTGGTGAGACAAATTGTCTAGCATGATACAGTGAGCCAACTTTCCTAGAGGTAGACCTAGCAATTGATTCACTATATCCTTTTTTTGTCATGTCAGCAGAAAACATTAGCCTGAGATGGTGCAATGAGCTACTCTCTTGGAAGTTAGCATCAGCCATGTTGATTGAAGGCCAAAAAGATTCTCTCAGATGATTATGAGAGCAATTTTCTTTTGGAGTTGTTAAAATTAACAAACCATTTCTTGCCCCGGTTAAAAACAGATTGTAGGTCATACTTGTGATCAGTTGCCAATTTGACCTTATTATACCAATATACCAAGTTGAGAACTGATGACATCAGGAAGGTCATTGATAAAAAAAATTTGGAACAAGGATAGAGTCCTGGGTGAGACCAGCATTAATGCAAGAAGATCTAGAAGAGTGGCCATTCAAGATAATGTTCATTTCATGATTTGATAAGGAAGATTGAATCAGATCAAAATAGTATTAATCAAAAATAAACAAAGTAAAATAATTCAAAATCCTTTCCTTACAAATTGGAAAATATTTCTACTTACATGAAAAAGTGTTAAGTATAAATAAAATACAATTTTATTCATGCCAATGTATAAAAAAAATTAGTGAATATGATGCATTAATTGTTAATATAATTCTTGCTGATAACGTAGTGAATATTTGTAATAATGTAAACTTGTCAAATCATTTTAAAAAGAAAACAATGTATATCATGACTTATCTTTAAAAAAATAAACAAATGTGTATTCTAATAAAGATAATCGATATATAATAATATAATAAAAATGATATTCCTATAATAAACAATGAATATTAATAGGAACAAATGGATAACTAAAAATCATCACTTCCCTTAAAAAACAAAAAAAAACTACATCACTTTCTTGGAGCAATGAAAAAGCACATCCATTGACATCAAGCATTTCATATCAAAATTTGGGTGATATAATTTTTTGACCAAAAAATCTACCAGAGACATCTCTTGGTCATTGTGAATGTGACTCTCACACAGTACACAAACTCATTGCCATTTTGTTGCTGAGTAACCTCTCTGGAGAGTGTCTATTGATAGCAAGGTTCTTTCTGATTGGATGACAAATTAAATCAAAAACTTAGAACTAGTTCTTGTGATATTTAAAATGCCTAGATACTTTTTGGACAAATTGTATGTGGAAGGGCTTGTTCATGTCATCAAAACATCGACAGTTGGCAAAACACTCAGTTTTAAGAACGCACACGAGTAGCCAAAGATCTGCTTTTTGGCAACTAAATGTTACAGTTTTTCTAGACACCTGATTGATTTGCATTACAGCTTATCAACCTTTTGTAGGTTATTTAAACTGAGAAATAATTATTATTATTTTTGTGGTGGGGAGGTAGATACCTTACCCAAGGGTATTTGTGTGCAAGTGAATATAAAGAACCCAAATGGAATTAGAACCTCAGCTCTCCAATTTCCAATTCTGAGCCATTATGCATCATGCACATCAAAACTTACAGCACCTGATATTCCCAAGCAGTCACTCATATACACAGGATGGTCTGAAAGTCTTGTTACCCTCCCCTCCTACATAATATTCTTTTCTATTTCAATGCTCTGTGGGAGTTATTATCAAAGAAAGAGTATCACCTGAACGATACCAGAATACCCATCAGTAGAAGGATGCCATTCGGATAGACTTTGCAACAATCAACAAAGCACAGCTTAGTAAAATATCACACAGGACATGGTGCTGCATCATTTTCTGCCACAAAAATCATGGTGTTCATAAAGACCTTTTGATGTGTGACAGCATCAATAAAAGTGAATTACTTGTTCTATTATTCCCATTACTTTTTGGTATGGAGTGACAAGACTTTCGGACCATCCTGTCCTTTGGTTTATTAAATATTGTTCTCTCTCCTTAATGTTTTTTTTCCACCCTCATATTTTCTCATACTCAGTAACTCCTTGTGGCTTAGTGGCTTTATTGCCTTGCTTGAGGTGAAATTATGTGTTTGCGTGTGTGTACGCAAAATGAGAGAGATGCTACGATTTTTTTTACAAATTGAATAAACTTAAATTTGAATTAAAACTGTCAAAATTTAGAATTAAGTTTAAGTATATCAAACTTGCAATTTGAATATATTTACAATTTTATCTCACAGTATCTTATATTTTTGAACTTATATATTTAAAATATATAATTTAAATTTTTTCTAAAAGAAAAAACAAAAAACAAAAAAAAATTTATTTTCCTTTATTTATTTTCAGTCCTATGATGGAGGTATAGGACAGGGACCTGGATTAGAATCCCATGGTGAGTAAAATAGTTTTAAAATATTTTAGATTTGTTGTTTTAGTGTGATGTTTTAATATTATTAAAGATGTATTGACTTTTGTTAAATAGAACATACATTGTTTTTTTTTTTTTTTTTTTTTTTGTTTTTTTTCAAATCTTCTGTAGGCGGTCCAACATTTTGTGCTGTAGCTACCTTAGCTCTTATGGGGCGACTAAATGAAGTATTTACACCAAAGGAATTGAAAAGGTTGAAAAGATGGTGTATCATGAGACAGCAAGTGGGTTTCCAAGGGCGACCAAATAAGGCAGATGACACCTGCTATTCATACTGGATTGGTGCTACACTCAAGGTAAAACTAGAATTTAATTCTCTCTTTGACAATAAAGTTGAACAGGGATTTACATATTTAATCATAATCTCTCTCTCCACACACACAATATCTCCAAAAGTTCTCTATGAATTCTAGTATGTTGTGGAAAGGTCTGTCAAGGAACAAGTTAAATTTTGCAATGGATCTTGGAACTTTTTTTTTTTTTTTTTTTTTTTTTAATTGAGTATTTTGTATACTGAAGGCAATATACCCTGAAGGTGAAAATGCTTTCGGGTCGCATGCTGTTTTTACAGAAAAAAAAAAGAAGAAAGACTGAAGTCGGTGATTAAATGAGCTTCTGTTGACCAATCCTGGTTCAAGTGGAATGAGTTGCATTGATAAATAGGTCAAAACCCTTTTTCATGCTCCATGAATAGCACATTGTACATGATATTTGTCCTCTTTTGTGGCAGCTAATGTTGGTCGGTCTCCTCAAAGATGAAGAGACTTGAGGCAAGGAAGGTAGGGTTCTAGAGAAGGATGCTAAGGATACCATGGACTGAATTTCTGGGACACGTAATGAGAAAAGAAGGGCTTGGAGAATCTGATACTCACAGGTTGGATAGAGGGAAAGAGAGACAAGGGAAAGCAACACGTGACATACCCAGTGGGGTTAAGCAAGTGGATGATGGAACAGGGTTTGGCAAAAGTACAAAAGCTACGGAGAAATTTAAGAGCCATGATTGCCCTACACCCTGAAGGGACACGGCACATAAAAGAAGGGTCAAACAAACTTTTATAAAAGTGACTGACTTTTCCTGTTTAGAGGCAATCTTGCAAGGACTTTGCATGTATACATGGAGATTTGGACTCTAAACTCTTATTATACAGTATATTAACACAATAATCCTAAAATATGGGTCAGGGGATAGAAACTTAGTTATTATGGTGGTTGTTGGAGGTCATCTTATGACAAAATTTGTTCCCACCATAGAGGCTAATATATGGTTTTGTATATTGGCCTTGTGTAAGGATTAAAAGAAAATGCACAGTTTGTTAATATATACAAAATGTTTATATAACACATGCACACAGAGTATGTATAAATGTCTTGGTGCATATGAGAGTCTGGGAGAACATAAATATGTATATGTATGTATATTTTCAAATGTAGCAGCCAACTGCTTAAAAATGTGGTGTTAGAAAGGATGTATGTTTTAATTTCAACACAGGACAATGTGGACATCTAAGGTCACCAGTAGGTGTGCATGTGTCACATTTCAGCTTTGGATATGTTACAATGTCTGCATCATCAGAGAATGGATAAAATTAATTCATCAATTCTGATTTAGCTTGATTTTCCATCTCGTTATATACATATTTTGAGATCCGCTTTGAAAGTGTCACTTCGATACACATTGGCTCATAATTAGTAACCTTATATCCTGGTTGGGAGCAGATCTTATATCTGATTCGCTTAGACTAGTTGTTCATATACTGGTTGAGGTGGCTTCTGATTAGTTGGTTGAAATATGACTTTATGGCCTAGCAATTCTGAATATACATCTGTTTTCAGAGATGATGAAATTTTGCCTTGTCATTATCTGTTTATTTATATTTATTTTTTCTATCACTGCATTATTTCCCCTGTATCATATCTATGAACTGATTTTCACTATTCTAACTTTAAATTTTTTCAAAATTTCTCTTTGTGGGATTCAAGTTATTACATCTGCCAACAAAGTTGGACAATTATATATTCAGCCATGTTTTTTTTTTTTTTTTTTTTTTTTTTTTTTTTTTGTTTCTGAAATAATTATTTCAATCTTTTGTCATAGTCTTTAATCTATGATCTGATTGTTTACTTTTTAATGAACAATGGTTGTTGACATATGTACTCTTTGACTGCTTTCTTATTGTTGCTCTCTGTCTCTCAGGTAATAATATTATGTAACTAAAACTTAATTTATCAAAATCAATGACAATACTTCTTTGTTAATCAATTTTTAGTCATAAGCTTTTTTAGTTGCTTTTATACAATGAGCTTCAAGAGTTTCTCTGGCCAACCACATTACATAAAATTTGAACATATTTTATGGATGACAACTTTTCTGCTTTATGGCTTTTATAAAGAACTTTTATTTCTGCAAAAAACCTTTGGTAATTTTTCTATTCCTGTCCTATTAAGCCATGATTAATTGAAGACAGTCTTTTAAGTTATCACTGGCAGTTGTGATATTTTTGCTCAACTCAAATTTTGGTCACTGACCCTTGCCTGGATTGCTGGAAATCGGAATGTTCTTCCTAAAACTATAAACTTCTTGTAGTTAGTTGACTGAAGTATTCAGAATGCTACTTGACTCATGAAAATTTGTCTTGCTACTTGTTTAAAATTAAAGAAAAACATTCTGTCGGAGCATTCAAACTATCTGTGGTGGTACAAATGGGGTGCTTAGAATAATGTTTGCTTGTTTAAACCAAAACAGAAAGGAGTCCTATATCAAGATAAATCTTTGTAAGAATTTCACTTACAGCCTCTTGCCATTTTGACCATATTTTGGTGCTTATATGATGCTCTGATGCATTAGGGCATCGTCAGCAACAAATTTCAAAGGAAGAAATTGGAAAAAGTTTTCCTTTTATTTGATAGCCCTCTTCACTATCCCCAGTTTTACCCACATTGCATATTTTAGCATGAAAACCTGATTAATCATGAAAAATTCATCACAGTCTGAGAAGAAGTACCAAATTTATGGTAACTATTTAAAATGTAATAATTACAAGAGAAGTTAGAGTGCATAATACGACTGAAACTTAATCTTATTGCAGCCTGAAATCCTCACTATCATGACAAATTTGTCACAAACCAGGATGAAGCACTAATTTTAAATTAGATACATGCAAATTTGGTTACAGAGATAAGGTTAAGCTTGATTTATGTTTAGGTTAAAACATACGATAATGCTTACCATCCTGCTGTATCCTTTACTGTTATTATAGCATGTAAACCTCATTGCCAATAAACTTGACAAATTTATTACAAGCACTTGAGAACCTCCTTCGACAAACATCATCTAGGTTTTACTTTATCACCAAGACTCTCAAGTTGATATCCTCCAAAAAAAAGTTGACAGATGTTGACTATGTAGATGACCTAGCTATCATTGCAGGCACCATTACCAATGTTACAGTTCTTCTACATCATCTAGCAAAAGCTGCCATTGATGTTTGACTGTCAATGCCTATAAAACTAAATTTAAAGGCTTCAACCATCAAGGCTCAATACAAATTGTCTCCGGTGAATCAATAAAATCTGCCATATCTTTTACATACCTTGGAAGCGAGATAAATTTTACTTAAAAGGATGTGAAAATTTGCATAGCAAAAGCCTGAGCTACCTTGAATAAAAGAGATGCAATCTGGAAATCTAATTTACCAGACAACCTCAAGCAGAGATTATTTTGAGCCATTGTAGAGATAGTGTTAATATATGGTGCCACTACATGGATATTAACTAAAACCCTAGAGTCTAAGCTTGAGGGAACCTAGACTTGGATGCTGTAAGCTATATTTAACATCTGGAGACAACATCCAACTAAATCACAGCTGAATAAACACATCCCTGATATTTCTACAATCTTACATGAATGCAAAATGAGAATTCATGAGTGATCTACTTCTCTGGACACCTATCCATAGATCAAGACAAGTTGGTCACTCAGCAACATTGACAAGCTATGTTATGACACAGCGTGTGCCTCCCTAATGACTTTGACCTTGATGCAGGATCATGAGAGTTGCCGTGATAGACTCATTAATGTCCGAGTTAGCTCGAATGAATGGATAAAATGTTCTCACAAAATTAGCTAACTCCATTTACTGATCTTTGACTTGTAGGGTGCGGTGTGGTTCTGGAGATATTTTATAGGAAATAAAATGCATCTTTTAAATAGCAAAACATGGTATTCTAATTAGACATGCTAAATGTTTCTTGAGTTTCCAATTATTGTCTTCACATTTTGTAAGATAAAGTGTCTATTGTGTATTTTTGAATGTATAAGACTTTTGTTTTATTTCTAGAAAGAAAACGAACCTCGGAAGATTGATAAAGAGAATGTGCTCATCTTGAATCTGCACAAGGCAAAAGATTGCTATAATTTAAGGTTGCTAATATTGGAGATTTCTGAACCCTATAAGAAAAACTAATATATACAAGAAAGTACTTTGAAATGTCTACTAATTGTTGCTGTGGCTTATGGGTCACATCACTTTGAAATGCTGGTTTTCCGTGTGATCACACATGTTAAGCAATGTTGAACTTGGTCAGTACCTAGATGGGTGACTGCTTGGGAATACCAGGTGCTGTAAGTTTGGATGTGCAGGTAGTATAATTGATAATGGCTTAGAATTGTTAATCGAGAGCTGAGTTCCAATTCCAGTTGGGTTCATTATATTGGCATTACATGCAAATATCCTTGGGAAAGGTATGAATCCGCCTCTTCTCCTTCCAGTTATGGGTTAATTAGTAAGACTTTTATCACTAAATTATTATTATCTCTACAACCCACCAAAAAAAAAAATTCTTATCATCCAAAAATATTTTTTGGCTTTAAATAGCCTGCAAAGGGTTAAGCTGTAGAAAACTAATCAGTCAGTCATGTTTATTGTTCTGTAATGATTTGATTAATTTTTTTTTTTTTAACTTCTCTTTAAGCTGCTGGATGCATTTGAATTGACAAATTTCCGGCAAAATCGGGCATATATTTTAGAGACACAAGAACCAATAGTTGGAGGATTTGCCAAATGGCCTCAAAATCTACCAGGTAACTGTTCTTTCATTTTTTTTTTTATTTTTTATTTTTTTTTTCTCATTTCAATTCATGATAGCTGAACCTTTATTACCTGATAGGGAAAGATTGATATGCCTTAATGATACTAAATCAATAAATTATATAGTTGCAATCACTTGGCTCTTCTAAAAATCGTCTATATAGCAGGTGTGGTCAAACTGTAGCTCATGACTCACATGCGCCTAATTGATCTTTGATATGCGGCTTGAGGAAGTATCTTGGCAGTTAATATAAAAGGTATATAAGAAAATGTTTTGACCCCATTGGATTAAAACATTAAAAAATATTAAAGTGTAGTGTATAGAACGTATGCATAAATTTAGTTCATGTCTTGTGGCTCTCAAACATCTGAACTTTATTCTATGTGGCTCTTATATTAAGTAAGTTTGACCACCGCTGCTATATAGCATATATGATATGTATGATTCTATGTGTTTAGAACAGGCAACAATACTCTAGAAACAACCTGATATATTTATGGTGTTTACATGATCTTCTCTCATATGCCATAATCATGGCTCTCTAAAAATTCCTGTCTTTTTTTTTTTTTAATTCTAACTCTTGCCCTTCTACTACTCCTTATTCTGCCATTCATTCATTTACACTCGTCAAGTAGTTGCTTTCTCTGCTTCTCTTATGTTCACTATGTCTTGTGAGTTTTAAATTCTCCATACCTTCTCTCTTCATTATGTGTCCCAGGAATTTCTGCCATCTCTTTCTGTTTGTTAGCAGCAGTTCCTTTTGTAATTCCTATTCTTCTTAAAACTTCCTTGTTACTCACATGTTATGACTATGGTAGTCTCAGCATTTGTCAGTAGAGTTGCATCTTTGTCACTTGTCTTTTTTTCTTCTGTAAGGAAATTGTCCATCATTACTACTGTGTAAGAAATTAAATCTTACATAGCACTTAAGCAATCTGTTTTTTTTCCTTAAGGAAATTTGGATTTCTGTGTGATGTTTTCAGTTTTCATCCAGGTAGTTAAGTTTCAGTATCTGCTTGAATTTGGAGTTTCCAACTTGTAGCTTGCAACTTGGGATATCAACTATGCATTCGGTCTTGTTGTTAATGATTAGTCTTTTCTTCCTTCTTTTCTTGACTACCTTGTTTAATAGTTCTTTCCCTTTTTGTTCTGAGTCTGCCATCAACATCATATTGTCTGTATATCGTTACTATCTTTCCTGTATTAATCAAGTTTTTCTCGGTCCTGGGTATGCCAATAAGCTACATCCAGCAGCAAGGCCTCTGATCAGGAGGTTTTAAGGAGAGTGGATTCACCTCTTAATTGTTGGTGTTCCCAGGTCCACCCTAACTCTGGGTGGTGGCACCTGTTAGGGTCCCTGCTCTGGAGTCAAAACACTATGAAAGTGTAAAAATAGGTTTTAATACCAGCAATACATTTGTGGAAAAAAAAAAATATTACCAGCAATAAAATTTTTGAAAAAAAAAATATTGTTGTTATGGAATAGCACTCTAATGTATTCATTTTATTTCAGTTGCATTTTTACTTTATCTGTTTGGATTTTCATTGTTTAAATGAAAGAAATTGCTGAAAATTGTTTGAAAAATTTAGGAAAGGGGATTTCAGTTTTTCAGATGGTCATCCTGTTGAGTTTTATGTTGGCCTGCTTTTTCTTTGAAATGAACTTGAAATAGTACTGTTGGAAAAATAGCACAAAAATTGGAGTCCTTAATGCTTCACTGCCATTGATTTGGAAAAGGGCCTAAACTTGTAAAATGATTTTTGTGCAATGATTTAAGAAAAGTCAGCTGAAAAGCAATTATCTGCACTTTGCTCCTGTAAATGTTTCTCGTTAATTGATTTATGTGTAAAATGAATTTATCTTGCAAAATTCAGCCTCTTTTTTTTTAGTTTTTGATTCTTTCTTGTTATATCCTAAACCACATGAAAACTAGAATTGGTTAAAAAAAAACAAAAAGAAAACAAGTCTTTGACCCTTGTTTCTAACATTAGTTGCTTCCTGTAATGGTTTGGCTTCTTATGCTCTACTATTTTATTTATTCTTAAGAAAATAAATTTAATATATAAAAATATTCATATGATATTCCTCTTTATTAATTTAGTTTTGATTTTATACAACCTAATTTTGTTCTTTACTATGTTTTATATACCTAGCTTGACTTCCTAATATGGTAATATTAAATATTTATGTACCTAGCTTGACTTCTTAATATGGTAATATTAAATGTAAATGGCTGGAATCTTAATGCCATCAAATATGGCACTTTCTATTTCTGTACCTAAAAGATAATCAATTTTTAATGTTTTTCAGATGCTCTTCATACATATTTTGGACTTTGTGGATTGTCATTGATGGGGGAAAAAAGCACCAATGCAATGGATCCTGCCTTGAATTTAAGTCAAAGAGCTGCAAAACATTTACAAGAACTTCATATGAAGAAGGAATGAAAAAAAAAAAAAACTCTGCTTAGGAAAAAGAAATTAAATAAAAGGCTGAAACATTCAGGATTAAATAAAATGATATGCCCCCACCCCTAACATTTTTTTTTTTATCCTCAGAATGAACTTGGGATTTAAGCATTGAGTCAAAAAATGCATTTCTGTAGAGATATTGTGTAAGCACAAATGGAATTAGAATTTAGGAGTAAGTTCTAAATTTTTTTTTTTTTTTTTTTTTTTTTTTTAATTTGAAGTTCATTTTTGTTAAAGGAAGGAAAAAAAAGAAAAACATGTGACTCTTCTGGTCAATTTTGTCTTTTTTTTTTTTTTTTTTTTTTTTTGTACCATTGTCTCTGCTGTTTATCTACTCATTGCACCAGTTCACACTCATCTACATTTTACCAATTAAAAAACAAAACCAAAAAACACTTTAATATTTATAATTTTTGTTTAGCTAAAATGGAAAAAAATCCTTCCTTTTGGTTACAAACATTCTTTACTTTCGAAGCTTAGTTATTATTACTTTATTATATTTGGGTTGCTTTGCAAGCCTCTTTTTTTTATGTATTTAACAAAAGAAGAAAATGACATTTTTAATCTTGTTATAGGCAAAAAGAACAACAAAAAACTTCTGACTTGAACAAATCTGCTTCCATCCTTATATTATTGTTTGCCCCCCTTCCCCCCACCCACCTTGTTATAAGCTACGTGTTTTGTAGCTGCATAATCTTTCCTCTCACTGCCTCAACATCAACATGAAAAATCATTTTGAAAAAAAAAAAAAAATAATGAATCTCTCACTTTCTGCTTGTTGCTAAAAATGTGTTCAGTTTTGTTTTTTCCTTTTTCTTTTTTCTTCTTGTGCTTTGCAAAGTAAAATTGAAAAGATGAAATGACAAATTAAGATCTTACATGACCCCCCCTCCCATTTATTGCACATGTTTTATTGGCGGGGGGTGGCTAGGGAGAATGATTTTACTGTATTGTTCGGCAAAATATTGTCATTTTCTTATATTTGCAGAGCACAATCTTTGAATAAGACTATCTTTGACTTTGAATTTCTGGAATAATGCAGATGAAGTGACACTCTTCTCTAGCAATTGAACAGGAATAGAGATTTATCCCTTGTTCCCTGTTTAAGATTGGTTTTCTAGTTCCTTCTTAAGTCTACTTCAACTCTATACTTATAACATCTTCACCTTTACTCTGAAATTTTATTTACTGCTTATTTAATTATTTTTTCTCCTTAAAAGGTTTGCCTATCACCTGGTTAACATTGCTCCTTGTTCTTTTGAACTGGAGTATGAGTTTATCCCTTGCTCCCATTTTAGGATTGGTTTTCTGGTTCCTACTTCAACTCTATAATTCTAACGTCTTACCCCCTCCGATTCTGAAATTTTATTTACTTATTTATTTCTTTTTTTCTTTTTTTTTTTTTTTTCACTTTTAGTAGCCCATTGCATATTAGTGGCATTATCACCTTACTTTTGGTGAGGGCTGAAAAAAAAAAAAAAAAAAAAAAAAAATCATGAAAGTGAAGGAAATGTTTGGATATTTATCTTCGAAGTCCTTTAAAATTTACTGCAATCATTACTTTATATTTGTTGATTAACTTGTAGAACAAGTTTACCAGTCCAATTCTCTAGTATCTGTCTATATTTCTGAGATGAGCTATTATGTACACTATATAAATTATTTGGACTATTGTCTTCTTTGTCACCATATTTATTACAACGTCCTCACGGGCACATGGCACAGCATTAGGTGAATGATAGAAAAAAAAATTATATACGTGCAAATTGTTACTTTTCACTGCTGATTTATGTTATTGGAAGTTTTGAAATAGAAATTTATCCTGAATATCCAGGGCTAAAAAGGGAAGCTATTGTTTGGTAAACCCATTTAGAAGAATGTTTAATTTTGATCTCAAATGTTTGTTTTATGGCCAGCAAATTTTATTTTTATTTATTTTTTTAAAATTTAAAAAAAATTTTTTTTTTAATTAAGTTGAGCTTTAGAAGTGGTACCAACTTCACTTGACCAAAGAGAAAGAAATGAACAAATGCTTTCTTTCACTTAAGTGACAACAAAACAAGACACCAGAGGATGTATCTGGTTGCTGGTTTATTAAGTTACAGTTGAGATCAAGGGAATGAGTTTGGCAGGGGACAGACTGTCCCTTGTGTAATTCTGATGCACCATCTGTTCATGTCAGCTATGCCTTTGGATGATGAGATGAGCAGATGGTTGGTAGCAGGGAGAACTGAATGGTTAGTGTAACCTAGAAGAAGTCCCAAGTGTCATCTGCCTACTCACCCAGGGCGAGCAAGAAAAGCCATGAATAAAACGCCTGTTAGATTATTGAAAATAGAGTTAAAGTTATCACTTTTTGACATAAGTTTTCATCTTTTTGTTACCTTGTGGAAATGCAAGATTTTTCTCAGTTTACATGAAGGAGAATAGAAATAATGTTGGAGAGTCATTGGTCAGACAATGGAAAGCTGGGTGAAGGTAGGTCGGCTCTCTGGATTCAACAAATGTTATTTTTGATGCCATAGAAAACTCCAATTCCCCACTGTTTACATTTAATATTAGAGTACTATGAAATTAGGCTAATATTTACTCAAATACATAGGCTGTATCATCATCATGCCTTTTAATTCTTTGGGGAACATAAAAATGCGGTTCCAGGCGATGTCATGCTGGCCGCCTCCCTGGGGGATTTTCACCAGCCTGCATCATACATTCCACTTTGGACGACTCTTTGTTTGCCATGTTGTTTGAAGATATCATTGTGGTTTCTGTAATGAACTAGTTTTTAAATGAGTAGGCTGTTAGCCTACTGCACAATCCCCAACCTGGAGGACCAGGGTGTGTCTTTCGTCTGGCTCCTACCCCACAGACCTGTTGAGTTTGGTTGGACCTGCTAAGGGCCAAAGCCACTGCCCAAATAGCTCTGGGGTTTGTTGAAGCATGCAAGCCATCCTACCAGATCAAGGCAACACCTCATCAAGATGGAGGCTGCATACAAGTATTGATTATTTGTCATATGCCTCAACTTTTGCATATAATCTATGGAATTTTTGAAAGAACAAGTGGTCGGATCTTTACATACCATCAGATTCAGTAAAATTTTGGATCTGACTCCATAATTTCTTTTCATTTTATCACCTGTGAATTGCTATTTGTTGGGAAATTTAGTGTAGTGTTTTCCTATTGCCTTCTCCATGGTTTGGAATTTAGTTTTCCTTCATGCAGACTGGTTGCCACTCAAAGCTAGAGAGCCCAGTCTACCTTGCTACTTAATAGCTGAGGGGAGAAAGAGAGATTTATGCCATCCCCAAGGATATTTGTGAAAAAGGGAACCAAAACAGACTAGTCCAGAATTTGAACTCTACTCCCTAAGACCACTTATCGCTTCAATATCCGTTACATTACCTGAACATCTTTTACTTTAATAATTAGGCACCTGTAATTCAGTATCTTTTAATTTTATTTTTCTTACTTATTTTTATCACAGTTCTCAACTCGTTTTCACAATGTGCTTCATCTGGAAAATTCAGACATGTGCCTAGATCTGTTCAACAGTTAAAATAGACCAATATTTTGAAGGCTGGATCTTTCAAGTAGTCATACATTTGAAATATTGGTATAATTAGGCTTGCCAGGTAAAAATATAGGACCTTTTACTCAGGTTTAAATTCAAATGATTTTGTTGTTTTTTAGCAGTGTATAAGTTTGTTTCCAACAATAATGTTATAGTAAAACAAGCTTTTAATTTGTACAAATTAGAAAAAGAGATATTAAATAAAAATCAAATTCCAGAAGTTCATTTTCATCTATTATAGACATTGCAGATATTTAACTCAGCTGGTATAAAACCACAGCATCCAGGAATAGTGAGCTTACTACCAATGGCTTGTTAGGCATCAGCCTTTGGTGGGAACACATTACGGTCAATGACTGATTACTCTCCTTTTTATTGGAACACTAGTTGCGGATAAATAGGTAATAGTAAAAATAAAACAATAGGGTATTTGAATTTCTTTGAAATGGTGTCAGCATTAATCTTCAATGAGTACAAATTTTTGATCAAGTAAGCAACACTGATCAGAAAGAAAGAATAAGACTCTTGTCAGATTTGAACTCTCATCCCATATCTGTATTTTTTTCTTGTTAGGACACCGTCTTAGTGATTAGGCTATGAAGGCTAAATAGCAACAGTCATTAACTCTGTTGGTCACCTTGGATTTACAAAAACGGCTAGTCCACTGGTGTCTGCCTCCCATGACAATTACACCACACCACATGCTGCATACCCTCAGTGAATCAGCAGAGTAGTTGAAGGAAGCACAAGAATTATGAGTATATAAAAATTTGTGGGTAGCAAAACACCCATGTGAATAACACAGGGATAAATATATATTATAATTAAATTAAAAATGGCATAGATTGACATTGTGTGTGTATATATATATATATATATATATATATATATATATATAAAAACAGTAAATTTCACCCTGTACAAGGCCCAGGGGCCCCTCAAGTTAGAGATTTACAATAAGTGGTAGTTTATATGGATAGTAGGGGAAAGATAATAGTTAACATTAGACTTGTGGTGATCAGCAAGCATCCTCCTGGGAGTCAGTTCCACAGGGCATTGGTTTGCTGGAAGAAGATGTTTGAGTGGAACTTCTCACTGATGGAATATGGAGGGAATGTGGCTTGTTTGCTACAATGTAAGTAGCAATGACAGGTCCTTGCCCTTAAGGTTAGGCCTGGCAGAACAAAGGAATGTAGTTTGTCTGAGCAGTTTCTGTGAAAGTAGGGAGAAGTTTGCCACGTCTCGCCTGTGAGAGAGGGGTTGGATGGTGGAAAATAATTCATCATCCACAAGGACGAGAAAATGCTTTTGGACTTTATCAATGCTGGAGAGTGAAGGCTGTGCAGCTCCCGCCCAAATATAGCAACAAAGAGGTACCAAATTAAAATGTATTAATATCATTATTATACAGTTATAACATTATAAGGGGAGAGAGTGATGGAAGAAATATTTGTTTTGATGATGGTGGTGTAACGTCAGCACTGGGAAGAAAGGTTTATCAAACCATTTGGATTACCCCCGTTATGAGCTTTATTATATCCATGATATAATAACACTGTACTTCACCAATGGAACGAAAGGGCTTAAAGGAAAATGAATGACAAACACGTCCTGTTCTCAAAAAGAGTTTTATAATGCTATGCCATGCACAAAGATAAGTTTATATTTGATATATATGTATTATATATTTATATATCATATACATGTGTCCTACACAGAAATTATATCTTATATGCAAAAAACTTTAAAAAATGGGACTTCATAATATTTTCTAAAGGGAAAATCAGAGTCCCCACAGTTTCTCTATGAAAATGGTTAGTCAATGTGGTTTCTTTTCTATTTACTGCTGTGGGTTACGGACGTCTTTCTTCTCCGGGTGGTACATTGCAACTGCCCTTCTTCATTCTAACCCCTGACATCATTAACTGACTGTCGTTTGACGGTCGTGAAAATCATCATTTGTATAATTAAAACATCTGTGCTTAATCAAATTTGAATCAATTGAAGATTTCCAATGGCAGTAACAAAAGCGTAGCACAATTCGAAGAGAACAGAAAATCAAATGAGAGATGTATATGATATATATATATGTACAATATATCATATATAAGTACATGATGTATATATTTATATAATATGTATTGTATTTATATGATATATATATATATATGATGTATATTGACATATATATATGTGTGATATATACATGATGTATGATATATATTATATGTACAATATATATATATATTATGTATGCATATGATATACAGACGTATAGATATATATATCATAAATGATATAAGTATAATATATGATATATATATATATAACATATATATCATGTATGATATAAAATATATAAGATACAAATATCACATATATGTATAATATATATATATATATATATAAGGTATATAAATATATGTATAATATATATGCTATATATATATATGATATATGTACAATATATATTATATGTATAATATATATGATACATATATATCTGATATATATATGATACATATATATATATACATATATATCATATATGCTTCATATATATGATATATATATATAGGATATATCATATGATATATATATATCATATATAATAAATATCTATGATATATATATATAGGATATATCATATGATATATATATATATCATATATAATAAATATCTATGATATATATCTGTCATATATATACACATATATGTGACTAGCTATAATAATTGGCTAATTAAGCATAGAAATTATAAACGAGAAATACTTAAGGCGAGAAAGAGCTATAATGAAAGACAGACCGAGCCCAAAAGAATAGCCACTAATTATCTTTCAGAGATATCATTTAGTTTTGGTTCTTGTGTCCTGCGTGGAGACCCATCTGTTGTATGTCCGGATCTTGACATGGGAATATAGCCAAGAGAGGGAATCATTGTTATTGTCAGACATGGTGACTCGAAAGTGGGCATCTGGTGGCACGAAAATTTTAATACACGAGAAAAATAAAGAATTTATTTATCAAGTAAAAACTACCACCCAGTTTAGTTTGAAGGTCGACTAGCAGTGATTAATGAGTTGGTGAAAATTTTGCTAAGTGGATTTTGGGTGGCTCAGGATAAGATAAGATTTTAATTACGGCCACGTGGAATTCATCAGAATTCTGGCCGATAGAAAAGAAGGAAAGAAAGGAAAAGAGAATTTTTTTTTCTGGATGATAATTTTAAGAAGGCCAAGTCTAGCCACACCCACGCTGCCGAGCGTTCATTGGCTGAGTGGTGGCGTGAGTGATGGGCGAAGGTGAACGTATGAGAAAGGCGAGGAAGTTGTTGACACCCACTTAGAGGATTGGTATGAGATACCAATATGAGAAAGGAAGAGTCTAGGAAGATAATTCTCCTCAGACCTCTCCTCACGGACGAGGGAGAAAAACCCCGAAAGGGAAAATGATTAGCTTATAAAAATGGGAAGTAATAAGTTTTCCTGTTCTGGGGACAAAGAACATTTTTGGTTGGGAATTAAGAATTGTCAAAGAACCAAAACCACGACAGGCCCCAACCCGGTTTTGGTCAGTGTCCATATAAACAAACGTCCCCGAGCGTTCAGAGTAGAGTAGAGTTGGGTTGGAGATCGGAGACGTAGTGTTGATTCGACAGAGAGCTGTTGAGCTCGGAGAATAGCGCCTCGCAGGAGCTGAGCAAGATTTCCACGTCCTTTTCGATTTAGTCTTCCTACCAAAAGCATTTTTTTTTTTATAGATGAACGACTTAAGATACCATAACACGCTTAAGAAACGCAAAAAGTATCACGAATTCATAGAAACGACTTGGGAGAGAATAACACTCCTGTATTCAACAGATAGATAAAGTAAATTGTTATTTCTCAACATATTTGAACCTCGTGAGTTGTTTTATTATTTTTCTTTTACTTATGCTTGTGCGGTATCATCTTTACCCCTGATTCAGCTTGCACTACGGCCCGGCGCCTGATTGATTTCGTCTACCTAAGATCAAAGTCACAACGTGGGTAGGTTAGACAAGAGATCAAAGCAGTTACTTCGGTGATCAGGTGTTGGAAGCGAGCTGAGAACGACAAAGTTGGTATCGAACAGGAAACGACCAGATCGACGGGGACACAGACTGGTGGCGGCGAAAACGAGTCAACTTCAAACGCTGGTGGAAGTAACCTTACAGCTTCTATATATAATATATATATATATATATAATATATATATATTAAATATATAATATATATATAAATATCAGATATATAATATATATATATGATATATATATATATCATAGATATATATCATGTATATATTATATAGATATAGCACATATATATTTGATATATATATAATATATATATATATGCGATATTAATATGATACATATATTATGTTGGTGCAAAAATAATGACGTAATAATGTCGTTTTTTGACGTATTTTTTAACGTCAAAAACGACATTATTACGTCATTATTTTTGCACCAACCTAATATAATATATATATGACATATCACATATATGTACTTCATATGTATATATATATAAATATATATATATATATATATATATATATATATATATTATATATATTCATCATATATTATATAAGATATATCATATATATATTTTATATATATATCTTATATATATCATGCATATATATATATATATATGATTTATATATATATATATATATTATATAATATATATGTGATATATATATCATATATATATATAAATTATATACATATTATATATATAACATATATATGTATATTATATATATATATCATCTATATAATATATATATGATGTATATCATATATAATATATATGTTATGTATCATATATATAATATATATATAATATATATAATATATATATATATAATATATATCATGTATATTATATATATAATATGTATATATATGATATATATATATCATATATATGATATATATATGACATATATATATATAATATATGATATATATATATATATAGTATATATGTATCATATATATATATATATATATATATATATATATATATATATATATATATTAGGTTGGTGCAAAAATAATGTCTTTTTCTCACATATGTTACTATGTGAGAAAACAACATTATTTTTGCACCAACCTAATATATATATATATATATATCATGTATATATTATATAGATATAGCATATATATATATATATATATATATATATATATATATATATATATATATATATATATATATATATATACGCACCTTCACCTATAATACACTCTAAAAGGCAATATCCCAAATTTGATAATGTATATATTATGGTTATGTCAAACCCCAATGAATAAACATATTAAAGTAAATATCTGAAAGGAATAGTCAACAAGAATTCGGAGACATTCTTTTGAAAATATTTTTTAATACTAAAATATAAAACAGATGATCATTCTCTAGTGGCTAGGGTCTTTGGTTAACAATTCATTTACTCACGCCAGGAAGGTTAATGTGGGCAGATAATGATGATGAGGAAACAGATGGGTAATTTTAACAAAACAAGGTAAGGAATTTAATTGCAAATTTGCACGCTTTTCTCAGCAATGTAAAGATCGACTTCAAAGAAAATTTCATTTGGGCTCGTAAATTTCTTTCCGTTTCTTTTTCCTAAGTTTGCACTAATTTGAATGGAGTAATTAAAATGTGTTATTTTTTTGTACTCGCCATAATTCTGTTCACTCAATAATGACAAAAGTAAACCATAACCTTTATTAAGAGAGAGAGAGAGAGAGAGAGAGAGAGAGAGAGAGAGAGAGAGAGAGAGAGAGAGAGAGAGAGAGAGATAGATAGATAGATATTCACATTTGTCAGCTTATCCAATCGTGCTTCAGTTGTTGAAAATAATTCACCCCGCTGTGGAGAATGTATATTCATGCAATTCCTGTAAATGTCTTAAGTGTTATATTTTCGTAAAAAAAGGAAACTAACTTTCTTGCCCACGTGATTTTTCACACGTTCCCTTTCCTCTTTAAAAGCTGCGTTCTTCTTCCTTTTCATTCTGAATTCTTTCCTTTGTTGATTACTGACTGCTGTGAATTAAGTTCAGTAAAGCCTTAAGAAAAGGTTATTCTATCCTTGCTTTCTTCTCTTTACAACGTAACAATTTACTGAACTTAATTCCTCATGGACAAGATTATTCGTCTGGACAAGTTTGATATATCTTCTGCAGACCCTCAGGCTAGCAAGCTCTGGAGACTATGGTACCGTAATTTTAATTATTATTTATCAACTATTGCTTCTTTAAACCCGGACAAACTCGAAGTCCTTTATTTAAACATCGGTGCTACCGTTGCTGATGTTATCGAGGGTTGTTCTGGATTTGAACATGCTGTTGAATTGCTGAAAAGTGTTTATGACAAGTCTCCAAGTGTTATTCATGCTAGACATTTGTTGTCTACACGTCTGCAGCAGGAAAATGAGTCTGTAGTGTAGACCAATACCTTCAGGCTTTGAATCGACTTGCTGCTTCCAAGATGTTACTGCTACTACTTACAGGGATGAATCTGTCCGTGATGCATTTATACGTGGTCTCCGGTGCCAGACTGCTTGAAAATGATACGCTAACTCTCAAGGAGGCTACTCAATGTGCTAGAGCCTTAGAACAGGCTCACTTTCGTGCTGAATCATACGCTTCTCAGATTGGATCAGCCGCTGCTACTACCACTAGGACTAAAAATGTGTTTACTGATTCTGCCGAGGAGGCCACTTCCACTACTATTACTAAAAATATGCTTTCTGACTTAACTGATTCTCGTACGGAGTGTGACTCTGTACAATTGTCTACTGCCCTTGCTCGTGGCAAGTGCTACAACTGTGGAGGGAAACGTCACTTTAAGGATAATCGTCGCTATTGTCCTGCCCGTGATAAGAGATGTCGAAACTGTGGCAAACTCGGTCATTTTTCTAAAGTTTGCCGTTCTACCATGCCGGCGCCTTCACGTTCTACCTCAGCTATTATAGTAGCCCGTGCTAAAGACGATGATAGGTCTCCTCCAGTTACTAAAACTTTAGAATTAAAAGGAAAGAAATTAACTGCCCTCATAGACACCGGTAGTTCTGATAACTTTATCAGTGCCCGTAAGGTTAAAGCAATGAAACTGTCTACTTCTAAACGGAATTCCGTAATTTCCATGGCATCATCTGCCATTTCCCTCAAACTATCTGAATATTGTACTGAGGATATTATCTTCAATGGTTACGAATATAAACAAATTGACTTTACAGTACTCCATGATTCCTGTATGGATATTATACTCGGAGTGCCCTTCTTAAAACTACACCAGAGTATCACTATTTCTTTTGGTGGATCTCAGAATAGTTTAAAAATCTGCGCTTTAACCAAGATCAGTTGTGCTCCTGTTAAGTTGTTCCGAAACTTGACCCCTGACTGCAAACCTATTGCTACTAAATCCCGAAATTACCGTGCGGAGGATGCTCGGTTCATTGAAAAAGAAATTCTACAACTGCTTGAGGATGATATAATTGAAACAAGTTACTCCCCGTGGCGTGCTCAAATTGTTGTAACTTCGTCACCTAATAAAAAGAAACGATTGGTAGTCGATTTCTCCCAGACTATTAATCGGTTCACCTTACTTGATGCCTACCCCTTGCCTCGAATTGAAGATCTCGTAAACCAAATAGCCCAGTATCGTATCTATAGTATAATTGACTTGTCCAAAGCGTACTATCAGATTGAAATTTGCCCCGAAGATCGCCCCTATACGGCCTTTCAAGCTGGAAATCGTCTGTTCCAATTTAAACGAATACCCATGGGTGTTACTAACGGGGTTTCTGCCTTTCAGCGATTTATGAATTCTTTCATTTCTGATAACAAATTACCTGGAACCTTTTCGTATATAGATGATATAACTGTTTGCGGTAAAACCCAGGAGGAGCACGACGTCAATTTGGAATGTTTCTTAAAAGCTGCCTCGACATACAACCTCGAAATAAACCGGGAAAAATCAGAGTTTTCACTTCGTTCTATTAACGTGCTAGGATATCAAATTTGTAACGGAACTATCCAACCCGATCCTGAGCGTTTGAAGCCACTTTTGCAAATGCCTCCTCCTTCCGACTCAAATTCGTTAAAAAGGTGTCTTGGTATGTTTGCTTACTATGCGAAATGGATACCTAAATATTCACACAAAATTCGTCCACTGGTCGAAAATAAACAATTCCCTATGCCTCCTATAGTTATAAATTCTTTCGAAAAACTTAAGAAAGACATTGCCGAGTCATCTGTAAAAGTTATTGATGATGAATTGCCATTTACTATTGAAATCGATGCTTCAGAAAAGGCTATTGGAGGCACTCTTTTACAAGCTGAGCGACCTGTAGCATTCTTTTCTCGGTCGCTAAATCCCTCTGAAATACGACTTCATATAGTCGAAAAAGAAGCATATGCCATAGTCGAATGCGTTCGTAAATGGAGAGACCTCCTTGCCGGGAAACATTTTACTATTATTACTGATCAACAAGCCGTATCTTTTATGTTTAAACCTGCTAATCGCGGAAAAATTAAAAACGATAAAATTATACGGTGGAAAATGGAACTTCTTCCCTTTTCATACGACATAAAACACCGTCCTGGAAATGAAAACACAGTTGCGGATACCTTATCCAGAGTATGTGGTGGTGCTGCTGCGTCTTCCTTGAAGGAACTTAAATCGATACACGATTCCTTAATACATCCTGGGGTACAGCGCTTTTGGCATTTTGTAAGGTCTCAGAATATGCCTTATTCGCTTGATGAAGTCCGACGTATGACTTCTGAATGTACGACCTGTGCCAAAATAAAACCCCAATTCTTCGATTCTGCTAGTAATGTTCTGATCCGTTCTACTGCGCCATTTCAGCGTCTTTCCATAGACTACAAAGGGCCTGTCCCGGTATCTCCGACAGGTTACCGATATATATTTACTGTTATCGACGAATATAGTCGATTTCCCTTTGCCTTTCCTTGCCGCGATTGCTCTTCGCAAGCTGCTATTCAGTGCCTGACAAGTATTTTCTCCATTTTCGGGATTCCCTCGTTCATTCACTCCGATCGAGGAACTTCGTTTATGTCGGGAGAATTTAAACAATTTCTAACACGACTTGGAATTGGATGCAGTAATACTACTGCTTATAACCCTAGAGGCAATAGCCAATGCGAACGTTACAACGGCATAATTTGGAATACCATATTATTGGCCCTGGAATCGAAACAGTTACCAATTAGGGCTTGGCAGGATTTTCTACATGATGTGTTAAATGCTATCCGCTCCCTGCTATGCACCACTACGAATGCAACCCCCCACGGACGAATGTTCAATTTTGAAAGGCGGTCCTCCTCTGGTACTGCGTTGCCTGTTTGGCTCTGTGAGCCTGGAGAGGTATTATTAAAACGATTCGGTGGCAGAGGTAAATATGACCCTATCGTTGAGGTGGTGGAACTCCTTGAGGCCAACCCTACGCATGCCAAAATACGTCACAATGATGGCCGGGAAGATTCGGTGGCGCTGAGACGGTTGGCACGTTTTCCACGCCCGGATGGACCTCAAAATGGACCTGAAAATACTCAACCCGACGTGGACCATTCAGACTCAACCCTTTTGCCTGATGCAGGTCCCGTTAATATTTCTTCACCTTATACAGAAAATGAATCTGTGAATAATAGCCAGAATCCCGAAAGTCAGCCTTCTCAGAGGTCTGGCTCTTCCAGTGGTGAACTACCTCCACGCCGATCTAGCAGGATTCGTAGACCAATCCAACGACTGGATTTATAAAACTTTTTCAATCTCTTTATCAAGTGGGGGAGAATGTTATATTTTCGTAAAAAAAAGGAAACTAACTTTCTTGCCCACGTGACTTTTCACACGTTCCCTTTCCTCTTTAAAAGCTGCGTTCTTCTTCCTTTTCATTCTGAATTCTTTCCTTTGTTGATTACTGACTGCTGTGAATTAAGTTCAGTAAAGCCTTAAGAAAAGGTTATTCTATCCTTGCTTTCTTCTCTTTACAACGTAACACTTAGTAATATTCATTGTTGTGAAGCCAGTCTCAAGGAGGAAAGTTGAATGAAAAAGGAGAAGAGTTTTCAGAGCAATTTTACTAAGTTCAAGATATTTTACTTTCATTTTTATCCAAAAGGAAGCAAATGATATTGAAATTTTCATAGTTATCTTCATTCCTTCGCCAGCAGCCATCTCCAACAATTTATCCTTCATAGTGACACTTAAGACAAATTTATCTATCAGTTGTATAGGTGGATTTCGAATGCACCCCGTCCTTTTCTGTGGATCTTCTGCTGGAAATTAATACTGAAATCGACCTGCTAAATTAATCAAGTGTTCTTTGATGATATTTCGTAGGGATACAACATTAAGGTCTTAATCTGCATTCGCAATGACTGTTTCCAATTGGTGAAACATGTCATAACAATATTCAAACTTACGTATTTGCTTGCCGATCTTGTATGCCATTGTAAAAATCGATGCCACCCTTGTCTGAATGGAGGTGTTACGGACATTAAAGATGGCAAAGATATCAGCCAAATAAGCCAACTTGGCTCGTTAATCCACATTTCGGAATAATAGACCAATTTGTTGATTTTTTTTGTCCTGAAGAAAAGTTCGTTTCCTAGCTCAAATACTCTTGACAGAATTTTTCACTTCGATAACCAACGTCTATCGGCTCACAATCGGAGTTTTTTATGATCAACTCCCATATCCTCATAAAATGCAGTGAATAGTCTCGAATTTAAAGCATTTGTGGAGCCAAAAAGGAAATGACGGTCGAACGTCAAATTGTTTCTGAATCGGAGGATTTGCGCATCCTTCCGATTAATGAATTAATCCTTTGAAAATAAATATTTAGCATTCCCGCCGATAATAATAATAAACATTCTTCGTGATCCCTTTGAAGAGTATTTAAGCAAAGGCCCTAGACGGACAAAGGCAGTAAGGAGAAGAGACAGCAACATATTGCAACAATTCACAACGGCTCGGCTTCAAAGAGATTCCCTTACGCATTCATCCGTTTTCCTTACCAAGATACGCGACACTTACACTCTTCCTCACCAAGCTACGTGACACTTATATCTTCCTACTCACTTTTTCCCTTGACTCTTTTCACGCATACATGAAAAGAAATAATTTCTTTTCATTTCAACTAGAAAGAACGAACTGTAACACTCATAAATCCTTAAAAAATTTAATTGTAAAAACATGAAAATAAAAATAATTTATATTTTATATTATACTTTCTCGCCTTCTTTTTGTTGTGGGTTGAGTCAAATCCGCAAAACATTTACTCTTCAGGTCCACAATTTTACAGCCTCGCTATGCACACTATTTAGTTCTGTTGACATTTTTTTGCTGCAAGACATTCTCGGTGAGGGAAGCAGTGTGCAGACTTGCATTTGTAGTGGATGGGTTAACTGTGTGGCAATATTTGTTAAGAATAGGTTGCGTGTCAATTAACTATTTCCACTTACATCAAAATTAAAATATAAAATCCAACCAAATTGTTTATAACAATAAGTTTTATTTAAATTGACGTACAATGTGTACCAAAAGATAGGACAAAGTTGTGTCCCTTTAACTCGGAATATTTGTGCCTGAGTTCATATTACGAATGAAATTGGATAAAACATTTGCATACAGTTCAATATCATGTACAAGTAGAATATAGATCTGTGTTACTGTTATGTTTGCAAAGAGTTCAGAAAAGTTCTTGAAAAGTTATTTACCTTTTTACTGTAATGTTTCTACGGTCGTTCATATATAAATTTTCACTTAATAAATAGTAAATATAATTTACTTTAAGTAAGTAATATCTAAGAAATACTGTCCACAGAATTGGTAGAGTTAAAATATTAGCGAGTCAGCGTTGAGGTGTTTTTTGTGGCGGCAAAGTTTGGTTTCGAACGACGTGGAGTAAGTTGGCAATTCTCTGTGGCACTGTTGCTGACAGTCTAAAGTTGGTAATTGTCTTTAACGTCTCTGTCAGCAATGACTAAGACGGGAGTCGGTGAAGGTTACATCTTGAAACTTGGTAATTACTACTCGAAAATGTTCACATGTGTTCGGTTTATATAATCGCCGAGTGGCTCACAGCATATGAGCGGGAAAACAGATTGGTCGCGTGCAGGCGGTTTGATTGGTCGGAACTGACCAATCAGCAAGCCAGATTGGAGGTGATTGACCAATGAATACTTGTTATATTGTCTGAAAGTAGAATTTGGCTTACCAGATAGGAAGAGTGGATTTCCTACAAAGAGGTAAGGCTGGTTAAGTTGTGGGAGATTCCACACATTCTAGGGGTGGTATTGGGGTAAGCGCCTTCATCTAGGTAATTACACCGGAATGCCATCTCATCATTGCGGCAGCACCATCAATGACACACAGTCACATGCCACATCATCATAATGGTGTTGTGTCATAAAATGTTAAAAAAAAAAAAAAAAAAATGAGTCAGATATCCTGGCAGTCTCTCATGGCATGGAATGGGACTACTGTTTCTTTGTTTCCTGGAAATTCTCTACATATTGGCTTACGATGGTTTGTGTACTGGTGCCAGTATGTGTACCACACTTTATGTAGCCCTGCGTTAGACCACTCAGCAACAGAGAGCATCACAACCCAGCAAGGTTGTATTTTCCTTTTTAAAGAATGAGCTCCACCATATTCTGATTTTCTCAAAAGTCTATATCTTCTCAATTTTGTATCCAAAATGTAAACAAAATAGGTCAGACGAATTTCTTAAAGTTCAAATTAGAAATATATATATTATTTTTTAAATCGAGTCCATGAAAATGGCCTTTTGATATTCCTAAGTGTGGTTCCAACACAATCATACGCCACAATTTATTATTATGATGGTGTTGTTATGCATATTACAGTTTACTGTTTTGTTGTTCATTAATTCGTTAGTTGCATAACAATGACTTTTAACATGAGTAACTAATTAAGAAATATAACCATAATAAGTTTAAAACTAAAATGAAACTGTTAACACCCCCCCCACAAAAAAAAAAAAAACTTGTCAAATATCCCGGCAGTCTCCCGTGGTATGGAATGTAATACCGTTTCTTTGTTTTCTCGAAAGTCTCTGTGAACCGGCAGATGATAACTCATGTATCCGGCATCGGTACGCGTACCACACTTTTAGTAGCATTGTTCTACATAATAAATGCTAACCCTAGCCTCTACACAAATTTCAATTCTGAGTGTTTTACTGTGTCAGAATCCGTTAAGAAAATGACAACATATCAGTATTTAGAAGCAGTATATTATGACTATAAAATTAAAATCTTCGTTTTTTTAGGAAAATAATTTCACCATTATAAAATATAATTTTGTAAAACAATTCTAGGAAATAAAATAAACTGTGCAAATTCACCAACAATCCTGTAATTCGGAAAATAGAAACACTTGAACTAGCGTAATTCAAACAATTGATTATTTACTTGTTTATTTTTAAATTACTTAATTAATAATTATATATTCATTTCATATTATAAATATTAATTTTAAGTTACCACATTATAATTCGGTTTGTTCGTTCTACCAATACTTCATAAATAACGAAAATGGTCAAAACAGAAAACTTATCTTGGTTTCAGTAAAAGAAAAGATGAAAATAATAAAGAAAGAAATTATATTTATAATATGAATTGATATAATTATTAATTAAGTTATAATTCTGCTTGTGCATTAATTAGCGCAGACATCCTACGAATACCTCATAAATAATGGAATATTCTGTTTTGATCAAGATAGAAAAGATATATCATAGACGTTTGATTTCAGTATAAGAAAGAAGGAAAAAAAAGGCGTCAATAAAAATTTTCATCTAAGGGAGATAACTTCTTATTCCTAAGACCTAGTTTGTTCCCTTTGAACATCTTCACTAAATATATGATGGCATTCGTTGAAAATTTCCAAACATCCATTTGTCCTTTTAAGTATTAAAATATTATTAATGCTTTAAAAGAAAATTGTTGTCTCTGATAAGTTTCTGCAATGAACCGGCTTCATTTTATCCAAATTGTTAACCCATAACAGTTTGGTTTTGAGAATTTTGAATCGGAAGCTATAGTCTCCACCCAGGGCACGTATGTTGCGCATTTGAATCAACCAACAACAGCGTTTAAGGTGTTTAAATATAAAAATATAAGATATGTTTTCGTGTTTTTTTTTTTTTTTTTACAACTAAATTTTTCTTAGAGTGTATGAGTGTTAAAGTTCTTATAGTTCTTGTTTGTAGTTGATTGTTAAGATGAAAAGAAAGGTAATTTTTTGTGTGTATGTGTGAGAAAGAAGAGATAAGAGATAAAATAAGGAAGAAAGTGTAAGTGTCGCATAGCTTGGTGAAAAAGAGTGTAAGTGTCATTTGGCTTGGTGAGGAAGACGGGTGGACGAGTAAGGGTCATTTGCCGTCTGTCTCTTCTTCCTGGTTTGTCTGTCTAGAAACTTTGCTTAAATACCCTTCAAAGAGATTACAAAGCTTTTCTTTTCTTCCCTACTGGCGGCAACGCGTTCCGTTGATTGAAAAATGTTAAAACATTATTTTGAAAGCATTAATTTATTAACCGGAAGAATGCGCAATCCACCAACTCAGAAATAATTTTTTTCTTTGGTGTTTTACTGTCTTCGTGTTTATTTCCATCTTCGCCCCACATATATTTCGAAGAAGCAAGGTAGACATTTCATATCCTATAAAAATTATTCCGTATACAACTAAAAATGCCTTCATTTAATTTATTATTTATTTCACTTGTATCATAAAGCACTCAGTGAATTCATACATAGTCTCAGTTTCAGTGAAATCATACATAGTGTAATGAAGAATATTCGTCTTTTCAAAATCTGTCCCTCTCTGATACGCAAAATTCGATCCTCTATTACCAGGACACCTTAAGACAAACGTTGAAATAATATTTTCGTATGATTTAAAATTTCGGATAATTGAATACCTACATTATCGAAAAAGAATGAAGAAAAATGCTATTTTCTGAAAAAAATATTAGATTATTAAATAACATTTTCAAATCCTTTCTTCGTGGTTTTGCCCATTTCTTTTATTGAAAAAATGCATCAATTTTTGTCTGTTTACAGCTGACCTCGCGTTTTTCTGCCGTCAAGCCCTGATTAAAGCAGAGTATTTGTAAGATTTTAATTTTTTGGTTGAGAGTGCAACCAACCTAAACATTTGTCAAATACGATCCTTTCTTCGGTGTTAGAAGCTGAAATTTTGTACGTTGAATATAATTTTTTAAAATCAAAGGCTTGTCTGAAATTAAAATATTAGAATTAATTAAGTTAAAATAATTGAAAAATGTTCGGATGATTTCAATTTTTCTGTTCATTTCGAATCCGGAAAATTGATCTACGGATAATCGAGCAAGTAATGTAATCTTTTTTTCGCAATAAAATATGGCAATTCGAGACGAAATATCGAGTCAATTTAGAGAAGGAATAAAATCAAGCAATACGCATAGAGACCAGCATGCAGTTAGTTGCAGGTGCTGCTGGATCCGGTGAAAACGCAAATCAATGGAACTACGTTTAAAATGCGAAGTTAAGATAACATTGTGCGTGGCAGTATTGTTGCGGGGGTTTCCTTTTTAGTTGCGATATGTAGACTTTTTTTTCGGTAAATATTTAATGATTCCTGGTACATTTGTCCCGTAAACAATATTTGGCGATCTCATGTGAATCCGGGTAAAAAATAAGAAAAAAGGCAAAACATTGACACTATTTACATTATTCGGACTATTGTCCTCATCTTTGTCGCTATATTTATTACAACGTTTCGGCCGTTGTACGCTCCGGCCTTTTTCAGATGGTTGGAATGAACCCTTTATTTTCGTTCACTGTGGTAGACTGTTCTAGTTCTATATCTAATGGATATCAGTTATCTCCCGTTAATTCCCCTCTCCAAGTTCTCTACTGCCTTAACGGGGTATTGAACTCGCACTCTTTGGGTCATGTCACTGGATCTAATCAATGCCTTTATCCACTGTGCCATGTGTCATTGTATGAATTTCTGGGTATTATAAACCTATTGTCTTCGGCAACCATTTTTACCAGTGCTCATATTGCAATTTTTTGTTATTATCGCTTTTCTCGGGCACTCCTTATTACTGGTTCCCATATTGTATTCATTTTTATGCTTGGTCAGCTAAATATGGCGACAAAGATAAGGACAATAGTCCGAATAATGTAAATAGTGTACATAATACCTCATCTCAGAAATATAGAAAGATGCAAAACATTGAATATAAACGAACGCCAATTAAATGCATGTATTGATAAAATTACATGTGTAGACAATTGAAAGTAAAAGAAAAGATATTAAAAACTATGTTATTAAGAAGGTACTTATTTGTGCGTGATACAAGTGTGTGTGTGTGTGTGTGTGTGTGAGAGAGAGAGAGAGAGAGAGAGAGAGAGAGAGAGAGAGAGAGAGAGAGAGAGAGAGAGTTTAATAGTGGACCGGGGAAACGAATGCGTCCCTGTGGCGACGTTCTTTAAGTAAGTGCTACTACTATATCTGGAAGGAAGAGAGAAAGAGTCTTTTTATAGACTTAAGTAGTACCGCCTAACAGACGTTTTTGGCAAAGCCAAGTGACGTATCTCACACTATATAAACGCCTTAGGTTATCTGTTTGCAGCGGTGTTGATCATTTTGTAGAAGAAGGATATTTACTTGTGTCGGAGGGAGACATATATTTATGTTTCGTTATGAATATATTGTGGATGCATGCTCTGTCAATACAGTATCCTGCTGTTATAGAATTCTATAAAAACGACAGCCAAGGAACTGCGGTTAAGTTTCGTTATGAACAACTGACAGTTTAACGAAATTTGTATAAAAGTGGGATTTCTGCCCAAATACACAATTATGAAATTATAAATAATCAAGAGAGAGAGAGAGAGAGAGAGAGAGAGAGAGAGAGAGAGAGAGAGAGAGAAAGAGAGAGAGAGATTAAACGTTTCATAAAACTGAAGTTGCGAATTTATCATTTTCTTATTAATTTGTCTTTTCTTTACATCCGCTAGGTGGCGTTGTATGAAGCAGTATAAAAGGAAAGGACACAAACACGCACACATACTCTCTCTCAGATGTAAAGAAAAGACAACTATATTAATTTAATAAGAAAATGATAAATTCGCAACTTCAGTTTTATGAAACATTTAATTTCCAAGAAGTATCTTCAAGTTACAAGAAAGAGTTAGTGATAAAATATTCAATATATTTTTTCATCCAATCAAATGTTGTTGTCATTTACTTAGTTTCCAAACAAATACGTGGCACTCAGTAAGAATCGAACTCACTTCTAAGTAGTAATATTCAGTGAAAGTAACTCACGAATCCGCTAATAATTTTCAGAAATTTGCCTGGTATGCTAGATGTTTATACCGCAGTTCAATAATATAATCTATCCTATAAAATTTAGTTTGAAATTTCGGAGTACAAGAAAAAAAAAAAAAAAAAAAAAAAAAAGCAAAAATTTATTTAAAAACAATTCGTATATGACAGAAATAGTCGAACTGCGGTTCACGAGCCACATATGGTTCTTTGACCTTTAATATGCGGCATGTGGCTGGGTTCCTGTTTTCATCACAGTTAAAAGGTAAATAAGAAAAATTTCAAGCTTTATATCAACACTCAGGGGATGAATTGAGACCCTATTAGATTAAAACGTAAGTTTAATTTTATTGTGTATGTAACAAAAAACGTATGCGTAAATTTTGTTGATGCCTTGCAGCTCTCAAAAATTCGGAACTTTATTGTATGTGGCTCTTGCATTAAGTAAGTTTCACCACACTGTTATATATTTAAAATAAAATACTACAATTGTGAAGGAATTTGACTAAAGGGAATTAACTCTACTATTCTTAAAAATAGTTGTCTCCCGTGAAAATAATATATTTTCAACAGATTTATAATTTATACATTTTTTATAATAAAATCTCTGCGGTAATATATACGATCACAGTATGTATGATAGAACATGTGGAAACAAGGTGCATATTTAAACTTTTTTTTATTCTTCTGGTAACTTTTCATTCAGTAAGTACATAATCAGAAATACTGAAAAAACTAAACGAAAAACTTTGGCGACTGAGGAATATTCTTTCACACTCAGTAACCCCTCCTGCCTTAGTGTCTTTATTGCATTGCTTGGGGTGAAATGATTAAAAAAATATTTGAAAACTGTAATTGTCAGGAAAAACAGAAAACCAGAAGAAAAAAAATAACCATGAAAATTAGGAAGAGAGTTCCATAAATGAGAACTACCGGTGGAGAAACTATTAGCATAGAACTTGCGGTTTCATCTCTCGCCATTTCAACAGTGAAATTATAAGACCCAGCTGCTAAATTAGTTCTGCGCTTGAATTCATTAAATATCAATAATGCAAATAATGATACTCGTCTGTTAATTACTGACCACTGAGAAAATCTTTTCTATAGTAAAATAATTTATAATTGATTTTTATACTAAGATTATTTGCTTAGATTTCTGTAGTAAAATCTTTACCAATATATTTACATTTTTTTTACATTCTGTTAAAACTTCCCAGACAGTCAAATTTTTGTACTTGCTTGATCTTGGGTTTAGTTATGTCGCTTATTCAATTGATTGTCCGATGGAACTCGCATTCATTTGCACTTCGCTTCTTAGATAGCACTCTGAAGTTGGATATACCATCTTTTTCCGGTATGACACCACTGATGTATATTTTATTTATTATTTCCGTAATCTTGTCGATAGTCCTGGGTATGACGAAAAACTACATCCGGCAGCAAGACCTCTGATCGGGAGATTGGAGGTTTTGAGGAGCATGAAACCACTTCTTAACTGCTGTTATTCCCACGTCCACCCTGACCTGGGGTGGTAGCATCAGTTGGGGGTCAAAGCTATGGGCAAATAGTGAACCCCAAACACTAGGAAAGTATGAAAAGTACATTTTATAGTAAAAATACCAGCAATACATTATTATATAACTTTTTTTTTTACCAACAATACATATTTATAGTAAAATTACCAACGATACTTTTTTTAAAGCAGATTTACAAACAATAAATTTTATAGAAAAATGACTAACAATACATTTTATCTGTAGTTGAAGCCATAAAACCGTGTTCAAATATTTAGATTCCGGCATTAAATAACCCATAGAAGTGTTGATATGCCGCTAAACAAAATAAAACAATAATAATAAAAAGAACTCTTTCATGACTAATCCATATAATATCCTACAATTTCTTAAAGAAATCAAACTGTAATTTTCTACACTCTGTACAATGTTTGTTGAGCTGTACAGCCATTGAGTGCATGCATCTGTTTATAATGTTTGTATTTACTATTCTATATTCTGTACCATTCCTTGGCATTACTTGCTGTTTCTTTTTCATTATCTTGTGAATTTCCTGTCATCCACTTCTTTTTTTCTTGTCTCTCTTTCATTGGGATGATCTCATTCGCCGATGTTATTAGAACTCCTCTTACTATGAATTTCCAGTCCAATTCACACCATTACATTTGATTTAAACTGTCACCATACATCTGTTTGCTAGCTGAGTCATCTTAGTGTCTGCTGTTTTGGAATTTTGGAATTTTTTTGTAATCTTAGTCAGAGTTTGCAAATGATTGGAAGGCAGTCGTTCTTACGGTTTGCACTTGGATAGGTTTTAGAGTGTAATTACATTCCTGAATCTTTTATTGGTTGTTATATAGTCAATCTAGTTCTCCGTGTCTCCTCCTGGGCTTCTCCATGTCCATGAGCCTCTTCAGTACTGTTGAAACTAGACGTTTGTTATTATTTAGTCATTTACTGTGTATATTTATCCACAGTCGTTACAGGGTCCTAGTCCGTACTTGTCAACTATCTCACCGTCTTGTTCCATTCATATTAACATTTAGATCTTTTATAAAGATTGTAAATTCCTGGCATTATCCAGTGTGCTATAAAACTTCTTCTGTGCCTCGTGCATATACTATTATAATGGATATATTAAACAGCTTCCCTTTCACCTTATAGACTCGTCTTGTTCCTATCTACCACCTCTAATAACAAAACAGTCTATATCTTACGCCTACGTACAATAAACTTCGACCAGTTAAAACCGTATGAGGCGAATCAAGAAATTTCATTGGATAACAACAATGATCTAAAAGTTTCACGCGCAGAAATCGAAATTGCGCCAAAACCTCTTTGAGCCAACTGTGGACCTTCGAAACATATATAAAGATAAAAACCGACTGACCAAAGCAGTCAGTGACAGCACCACTGAGAAATTGCCAACTTACTCCACGTCGTTCGAAACCAGATTTTGCTGCGCAAAAGTACATCAACGCTGACTCACTCACAATTCAAACTCAGTCAACTCTGTGGACATTATTTCTCAGATATTGCTTATCTAAAGTGAATTGCATTTACTATCTATTAAGTAAACATTTATGTGCGAACGACCTTAAAAATATTACAGTAAAAGGTAAATTACTTCTTAAGAACTTTCTGTTTAAAAGACACTTAATATCAACAACTTTAATATCAACATTAACGAACGATTACAAAGAGAGACATTCTGAAACCTAAAACATCTTACACATTTGCCAACATAACATAAACCAAATATTCTGCTTGTATATTGTTTTGAATTGTATATAAATGTTTTATTAGTTTCTATATTTCCAAATCAAAGAGACACGACTCTGTCCTACCTTTTCATTGCATGCTTGTACATCAACCTAAATAAATCTAATTGTTACATTTTAAAAGAATCCAGTTGAATTTTGTATTTTATTTTGATGTTAGTGGAAAAGTTAATTGACATGAAACCTATTCTCAACAAATATTACCACAGAATTAACCCATCCACTACATAAATGGTGACCACCGACGTGCGAACAACATAAATGATGACCCCGACGTGCGCATTACATTTTTCATAACCCCGACGGATGAACAACAATTGATAATACCGACGTACCTACTACATTTTTGGTGACCCGAAGTTCAAACTATAAAAGCACATTTGAAAACCAACTAAATTAAAACGCCGGAATTTGTACAAGTTCTTATTTGTCAAGCATGGCTGAAACACACACAGAGGCGGCCATATCTATCAACCTCCTAACATACAACAAAACCAACGTGCAAGTGTGGTTCGCCCAATTGAATGCCATTTTTAATACCAAAAAGATAACATCTCAAAATTCTCAGTTCGCCCTTTTAGTCGAGAAGCTTCCCACTGATGTAGCAATTGAAGTTTCGGACCTACTCCGTGAAATACCCGCCGATAGCCTTACGATGTACTAAAAGAGGCTATTATCCACCGCACAGGCGAATCAGAGGAGAGACGGCTGCACGATCTATTCAATAACTTATACCTAGGACAAAATAAGCCTTCCCAACTATTAAGGAAAATGAGAGCATTGCTGGGAGGGAACACGATGTCCGATACTATTTTGCGCAAACTATGGATGGACAAATTACATGCGCAGACCACACAAATCCTAGCTTCGCTACCAGACGACGTCGAGCTTCTGAAGCTAGCAGAAATAGCTGACAAGATCGTCGACAATCAACCACCATCTACTATTTTTAATACTAAATCGTCACCTAGCGTAGCATCGATCAATCAGTCGGATGAAGTACAAGACTTAATAAAAGAAATATCGGAGCTCACATCACAATTACAAGGGCTAAAGAAAGTCGTATTTTAAAGTGACCGTTCCAGACATTCGTCGCGCCAAAACGGTTATAGACGCAGATCGAACTCGGCACCCAGACATAGGCAACAGCCGCAACACTATGATACTTGCTGGTATCACTATAAATTTGGTGAACAGGCGCGAAACTGTATCCGACCGTGCAAGTTCGGTGCGAACCTTGTAAACAACTGTCCTGAACGATAGGCGGGAAACGACCATTCCGGCAGGACGTGAGGACGGCGTCCGCTGCTGGGGAAACTATGCAAAACAGTCTATTCTACATTATTGATAAAAATTCTGGATACCTTTTTCTGATTGACACCGGAGCCCAAGTCAGTGTCATACCACCCAAGCCAGCCATGACAGCCAAAAAAGCTAACTTTAACTTACAAGCCGCGATCGGATCTCGCATCGAAACTTTCGATGAAACTTCACTAACGTTGGATCTTGGCTTGCGTAGATCGTTCTCTTGGCTTTTTACTATTGCACAAGTTAATACGCCTATTCTAGGGGCAGACTTCTTCTCCCATTTCCACTTAAGTGTTGACATGGCATCTCGATCTCTCATAGATCAAACTACAGAATTTTCAGTTAGAGGAATAACGTCTAGACTGACGACTAAAGGCATTAGTACAGCCTTGCCTGCCGCTAATGGCTTACGCAATCTACTTCAGAAGTATCCAGAAATTACAACACCCTTTACATACACAGAGCCAATTAAACACAGCGCAGAACATAAAATTCAAATATTCTGCTTGTATATTGTTTTGAATTGTATATAAATGTTTTATTAGTTTCTAATTAAATATGTCTTGTTCTTAATATGAACTCTGGTACAAATATTTCCAAATCAAAGAGACACGGCTCTGTCCTACCTTTTCATTGCATGCTTGTACATCAACCTAAATAAATCTAATTGTTACGTTTTAAAACAATCCAGTTGAATTTTGTATTTTATTTTCATGTTAGTGGAAATAGTTAATTGACACGCAACCTATTCTCAACAAATATTACCACATAATTAACCCACCCACTACAACCTTAACGAGGATAATTCTGTTAGACAGTTGATGGTATTCCAGATCACATTAATTCCTTTATTAGTCTAGTATAGGTCATACTCCTCTTTCACTTGTCTCTCAGTATATGCGTATGTCCATGTGTAATGTAAACGAAAATTGGGTGGTAGGAAAAATAAATTTCCACTCAAATCTGTTCCTGCTGACAGCTAACGAGGAAACTGGAACAACGCTTCGCTCGGGATTCTGTTTCCTGCACACCGTAAACAACAGTACTATCGCTCTTTCTCTGGAACACGGGTATAACCATCATCAGTCTCAAAGAATAAAAACTCCCCTGAAACAAAAAGTCAGCTCTTTTTATCCTTGCTCGGTCTCGGGAAAGAAACCGAGATCTCTCGCTTGTGTTACCCTCATTCTCGCCGATAACGCATGCGCTGTGTCACTTCAATGTTGATTTGCCGGAGTTCACCGAGTACGTCTATGATATCTACAAGTATATGTGTAGCAAGGGTGTCAAATTCAATGGTGAAAGGGACGCAACTCTTTCCGTCGGAAAATGTCTCACACGCTGCAACGCAAAGCCATGTACACCGAACACTGGTGAAATGGTGTTCTGTTCATTTTTCCAAGCGACCTGCTTTTATGGAGTCCAGAAACACCTCATTACCATGCGTGTAACGCGACTTTGCGTGACCGCACGAGACCGTAAATATTAAAAGTCACGGACGCCATTTTGGATCCTTTCCTTTCTTAACCCACAGGCCAGACAGACGCGAGGGCGTTTGGGAGGTAAGCCATTCCTTTTTTCCCCACACTCCCCCCTGATCTCATGATCACAGAGGTGACAGAGAGGCGGCGATCGCTTTCGCCGGGTGCTTCTTCGAAGAGGGACGCTGCGAGCCTCATCGTCGCTTGCGCTCATGTCCGCGGTCTGAGGGTCGAAAAACACCGCGTCCCTTGGAAGGCTGCTGATATCTGAGTCACTGCCTGATGGAGCTGGCATGAACCAGAGCGATGCCTCACTGGTCTCAGATTCCGATTCTCTCCCGTCGTCCAGCGATGGTTGCAACTGCGTCGCCGGCCGCAGGTCCTTAACGTGACGGGGCACACCGTCGACCCGCACCGCCTGTGGGCTGATCACCTCAGTGACGCGTCAGGTTCCGTATTTCGTCGTGCACTTGCTGCGCGGGTTTTTAACCCAGACGACATCGCCTTTCTTCAGCCTCTCTCCGGTTACTTTCAGTTCCGTCAGCGGGTTGGTCTCTATGCCCTTCACTCTGACGTGGTACCTATGCAATGTGTCGGCTGGCGTCGTACAGGGTGAGACATCATCCTTCGGGGTCACGTTGTACAAGTAGACCGCCTCAGACACCGCGCAGCCCGTCCTGGCTGCGATGGTCTTGACGGTCCTGTGGGTCCGCTCGATGATCCCATTTCCACTCGGTACGTGGGCGCACCGGAACCGTAGGTGCACTCCCCAGGCATCCGCAAACCTCCTGAACTGCTCACTGTTGAATGCGGTGCCATTGTCGGTTAATATCTCCGTTGGGGGGCCACGTTCAAGGAAGATACCATTTAACTGACGGATGATGGTGGCTGAATCTTGCCGACGCAGCAGCCGCCATATCGCAAACCTGGATGGACCGCAATCAATGAGCGTCAGGAAATCCTCGCCGTTGTGGTGAGTAACGTCTATCGCCAGCCGGCTCCAGTGGTTCCTCACGCTCAGCTGCCCTTTCTTCCAGCGAACGGGTGCTGGGTCTATAGACTGGCACGCCACGCAGTTTCTGACCACTCTTCTGAAGTCTGTCTTTTGTACTCCTGGGTCAACCAACTTGGCGAAATACAGGGTCCGCTTGACTCCAGGGTGCCCGCTTTGTTGGTGGACTTCTTTGATCCGATTAGATCGAACGGGACTCATGGACGCAGCGCAGGCGGGTTGCACGGGCTCAATAGCTTTCTTAGTGGCGTCAAGCCACCTTTGGGGCACCCTCGTTAAACAATCTGCCTTGTTGAGGCTGGATTTGACCAGGGACACCTCCATTGTCAGTGCGTACTCTTGCACCAGCTTCACGATCGTGTCGAACCGTCGTCGGATAAGCATCTCGCTGGCGGCTTTAGTCCGCACCCTGGCCCTCCCGGTAAGGGTATCCGAGATCCACTTATAGACGCAAGCGGAATCCGTGAACAGACGCAGGGTGGTCGACTTCCAGAGGATCGCCAAGTTGATCCCCTTGATAACAGCATCGAGCTCTGCTAGGTTTATGTGCTGGGAGTCCTTTTCTGGGCGTAACAAGCAAGCATCTTCCACCACGGCTCCATCGTGAACTATCGATACACCGGTTGCAAGAGAGCTTGCGTCAACCCACACACTGAGGTCTTGGCTGTCGACGCACCATCTGCCCCGCGCTGGGTCTTCCTTGCGTACTCTAGCGAGGACCTCCCTCATCATGGTGAGGAGTGGGGCGTCGTGAACTTCGTCATCCCATCCAGTGGTGACATCAGATGCTCTCCGCTTGATGAACGCCACCGCAACACGCAGCCAGCCACCTACAGGAAGGTGCCCAACTAACTTGCCGCACAAGGAAAATATGCTTCGCCGCGTGACAACGGTGGGCATGTCTGGGACCTCGTTTCCCCGTTTCCAATACAGAACGTCATCCTCTCCCCAGACCTGCAAACCAAGCACACGTGCACCATCCTGCAGCCTCTCCGGTTCCTTGCTGAGGAGGCCAAAGTTGTAGAGTGCCGCAGATATGACTCCCTCGTTCACGTACACGTCATCAATATATGCAGATGTTGCCCGCCGTATACGCTCATCCTTCGTCAGAATGGCGTCAACAATCATCTGCATAATTGATGGCGCCACATTGAGTCCAAACCCCATGCGGGTCAGGCAATACCTTTGCTCCTTGATAAGCACAGTTTGATAGGGCCACAGTGATTGGTGCACACGCACTTGAAGGTATGCCTTGCAAAGATCCAGCACAGATACATTTGATCCTGCCTGTCGCCATTCCCTTAGCTTCTCGGTACACACGTCCGCGCGGGCTGTAAAAGGGTCCACGTGCTCGTTCAGTTCCCGATAGTCGAGCACCGGCCTCACCTTTTGTTTGTTGTGCTGGAGAACCGCCATTAGCGGGATCAGGCCCTTCGGGGGCCCCTATTCCTTCTCTGGATAAGGAACCAACCACCCGTTATTAATCCAGGCTCGCAACTCCGAGCTAGCGGGGGGATTTTATACTCTGGCACACTGTTGTACAGCTTCTCTGGCGGTTGATCGTCCGACCATTTCCAGGAAACTGTCCAGGACTTTGTGCGCTGGTCGAATTCCGCACGAAAGTCAGGCCGTTCTAGCTCCATTGCTGCACTTAGAGCAAGACCAGTTTCAGTGAAACGCGCCCGACCCTCTTCGTCAACATGGACGCCACCCACTTTTTTGATGACGTCCATTCCCAGGAGCAGATCATAGCCGAGCAGTTCTCCGTCCACGACCAGGGCTTGTACGGCTACTGCAGGCCCATCGCCGATGCTTGCGCGGATGACGCTCACTCCACAAGAGGCTAGCGAGCCCCCGCCAACAGTCAGAATTGGAATCTTTTTCTCATCCCACGTGTCACAACATGCCTTGCGCACAAGGGTCTGGGTGCACCCGGTGTCTACAAGCGCGAAGCGCTCACGCCCGTTAATCCGCACGCTCACTGCGGGTAGCGCCTTGTTCAGCGGTGATCTGGAGAGAAGACTGGCGCTGTAGCTTACTCCCCTTGCCCGTTTCCCGGACAGCTTCTTGCTACGTGGCCCAGCTTCTTGCACCTGTAGCAACGCATACGTCTCCGTGTTCCTCGGTTATGCGTATCCTTCGCATTGCTTCGGCTTCGGCAATCTTTGGAGAAGTGGTTCAGTTGGCCACATTTATAGCACCTTGTGTCCTCAGTTGGCGGTGCGGGTGCTTCCACAGCTGCCGAGACAGGCTCCGCGTCATCCTTCAGAATATTCCGGGCTCTGGCCAGTAACTCGTCTAACCCCAGCTCATTGAGCCTTGACGATGCTCGTAGCAGTCGACTGGCGTTGTCTGGGAGTCCGGCCAGAAAGGCGCATCCTAGGATTTGGTCGCTTGCTCCACCGAACGGTGCGGCCAGCTTCCTCAAATCGGCCAGATAGACATCTACCGTTTCATCTGGCCCAAGCCGCCGTTCGATGAACTGCCTCCAGGAGACAAAGGGGTCCGCACCGAATGCCACGTATAGAGCCTGCTTAATTTCCTCCAAGTCTGCGTCATCCCTGAGCTGCTGATACACGGCGTAAGTTCCTTTGGTGAGCCTCAGAGGGATGACCAGTGCGGGATCTTTAACTTTACACAGCCGGCAGACCCGCTCGGCCTTTTCCCACCACTCGACCACAGACGGGCCAGCAGGGGAACCGTCGAACTCTGGTATCAACTTCAAGTCGAATCTGTCCATGTTGTAGTAATCGCCGAAATAGCTTGTAGCAAGGGTGTCAAATTCAAGGGTGAAAGGGACACAACTCTTTCCGTCGGAAAATGTCTCACACGCTGCAACGCAAAGCCACGTACACCGAACACTGGTGAAATGGTGTTCTGTTCATTTTTCCAAGCGACCTGCTTTTATGGAGTCCAGAAACACCTCATTACCATGCGTGTAACGCGACTTTGCGTGACCGCACGAGACCGTAAATATTAAAAGTCACGGACGCCATCTTGGATCCTTTCCTTTCTTAACCCACAGGCCAGACAGACGCGAGGGCGTTTGGGAGGTAAGCCATTCCTTTTTTCCCCACAATATGTAAAGACAATTCTCTTGTTTCGGCGAGGTATATCTCCAGCACAGTCCGTTGCTTAGGAAGTATCATTATTTGCCTACCTAGTTTCACATACCATTAGAAATTTATTGTTTAATTAGGTACCTACATGTGATCGCTAAAAAGAGCATAACATGATGAAAAAGAAGCCAAACTTGACGAAAACAAAATTTTGTCGTCTAAATGTTTATGTTATTATTAAGAGGAAAGAACAAAGTATTTTTTAATTATTTAAAAAATTTTTTCTCTCTTTTTAGAACATTATAAATTTTGATTGAAAAACCTTGTTTCTCTTCGTGTCCAGCGGAAATACTAAGTAACATATAAAATTTTAGCGTTTTTTTTCTGTATGACAGACATGAATTTGAAAATCTTGCAAAAATAAAAATAATTCTTGGATTTTAATGAAACTTTCAGAAACTATTCACAAATGATGGAACTTATCAAAATGTTTTCCTTTTATAAAGTCATGGCAAAAATATTTTTTTCACGTGTATTACCCCCAACCCCTAACTAATTGTACGAAAACTCTATAATTTCAATTTTGGAGAGATTAGTGATTATATTAGTTAAAAACACAGGACTTTGAGGAAACCAAATCATACTTTTTTTTTTTAGTTGTTCCACCTCTACCGGAATATCATCTCTGAATTGTAACATACAAAACTCAATAAAACAAAAATATTATTTAATTTCAAAAGCTTTTCGTTGCTTTCAATGAACATGTACAATATTGTCTGAAAGCAAAAAGATATTTCGATGAAAAATGAATTTTTAAAACAATTATTTTTGCTATTTCGGAAATATTTTATTATTTTTACATTATGTTGTTAATTCTTCTAAAATTAGGGAAAAGTTTGTAGAATCTAACGAATGTTGTTATTAAGTAGATATATATATTTACAGATTATAATTTCCAAAGCTTCTTACAAACTAGTGAACACTAGTATATAAAAAATATAATTTTTGTCAATAACACGACTGCAAATAAAATCTACGGAAGACTGGAAGTATCGTGCGTGCAATAAAAAAAAAGTCACGTGAATTGAATTTCTGTCTAGTATTTAACTTAAATACTGAATTTTTAATACAATTATTTGTTATTTCTTTAATTATAATAGATTTTTACATTTAAGTTGTTAAAATATAAAATTAGTTAAAAGCCGCAATCAGTTTCGTAAATGTTCTTTTGAGATATAGATTTATTTTTGTGAAACCCATGTGGAGAAGTTAATTTGATTTTTCAATTTCAACTGAGAAGGGTACCTACAAGTATCAGTATCAGTATCATCTTATGAAATTTAAATTTTGTATTTTATGTACACTTCTGATAAAATTTCATAAGAAAGGTACTTATAAATTAATTAGATACCTTTTTTATGAAATTTAATCTCACTATCAAAAGTCTTATTTTAATTTCTTTATAATATATTTTTCATAAAGCATCGTAAACGTAAAGGTGAAAGCGAAGTACAAAAAAAAAAAAATAAATAAATAAATAAAAAAATTTTAGCGCTGAAAGTTTTTCTTAAAAATAACGAGGTAAATAATTTGTTCACTTAAATCTAAATAATTTCACTTCTCTACTTCCGCAGAATAAATTATCCTCAAGTAAGCTATCAATACGTCATGAAAATGTCTTTCGTCACCTGTCAAGTGACGCAAAATGTTATGACTTCCTTTGTTTTATTTTCAAACTACATCTTTTCTGCGCAGAAACTAAGTATTGCTTGTTTCAAAATATTTTAAATAAACATTATAATTTCTGATTTTCTTAAAATAAGTTTTGAAAAAATTATAATTGATTTTGAAAAGATTTTCGAACTGAGATTTTCATTTTTTTAGAAAATGGAAAAAAAATGATTGACATGATTGATTATCAATTTTGCTGACTAAAAACCAAGATTTTTAACGAAAATTTTGGACGTGCTAGGAACGATTAAAAAAATGTAAAAAAAATACCCCCCCAAATACTTTTATCTTTCCTCTTAATAATAACATAAACAATTAGACGTTAAAATTTTATTTTCGTCAAGTTTGGCGTCTTTTTCATCATTCTATGCTCTTTTTAGCGATCACATGAAAGTTCCTTTCCTGCTTGCTATTTTCTCAATGGTCACAATGATGTAATGTTCTTACATTAAAATTCCCAATAATTGTGTTTGTCTCTAGCAAACAGTCCAATGACGAATAGCTGACATCTGTCGCGCATGTCTGACCCGGAAGAGGTATCCATCCCCCAAAACTTAACCACCTTCAGGCCGTTATCTCTCATATTCGTTTTATACATAGTCATGATTTGACTGAAAATGGAGTTGTTTTTTTTTTTACTTTTTTAGATGCCACTTTTAGTTCGCTGGCCGTTAACTAAATAAGTTAACTTTGAGAGGTTTTATTTTTCGTCCTCCAGGGTCGCTAACCATCCTCCTCGCACCTTACGTAGATGATTAGGTAAGCTGATTTAATTGCCGATCATCTGACAAAAAACCAAGGATTTGATTGTAAGTTTTAACACGGTTAAAGTTGTAAAGCATATAATTCTTTTTAATCTTGAAGAATTTTACATCAGGGCTTTCATCTTAACAAGCGATTCAATAAAGATAAAAACAAAACAAGAAAAAAACAAAACCTATTCGCTTTGATCTTAGTCAAAATTCTGGGGCTAGATTGTGAGGGTCGGAAAACTTATTAAAAACTATTAACAATCTCAAGGCAATTTTGGGGTGGGTAGGTGGGACGGTTTGTACAAAAGAAAAATATAAAACTAAAATATATATAATCAATCATTTGTCGTTGTTGTTGCTGTTGTCGTCGTCATCGTCGTGGTGGTGCTCTGTTCAAGCCGTCGGCGATCCACAATCTCTTTTTCTTTGGGGTTCTTAATTTTATCTTTTTATTATCAGAATGAAGCCACAGAATCTCAAAAAATAAATTGTACCAAATAACAGAAACCACACCCCATGAAGTCTTTGAACGGCAGCAACAACCTAAATGGCGAGCTCATGTAACTCGAATGAAAATAATAACGTAATTAAGATATTGACATTCGACATTAATTTCAACAAAAGTTTAGTAAGGAAATTGATCTCAGCACTAGAAAGAGCAATAACACTTAATGGACTTGAGAAAATCATTTTCCTGAAAAATTTGTTTTAAGAGAAAGATTTTATAAATTTCAAATGACAAATACGCTAAATGTTTGGTTAATGAACGCTGAATATTTTCTTGTAAGGAAATGGCTAATATTACCATTCCATTTAACATAACCAAGGAATCCTTATACTGACATTATAACCAGTTGTAGTTTGTCTTGCCCCAACACAGACAGGTACCACAGATAGTAATTTATATGATACACAACAGAATAATATGATATATTGGGTAATATAACATATATAATACTCGACAATATAACATGTTTCTTTCTCCTGGTTATGAATCGCATCGTTAAGAAGCTGACACAGCCACCTTTAAGAAGATGGTTATCACTGAGTCGATCTTTTCCTTTTCTGTGTAATATCAGAAGCTACAACGTTAATACTGTCGATATGACTGAAAGAGAATGTTAAAATTTAGTGCATTCAACGTAACATTATGTTAGGTCACCTTCCATTTATTTTCACTAAAGGTGCATTCTAAGATGTTGTATCTCATATGCACCCGTATTTTGACCTGTCACCTGTTGAAACTCAGTGCAATCCGTGCACATATCAACTAGCACATCAAGAACGACCAAATTACAAATATCAACGTAAGAAAAATATTAGTGGCTAACACCAAAACACTCCTTAGCATCTAATGCAAGGAAATAGTCATAATCATAGAAGCTGTTATTATACAAAATAAAAAGCCCCCATTAAATAAAATATCATTCACCACAGGAGACGGTATTTTGAAGTCCATACGATTTATTTAATGTGCGCGGATACATTAATATTAAAAAGTACAAATAAATAAAATGAAGTTAGCGTAAAGTATTTCAAACTTCCAACTTCTGAGAGAATAGCAGGATATAGACAAAAGAAGCTTAACTACCACACAGACACTACATGATTCTTGAAAATGACCGAGATAGTCGAAAGTACTTGAACAAAACAATAACACAACATGAACTTCAGACAGTTTATCCACAACTTCGAGCACAATGATCAACAACTTATTTGAAAATTGGAAATATATAATAAAAAATTAAACATCTTGTCGGTTCTTTGTAATCAAACTTGCTTGAATGAATACTTACTGCTTAAATATGCCTTATATATATATATATATATATATATATATATATATATATATATATATATAGATATACATATATATATGTGTATATATATATATGTATGGAGATATACATATATATATGGAGATATATATGTATAGAGATATATATGTATATATATATGTATGGAGATATACATATATATATATGTATATATATATATATATGTATGAAGATATACATATATATATATATGTATATATATATGTATGGAGATATACATATATATATATATATGTATGGAGATATACATATATATATGTGTGTATATATATATGTATGGAGATATACATTTATATATGGAGATATATATGTATTAGAGATATATATGTATATATATATATGTATGGAGATATACATATATATATATGTATATATATATATGTATGAAGATATACATATATATATATATGTATATATGTATGGAGATATACATATATATATGTATATATATATGTATGGAGATATACATATAGATATATATATAGTTAAATATATGTATATGTGTGTGTAAAATGAATAAAGACATCGACACTATCAATAAATCTGATAAGATTATTAAGTCAGACAAAACAGACAATCGCTGTTGACATATATCATAAAGCCATTAATGCAGAGGTTAATAAGATTTATAAAAAAAGCTCCTGACCATTATGAAAATTCAATAAACGGTGAAGCTAAAGCATCTACTGAGCTAAAAATTGAGGATAGAGTCTGTTGTTATACAAAAAGCAAGCATTTATGAAAATGAAGGAACATAAAGACGATTTCCCACACAAACCACAATACTGACTACAGAATTCGTCCAAAAATAATATCGCTAAAATAAGCAAGGAAATCTTTGAAAAAGCCTGTAGATACACAAAAATGCTTTAGGTAAGACGCTACGCAAGAGTTAGGGCTCCTAACTACCAGTCGGAAACAGCAACCAGTGAACTGTCAACCGTGTACCCTCAAAATGAAAAGGCAATGCCACAGACTGCTCACGTCACGGGAGAAACACATCAGCACTAGTACAGAGGCCAGAGAAAGAGGGAGAGAGAGAGAGCGGGGTGTTTGTAGTACCATGTCGCGCATGGAACGGTGTCCCTGCTGTCACCTCCGGTGGGCAACCCTGAGGCCACATTATGATGCAGGCTGTGCCAACTCCTCTCTGCTCATGTTGCGGTCGATAATCGTCTGCTTCTCTTACTTCAGGCCTTCTCATCCTCCAACTTTCACTCCACATGAAGACTAAGGCCTGAAGTACTTCAGGCCTTCTCATCTTCCTGCAATTACTCCACATGAAGACTCAAATGAACCAAAAAAGTAAACCTAAACCAGCCACTCAAAAATCACCTAAACCCTTCAACATTTCGTTCAGCAACATCCGTGGCATTAGAACAAATTTCTGCAATATGGAATCTTTCCTCACTGCAAACAGCCCGGATATAATGGCCCTGTGCGAGACAAACCTTGTCCCATCTATTCCCTCCTCTGATCTCTCGATCCCCGGCTACCTTCCTATCCTCAGGAAAGACTCTCTAACCCACATGCACGGCCTTGGTGTCTATGTCAAGGATCATCTCCCCCTGGCCAGAGAGTTGTCTCTCGAATCACCAGAACATTCGTACATGGGTCTCCGACTATCTCTCCTCAATGCCGTAAGCTTTTTCTTCTCCCTCTATCGCTCTCCATCCTCTCAAGACTGCGGGATACTCGATAGCATATCGGACAGCATAGACAAGGCCCTCTCTCTCCACCCATTTTCTCACATATTCGTGTTTGGTGACTTTAACGCCCATCATACCAAGTGGCTCGAGAATGCTACTACTGACCGGGCTGGCATTCAAACACTTAACTTCTCAATTTCTCAATCCCTCACGCAGATAGTCAACTTCCTCACGCGTTTTGCCCCCAACCTGGCAGATAAGGCCTCCCTTCTCGATCTGTGTTTTACCTCCATCCTCGAATCCTGTAGCGCCACACAGCTCTGCCCTTTTGGTAACTCCGATCATGCCGTGGTATCTGTTAACATTTCCTTCAACTCCACACCCCGCAAAGAACCTCCCATTACTAGAACCTCGTTCTACTACCAACGATCGGATTGGGACATGTTCCGTGACTTCCTCCGCGATGTCCCCTGGGATGTTGTCTTTACATTCCTAGTCCATGAATGTGCTTCTGAGGTCTCATCCTGGGTTAAAGCTGGAATCGACGCTTTCATCCCCTCAAGGAAATTTAAGGTCAAGTCGCACTCCGCCCCTTGGTTCTCCGCTGCTTGCTCAGCCGCCATTGCCCATAGGAACCACTTCTTTCACATATTTCGTAGCGACATGTCGGACTGAAATAGACGTCTCTTTGCCTCCGCTCGTAGCGAGTGTAAGCGTGTCCTCAACGAAGCTAAGACAATATTTGCTGCTCGGATGAGGGAGCGTATTGCATCTCGCAAATTTGGCTCCAAAGATTATTGGCGGCTCTGAAAGAGTGTCCTGAACAATAGAAAACCCTCTATACCTCCTTTATTCAACCAGTTCGAGGTCTTGACCTCCTCAACCGACAAGGCTGAATGCCTTGCTCGGAAGTTCTCATATAACTCGACGCTTGACTCCACTGGTGTATCCATACCTGACTTCTCTTTAAGAACTGAGGCCCTATTAAGCGGCTTACGCATAACCCCGTCATCAGAACTGGGTATTATCTCCAAATTAGACCCCCACAAGGCTAGTGGTGGAGATGGCATACCAGCCATTGTCTTGAAGAAATGCGCGCCTGAGCTAGCACCCGCCCTCTCTAAACTGTATAATTACTGCCTCAAGGAATCCTGCTTTCCTGACTGCTGGAAGTCCTCATCCATTGTTCCTGTCTTTAAGAACTCTGGAGACCCCTCTGACCCCTCTAATTACCGTCCTATTAGTCTCCTACCCCTCTTCGGCAAAGTCTTCGAAGCCCTAATCAACGCAGAAGTGGTTAACCACCTTACCAAACACGACCTTTTCTCAGACAAGCAATACGGTTTCCGCTACGCCCGTTCTACAGCTGACGTGCTTACGGCCATCACTAAAGCCGTCTACCAAGCACTTCAAAATAACGGTGAGGCTCGTGCCGTGGCCCTAGACATCTCCAAAGCGTTTGATAGGGTTTGGCATGCCGGCCTTCTTCGTAAGTTCCAGGGTTACAGTATTACTGGTCGACTGTTTGATTTAATACAATCATTCCTGTCAAACCGAGAATTGAAGGTCGTTCTCAACGGTTTCTCCTCCAGTTCCTATCCCACGAACGCAGGTGTTCCACAAGGCTCCATCCTTGGCTCCACACTTTTCCTTATTTTCATCAACGACCTTCCTGACGCCATAGGTTCCCAAGTTGGCATCTACGCGGACGACGCTACAATTTACTCCTGCCTCAAAAACAAATCTAGTGTCGCGGTCAAAACTAACCTGGCCGCGCGTCTTGAAATGGACCTCCAATCAGTTGTTAATTGGGGCAACAATTGGATGGTCAAATTTAACGCCTCAAAAACTAAACTACTCTCCATCAACCACCATAGAGATCCTTACCTGCCCCCATTAGAACATCTGATAGTCAACTTCTTGAGAGCGACTGCCTGCGTCTGCTCGGTCTCACGTTGACTGCTGACCTGAGATGGAACAAATACATTGAGTCAATTGCATCGTCCACCGCGAGGAAAGTTGGCTCTCTGTGCCGCGCCAGGAAATTTTTCTCCCCTGAATTGATACTTCAAATATAGAAAACGACCATTCGCCCTTGCATGGAGTATTTCTGCCATATATGGTCTGGGGCACCTTCTGTTTACCTCGGAGTTCTTGACAAGATCCAGAGACGGATATGTAATGTGATTGGCCCTGATCTGGCATCTCTCTCACAGACGCGCCGTCGCCTCTCTCTGTCTCTTCTACAAATACTTTCATGGCAATTGCTCCGATGAGCTGCTTTCCCTGGTCCCCAGTCTCCATGAATACAAGCGCCCTACGAGGCTGGCATCCCGCTCTCACCCTTACACTGTAGAAACTTTAAAATGTAGCTGTCTCTTCTACTCCAATAGCTTCATACCTCGCACCTCTCCCCTGTGGAACACCCTTCCCAATTCCCTGATAGCTATAATCTCCAACTATTCAAATGTAATGTCAATCGACATCTCCAGTTACCTTGATCTACACACTATCCTTCCCTTCATCCTTTCTTCTATCACTTCTATCAGCTCTTGCTACAAATCTTCTGCAACCCCCCTGCATCCTAGTGGCTTCATGCCTTGCTCGGGGCGCTAAGCTTAAAAAAAAAAAAAGGTATCAACCAGTGGCGTAATACAGCCATTGGTTGGTTCACTAAAATAAAAAAAGAAAAGTGGATGCTCTCTCATACAATTTGATATTTGTAACTTCTACTCGTCTATCACCGACGAGCTACTGATAGCTGCGATAAATCTACCTAACAATTATTGTTCCATAAGCAACCAGGACATTAATATCATACAACAGGTCTTCAAAGCCATTCTATTTCATGATGGTTGCCTATAGACTAATAGTAACAACCCACATTTTTGCATTGTTATGGGAGCGCTTGACTCAGTGGGGGCTTGTGAATTTGTTGGTATTCTGCTACTTTGGAAGCTAAGGTTCATCTACGATATTAATATCACCGGACTTTATAGAAACGACGGTATAAAACTCTGCTTAAAACAAGTGCACAAAAAAACTAAGAAAAAGCCCGATCAAATTCTTTAAAGATTACAGTCTGAGTATCGCCACAGCGCAAACACTACAGCAAAAAACAAAAAATACTAGTTACTAAACAAAAATGAAACAATAGATAGTCAGCTAAATTACTTACACGAATCAAACAATTTGAAACGATATATAAACGATACTGTACGAATAATTTTGTCTTTTCCTTTTTTGCATGATTCCCCTGTAAAATTTGTCATATTTAACCTATTGTTTTGAAAATTGAGTTTTATATTCCTTTTTGGTGCTTATTAACATATCTGGCATCATACGGGCATTAGATTCTGATAAATGGATAATTATAATCAAACGGCTAGATATAAGCAAGGGTGTACGCGCCTGCTGGTGTGCATGTGCGGGCAAGCAAATAAATAATTGTCAAATTCATACATGAGGTGTAAACATAATAGTGCTCGATGTGGTTATACAAAGCAAAGATATATGTTAATGAGTACATATACCAGTACCTACGTGTTGATGTGCGACTTAAGTTTCGCTGGATTACCAGCTCATCGGGTATGTTGATGAACAACGTACATCTTGTACCCGATGAGCTGGTAATCCAGCGAAACTTTAGTCGCACACCAAAACGTAGGTACACGTATATGTACTAATTAACACACACACACACACACACACACATATATATATATATCTTATTTATTACTTTTTATATGTTACTTCCTTCGAGGAAATAAAATAAAGTAAGTTTGGTGCCCTACGTTATTTTTGTCATTATTAAGTTTTAAGTGGGTAGGCCGATAGACGTAATACTCTCTCTCTCTCTCTCTCTCTCTCTATATATATATATATATATATATATATATATATATATATATATATATGTAAACAAAAAGAAAAACGGGACATAACTTTCAAACATGGATACAGGGACTATGAGAAGGGGGTCCAGCCGGTACTTTGTTTTGGGGACCAATAGTTAAAAGGGATCCCACACCCACCATACAATACCCATCCTCCCTCGAGAACAAAACACTTTCTACTAACCTCAGTGCAACATGCACTCACACTCATGTACTTGAACATAACTATACTTATCACACCCACTCTTACTTCTTATTAGTATTTATTATTAATTATTGTAGGCCTAGTTGAATAAACATCTGATAACACCAAGAGTATCTACCTATAGCCTGGGGATAGATGCATAGCTGTGTCAATTAACGTAATGATGTGACTAGCGCACACCAGACTTTTCGCGTAATCATGTGCCTGTATAGATTATTATTTTGTTTTTAGAGAACTTGATGTATGCAATATCTGACCATGGAAATAAAGAATTTATGACACTTTATACGTAGTTTTACTGAACATGAAATCCACAAAAGAGATCTTGTAAAATTTCTCTTGCATGGATATTCAATAAAAATAACTATATATTTTTGATATTCCGCAGTATAATAAAATATATTAATAAATCCGTCGTCGGCATCCGTCCGTCCGTCTCTAGACGATGGAGTAGCGGTGCCCTACGAGCCTGGGCGGGATATATATATATATATATATATATATATATATATATATATATATATATAGGCCTGCCCAGACGTCTAATTTCCCATCTCTTGCTAGCAGAGCAGAGGAGAGGATAAACAGTTTGGTACCAGCGCGGCTGCTGGAGTTGCCGGAAGGTAGCACAAAGTGCCGTCCATCCGCCTTAGGGGCTCCACTCCGGGTTTGAATTCTAGGCTAGGCTATAGAACCCTGTCTGCCCTGCTACCCATAGGAAGAAGAAGAGGATTCATACCTTTCCCAAGGGTATTAGCACGAATGTAATGGATTCGGTTCTCCGATTCCTCAATCCAAGCCGCTATCCATTACTCCACCGTGCCTCCTATAAATAAAATAACATATATAATTGAGAGAACGGTAGAGTATAATAATACACATGGTATTCCACTGTATAATAATACTTTCAAGTCCGGAATAGACGGTACTGCCTGATTATTTAAATTTTAATTTTTTTCCCGAACCAAATCATTATCTTTTCCGATTCATCATTTATTTTATTTTCAATTTTTCTTCCAACTCGTCTGCTTGCTTTTTCAATAAATACTTTCATGGTAATTGTTCGGATGAGCTCTTCGCTATGGCAGATAGACTTTATGGCTATAAACGCAGTACTAGACTCGCAGTTAGGTCTCATCGATATACAGTTGAATTGGTTAGATGTAACCGAAAGTTCTATGCTAAAAGTTTCTTTTCTCGCGTTTCCCGCTTGTGAGACTCACTTCCGGTTCCATGCTTTCCAGTCGACATTAATATTCGAAATCTAAATACAATGTCAATCGCTATCTACTGTCCTTCTAATTAAGTTTCTTCTGTACTCGCTCCTTAATAGTCGTCACTATGGTTTTTAATTTTTAAACATCCAACAACCCCTTGTGTATCAGTGGCCTTAATGCCTTGCTTGGGGTGAACTTTGTCAAAAAACATATCTTTGCTTTTTTTTTCCGAAAAAAAAAGTTAATTTTGAATGAATTTTCCAACTCACCCATTTATTCGGGAATTAAAGTTAATATCTCACCCATATATATATATATATATATATATATATATATATATATATATATATATGTATGTATATATATATATATATATATATATGTATGTATATATATATATATATATATATATATATATATATATATATATATGTGTGTGTATGTATGTGTGTGTGTGTGTGAAAAGTGTTTGTATATATATATATATATATAATTATTTATATATTATATGCGCGGTACTTATTACAAAGCGCTCAATATCAGAGATAGAGCTAACATATTTGGTTGGATTGATGTGAGTTTGTGACCCTGGGTTTCACGCTTTTGCGATCATCAGAGAAACTCAGCAAAAGCGTAAAATATGTGTGTGTGTGTGTGTGTGTGTGTGTAAGGCAAAATGGAAAAAGTTTATTTGTGGCGCGTTTCACTCGTTAGGACTCAATTGAACTGAGTTTGTTGACGTTGTTGCGAGAAAAAAAGCAACACATAAAACGCATCGGTTGTTCACCGAAACGAGACTACGACTACAATTTGGACATCAAAAATGCAGATTTAATTAAAAGAGAAAATAATTCACTAAGACTAAAGTGTCTAGAAATTAATTTAATCTCTAGTTCAGCCACAATGAATTTATGTCATGCTTTCTTATAAAGTTTCACAATTCTTGACAGATTTTCTGTTATCACAAATATGGAATGTTTAATAACAAAGATGATGGAAGCAAAAAGAAAAAAAAAAAAAAGAATAGAAATGAATTTGGCGAGATTGCAAAAATAAAAGAACGAAAGTTAGAAAAATTCTTTAAAAATTTTGTAACTCTCAGCATCTCTTGTTCATGCGCATGTGCAGTCATAACAACGTCAACAAACCCAGCCCGATGAAGTCATAATGGAGGAAACGCATCACAAATAATTTTTTTTACATTTTGTCTTACAATTTCCCTAAAACTGTTCTTGATATTTAAAATATATATCGTTATCTCATATATATATATATATATATATATATATATATATATATATATATATATATATATATATATATATATATATATATATATATATATATATGTATATATATATATATATATACATATATATATATATATATAATCACAGTGATGATGGATGCTTTCAGGTCATCTAATCAACTTTTGTCTCTGGGGTAACGTTATATATATATATATATATATATATATATATATATATATATATATATATATATATATATATATATATATATATATATATATATATATATATATATATATATAGGCGAGACTCTTCGCATAGCGAATTGAGTCACTGTCAGTCACTGGGCGTGTTTCTAAAAATAAACACGCTAAAAATCCACGTGCTTCCCTGCCGTGCGCCGACGGCTTAGTGGTAGAATCTCCGGCTGATGCCATTTCAGTCGGGTTTCGATCCGAGCTAGGGGCAGCCGGATGTCTAGCCGCACTGATGAGCTGCAAAACAGTCTGTCTGTGGATGACGTTATATATATATTTGTGCATTTAGGCATCAAATTCTCTCTTATGCATGTCTAATTAAATAAGTTACAAACATTATGTCTGCTTACTTTTATCATAATGCTTTTCGTAGTCACGAATATTTTTCCGTATATTACAATCTAATGAGACGAGAAATGCACTGTAACATTGAAAATCACTTTTTTGAAAGTAACTGGGAAATAAAAGTGATTTTCATGGTTACAGTGCATTTCTTGGGTCATTTGATTGTAATATACGGAAAATATTCGTGAATATGAAAGGATTATGATCAAAATAAGCAGACATAATAGGTGTAATTTATTCAATCAGACATATATATATATATATATATATATATATATATATATATATATATATATATTATCATATATATATATATATATATATATATATATATATATATATATATATATATATAACTTAGTATAGGATCGTTGTATACGGAATAAATTCCAATAACCAACAATTAGTATTCTTAAAAGAGTGCTCAATACAGAGTAGAGCAAATATAATTATTTATTTAAAAATGATAACATAAATATGTTATAAAATCACTACAAAAATAGACATTTTTTTTCAACATCTCTGGTGTCTTATCAAGTGATGATGTTTGAACGTGAGAGGTGTAATAATATTTTTGCATGTCAAGGCTAAATATCTTTGGGTCACAAAGCAATTGAGTAAACAACACTAGTAACAATGCATGGAAAAATTTATTCACCTTTTGTGAGGATTTTCTAGGGAACATGCTCATGAGTGATGCGACCTGGGTAGAGAACGTTACCCCAGAGACAAAGGTTGATTAGATGACCTGAAAGCATCCATCATCACTGACACCTGCAATAAAAAAATCAAACTTCTGCAGTTAGTGAAATAATTAATATCCACTGCATTCTGTTATGCAAAGCGTGCAACGCAAGTGGATGTCATATCGCATGGCCAGACATTTAATGCAGTTAAATACTTTGGAAAACTGAACAGCCCAATGGAAACTGTTTGTCAAAAGAGGCTTCATATTGCTTTTTTTAATCATTTCACATCAAGCAAGGTGTTAAAGCCACTAAGACGCAAGGGGATTGCTGATAGTGAAGGAAATAGAAGTCGATAATTGACGTTGCATTTAAATCTTTGAAGATTGTTATTGACGGGAAAGTAAGAAATTAGAAGAGAGTTAATCGGTTGAGAAATGCGAGAAGAAAGGAATTTTCAACAGTAAAATGATGAGGTCTAGCTGCCAATCTAGTACTGCACTTAAATTCGTCACGGAGGCAGTTAAAGCAGTTAAAGGGGGGAATATTGTAAGCGAAACGGATGAACTGATCCGTGGGTCAGCCGGTTGCGGGCGGAATTAAGATGTCATCCCTCTAGAGAGCAGTTTAATGGTCCCACCCTCTCACTGTCAAAACGGTTAAATGTAACCGTCTCTTCTACTCAAACAACTTTCTCTTCTGCACTTCCCGTCTGTTGAACTCCCTTCCCCTTACTTGCTTCCCTGATGACTATAATCTTCAAATATTCAAGTGTAATGTCAATCGACGTCTGACACCCTGAGCTTGTTCCCCGTCCTTCTCTGTATCCCTTCCTCAAACACGCTTTTTTCTCTTGTTCTCAATCCTCTGTAACCGCTTGCGTGCTAGTAGCACTCCCGCCTTGCTTGCGGTGAATTGCTTAAAAAAAGAAAAATAACCTGCCGTTAGACCGCTATTAATTATCTTTTTCTCTCTCTCTTGACAATTCGCACGAGTGGAGAAATAAATCAGGAAGAAATCAATCGAGTTCTCCAACAAATTTACGTCCGCGTGTTTTTTTTTATAAGATGCAGCGACGGAATTTTGTGCCGTCGCAAGCGACCACATCACACATCATGTTTTAGAACAATGAGTGGCATTGTTACATTCAAATAACGACCTTAATTCATATTTATGATTGTTATTGCAATATTTTATTTCTCCAAAAAAAAAAAAAAAAAAAAAAAAAAAAAAAATGGAAATAATACACCTGAATGCATCTCATGTCCGGAGGTACATACCGTAAAAACATTCTAACCAATTGTAGTGACCCTGCCGCTATACGTCAACAGTTTTATGGCATGACTTCTTTTCAAGAAGATAAAAGTAGAAACTATTCTAGTCTACTTGAAGGGAATTAGTCTATACCACAAATTATAGCAGTAAATAACTCCATTCTAAAGGCAACACTGGCGAGTGATAGAACCAGCAACCCAAAGAATTGTTTATAAGTTAATATATTTAATACAAAAAATCATTTCGACATTAAATAACCGACAGACATTGGAAAGTCTCAGACAGAAGTTTTACAGTTCTAACCATATAGGAAGTAGAGATACGAATGCATTCAAACTGAAGGTATAGATCTTTAAATATTAGGTTGGTGCAAAAATAATGACGTAATAATGTCGATTTTTGACGTATTTTTTAACGTTTTTAACGACATTATTGCGTCATTATTGCGTCATTATTTTTGCACCAACCTAATACATACAAGAACATTAATCGACATAGTATCCACATTGAACGAAGACATTAAAAGAACTACCAATAAAATGCCATCATTCCTCGTAAAATCTTCGAAGAATTTGAAAGACCTGCAGTACTTTGGTGAGTTAGCAAAGTGTAAGGACATTTGGACATTTGATAAGAGATATGCACAAAGGTGCTGAAGATGAGAAATCACACTGGTTTGCATTGTGCCTACAAGTTGAAACAACTTTGGTGAGGATGATGATGATGATGATGATGACTTACCAAACGTTAAAAGTTGGCAACTTCTCTAAAACTTTGTAAATGACTTAAAATTTTTACAATAGGAATGATATTTAATGTGATTTGTGGAAAAAAAAAAGCTGGAATTATTGTCTAATTCAGCGCTTGTTAAAAATTTTTCATTCATGACTCCATTTTTCATCACGAGATTATTCGCGACCCCAGACACTAAATGTGAAGTAAAATAGACAAATAAATCATTTTTTGCTGAACAAAATAAATATAAAAACAGTAGTTATATTATTTAAGTAGTTTTAGGATTTGTTTCAAGTACAAAAATAAACCAAAGTAAAAATCACTGAGACGGATGTGCTTGTTTTTTTGCTACATAACAAATTAAACCTTCGTGTAATATTTGACACTGTTGGACGTATAGCATCTTCTAGGTTTTTCACCGTTGAACGATATATGTTTTTAATAATGGTTAAAGCTGAAAAAGTTGTTTCACATAAGTATGTGGTGCTACATGACTAAAAAACATGTAGCACCATTTCAGAAATTATGGGAAATTCAGCTTAATTTCCGATCCAGATTTCGGTCAAAGACTTTTTGTAAATTCAAGTTTCATGTTTCAGTCATTTGATTCCTCAGCGAATTCAAGTAAATTTAATTTTGAATTTAAGGTTTGCGACCCCAGCATTTCGCATAGCGACAAAATTTGGAGTTGCGACCCATAGTTTAAGAAGCTCTGGTCTAATTAATAATTATAACATTTCTGCATGTTGTCTTCAAGAAAACAAAATCAAATAATGATTTGATATTAATAGCGGAGTTAGAGGACACACGTTAATTGCTTTGAAAACAGTAAATAATACTGAAAACATGTTTGTCATCAAAGACAAATGGACAACAGTCATAGTAAAGACATTGAAAACTACGAAGTGCTGTTCGATTAGGCTTAGCGTGAAAAGGTAAGTTATATAAGACTGGTCGCTGAAAAGTCGAAGCAACACGAAAATGACACGAGATGTGGTAAACACAACTGTTTTATTCAAACTGCCGTTGAATCCGTTTTGCTCCCAGCATTCCCTATTAGGACCGGAAGTACTTCTTTATTTCTATGTGCTGTGTCCTTTCAGGACGTAGGCGATCATGGCTCTCCACCTCCCTCTATCCCTTGCAGCTCTCAACAAGTTCCTTCCCTCTGCCACCTCCCCCAGACCACGTTCTGTCATCCACTTGCTTAAAACCGCTAGGTATGTCATGCGTTTTTTTCACTTGTCTTTCTCTCCCTCGATTCGACCCCTTGAGTATCAGATTCTCCAAGCCTTCCTTCTTCCTTATGTGTCCCAGGAACTTCAGCTGCCTATTCCTGATGTTAAATATAAGCCGCCTCCTCGTTTGAATCCTCATCGTTGCTCACACCCTCGGTCCATGGCATCCTCAGCATCCTTCTGTAGAACCGTCACCTCGAGTCTCTTCTTCATCATTGAGGAAATCTTCCAACATTCGCTGCCGTAAACAAGGGCAGATGTCACGTAACAGCTCAGTATTCTTTCCTTTGTTACCAAAGAAATTCTCCTGTCTTGTAATACTCTGCCTAACTTTTGGAATGTGTCCTTGGCTATCCCAATACGTCTACGGATCTCACTGTCGCACTTACCGTCCTCTGTCAGAATGTTTCCCAGATATTTAAACTTCCGAGTCTGCTTGATTCTAGTGTTCCCGATCTGCAAATCGAATTTCGGACCCCTCCTTTGACTGATGACCATGCATTCTAAGTGCTTACAATCATCATTATCAACATTATTGATGTTGTTATAAACAGAACTATCAATAACATTAAAATAAACTTTCCCCGTAAAAACTTTGAGGAGCTTGAAAGACTTTTTACTTGAAAGATTTGCAGCATTTCGGTAAGTTAACACAGCATAGGGAAGCCATGGAAAAGACTGATAAGAGATATACACAAAGTTGCTTAAGATGTGAAATTACACTGATTCGCGGTGTGCCTTTAAGTCAATACAAAAATGATGATACTGGTTGAATGTATTTTTTTTCTTCTCTTTCTCGTTCGCTCTCGTTTAAGACAATAGACGTAAGATGACGAAGCTTTTTTGAAAAGACTCCAGTGCTGACTCTGACAAAACTAAACATAGTACAAGCAAGATAACGAAATGCGTAACACACACACACACACATATATATATTGATATTGATTTCATTAAATAATATAGACATGGTGTGACGTCACGACCTGCGACGCGATTTTCGTTTCCGCGTCTCGTACACACGAGTTTGTCGTTGCTTTGAAATTTTTCATGCAACAAAACAGACTATCATTATTTTTTCGTCCGTGTATTGTTTGATATATTGAAATGTAATTGTCATCTTTGATAATGGCTTATGTAAGCCGAGAGCTTAGATTGGATTTAAACAAGTATCAATATGGTGATTTTCTTTCATCTTTCAATGATAATGTTATTAAGGTTATCAGACAATATGAAAGGAACTTACTTAAAATAAATAGACAAAACTTGTCTATATTATTTAATGAAACATGCATCAATGAAAAATTGCTGGCTAAATATACACAATATATATATATATATATATATATATATATATATATATATATATATATATATATGTTTATGACACTTGAAGGAACAATATCTCTTTGAACTTCAATAAATTCAATGAGTCTAAGAGATTTGGTTCCTTCAAGTGTCCTGTTTATTTGAGTACAGTTGGTACAGGGAGTCAAACATATGCAGACAGAATTGCTAATTCAATTAAACTGCGTTTTAATGCTGTTACTGTCCGATATATATATATATATATATATATATATATATATATATATATATATATATATATATATATATATATATACATATATATATATATGGACAGCGACAATTCTTTTAAACATCTTTCATCAAATACTGCAGACAAGGAAGATTTAATTAGTTTTTTTATTTAATTTACAACATTCTTACGTTTTTCTGTTTTGTAGGAGAAAGGGGGTATAGAAATTTACCACAATTTTCTTTGTCTCAAGCGTTTTCGGTCACGTCTTTAGCCATTTTCACTTGTCAGATCAAAGTGGCATAAAAAACATATATCAACCCACAAATTTCATAAACCATTCAGAAAAATTAGGTCGAAAGTACTAAAATTCTATATAAATCACATTACCAGAAACATCTCGCTATTATAGAGGCCCTGTATATCAAACATCACTCTCCTACTGTCAACCTAACCTTATTTAACAGTGGAAATGGAGTGTTAAAAGCTTTTTAAAAATAGAAAGAAGCTCACGCAAATTCCAGCCATGCTCAACGCTCCTATTCAAAACAATACAAAAATAAATTACAACTTAAACATTCAAAAACATGAGGAAAAAGTAACATAAAAAAACCCTTGAAAATAACTAAAGGAGATGCCGAAAGCGCTCGGGACAAAGAAAATTATGGAATATATATATATATATATATATATATATATATATATATATATATATATATATAGACAATATAATCACAAATCGCTTGACTTTTGTGATATTTTTTAATCGTAAGGACAATGTTATAAGAAACTTGCAAGGTATTCGATTGATATTCTCAAGACAGATAGAAATATTGTAAAATAATTATGCAACAGTTTAGCGAATGGTGAGTGAATGTTATAAAAATTTGGCAATCATGTTTTATTGAAAAAGAAAAAGTTCACGGAGAACACAAACTCTTCGTCTGTTAAATGTCTGCGGAGACTTTATTAATATGATTCTCGTTTTGAATGTAACAGACACACTTCATCCTTTTACCTAAGGGGTGTTGAGAGCATACTGCCAAATTTTATATAACAGAAATGAAAGATATTCCTTGTTTTGTCTGATAGGCGCCCGTTCACAATTCCTTTGTCTTGATTTCTGGAACTCCTGACCATCTTCCAAAATTTTATTCTACACTTTATTGCTCAACTGACGTATGATGGCTGTCATTGCAAGAGTTGAAATATGATTATGTATGTGGTTTTTTGGCATATTTACTCCTACATAGCGATCAATTAATTCTTCTTCTTCTATGTGCCATGTCCCTCCAGGACATTGGCGTTCATGGCTCTCCACAATTTTCTGTCTTTAGTAGCGCTTAGTAATTTTTTTCTATCTTGTTCCATCACTCATTTAGTTAAGCTCGGTAGGTAGATTATACGCTGTTTTCCTCTGTCCCTCTTTTTTTTTTTTTTTTAAATCGGTATCACCCCATGCTTGGTAGTAAAGCCACTAAGACGCAAGGGTTTACAAAGTGTGGGAGGATTAGGAACAGAAATATTAATAATGGGCGGGAAGAGGAAACAATGACCAGTAGGACACTAGATAGTGATTTAATATGTCCGGTTAGTCATCAAATTTTCCAAGCCCTCTTTCCTCTTTATATGCCTTAGAAATTTTAACTCTTTCTAATGATAAGTGTCCTTTTTGTTTCCATTTTCTCTAAAACTTCGTTGTTGTTCTCATGTTCAATCCTTAGTATTCTCAGCATTCTGTCGTAGAACCACATTTCTGTTGCTTCAAGTGATTATATCTGTGATGAGATTGTCCAGCAATCACTGCCATATACGAGGACTAATATAATATTTTAATCTGCAGTGCTTTTGTCCGTTCAGCTACGGAGAGCGACACAGCCCAGCAAGAGAGAGCGCTTTTTCTTTAGTAAGTCTTTTCAAATATGCAAGCCGATAGACGTAATATACACTGTTTAAAACTCAAATACGTGTAATACACTGAAATAATGCTTGAAGTAATAAAAAATAGTGTCATATATATATATATATATATATATATATATAATATATATATATATATATATATATATATATATATATATATATATAAAAAATATATATATATATATATATATATATTCAGTCAAGCACTTTAGAGAGAAAGCGCGAATTTGTAAACTGTGACTGCTACTGGTGATGATCCAAAGCTCTTCTATGAATCGATCACTCTAAGCCACTGGCATATTTATTCAAAATAAATACGTAAAAATTCACTTTCGTTTCTGCCGAGAGCCGATAGGTTCGGGGAAAAATCTCCGACTGATGTCAAATCAGTCGGCTTTCGATCCTGGCTTGAGGCAGTCGGATGTCTAGCTACACTGATGAGCTGTGGTACAGCGAAACAGTCTGTCTGTGGATGACAATATATCTATCAGGTGCCCCAAACAGTTTTGCTGATTTTTTTTTTTTTTAAATAAAGGAAATTAAAGATGCATATTTAAAGTCTTAAATGTATTTATTAATCAAAATATGAACCCTCACATTCTATGACCTTCTCCCAATGGTTCAACAACTGAGTAATGCCATTTTTGTAAAAGTCCTTAGTTTTACTATGGAAAAAGTTATGCACTTCCGTTTTCAAGTCATCTTCATTATTAAATTTACTGTTCTTCATATGATTATCTAAGCCTAAAAACAAGTGAAAATCTGTTGGGGAGAGGCCTGGTGAATACAGTGGATGAAGCATAATCTCCCACTTTAGTTCTGCTATCTTGGCAAGGGTCATTTTTGCAACATGTGGGTGAACATTGTCCTAGAGAAACAAAACTTGTTTTCTGTTTACTTATGCAGGCTGTTTCTTCAACAAATTTTCCTGAACTCGTTCAAGTTGCTCGCAATATTTGTTAGCTGTAATAGTTTCACCCGTTTTTAAAAACTCATAGTGAATTATTCCTTGACATGTCTACCAAATACACAGCAAAATTTTTTTTGGAATAGTGGTGTCTTTGAAGTCTGTGGCAAAGGATTACCCGGCGATGGCCAATGATGTTTCCTCTTAGAGTTTGTATACATGATCCACTTTTCATCATATGTCATAATTCGATCAAAAATGGGTTCTTTTGTTAGTCTACTACAACGAGAAGAGCATATGGTAAGCTTCTGCAGTTTATTTGCTGGTGTAAAGTTATATGGTAACCATTTGATTAATTTCCATTTCACCCCCAGCTGGTGCCAATACAAATGCACTCTTATAGTTTCATCGCTTACATTAAACCTCGAAGATAGTTCATGACATGTTACACCTGAATCTGGTTCTATGGCTGCCTTTAAATCCTCAACTTTTAGGGATATTGGTCGTCCAGCTCGAGGTTAATCTCCGAGGGTTTCATTGCTACAACAAAACTTCTGAAACCAATTATGCGCAGTTCGTTCACTTACTGCACCTTCGCCAAAGGCTCTACATAGCTTACGAGAAGCACATGATACACTTGTACCAAGTTTAAGCTCATACAACAGACAAGCATGAATTACCAATTTTTTATCAGTCATTTTGAGGCATCTGAAATGATATTAGTTATGTAATAAAATACTAACTGAATCATTCAACAATGTACTTGTCAATATAAGTTGCTTCCTGTATACTTATACTTGTTAGTAACTAAACAGCTGGGCCAGAAATGAGTTAACAAAAATCAACAAAAACTTTTTTCGCACCTGATATATAAATATTGTGGTGTAATGATTAACACGCTAGTCTCGCAGATACACACTGGATTAGGTTTAAACTCACCAGTAATTGTAATAATAGTGTCAGTAGCCAATTGTAATCTTGTTACAACTCTAAGCTACTCTTAGTAAATAAAATAAGACACCTTGATGTAGGTTAATGGTTAGCAAGCTGGTTGGCCATTGTTATAAAGTTTGTATAATAATACTGTAAGGAAACATTGCAATAAAAGTTTGAGTGAAGAGCAAGTTTAATCACTTGAGAAACATAGATTAATAATGCAGTCTTAGAGAATACTGTAGTTCAGTGCGGCAATGCGTACGTCTCAAACGATACACTTTGCGATGATCGTTCCTATGAGCAAAAGTTCTATTTATAGCAGATGAACGAGTTCATGTCCAACAGTGTAGAAAAGGGCGATCATCTTTCTACACAACATCCCACCCCCTTTTTAAGATTAAGCATTCTCTTTTGAATACGTATTTTCTTCTTTTGGACTTCACTTCCAATATTTCCATTAGATTCCCTTTTTTATTTTACTAACATGAAGTGTTTGAATATTTATAATTGAAGTTGGCAAGTCAAAAGTATTTTGGTTTTAATTTTTTTTTATTTAAGTGTTTCGCCCCAAGCAAGGCGGGAAGCCACTAGGACGCAAGGGATTACTGAAGATTTGAAGCAAGAGCAGATAGGAGTGATAGAGAAAAGGATGAGGAGAAGGATAGTGGATAGATCAAGGCAACTGGAGATGTCGATTGACATTACATTTGAATAGTTGGAGATTATAGCTCTCAGGGAAACTGGAATAGGGGAGGGAGCTCCACAGGCGAGAGGTGCGAGATATGAAGCTATTGGAGTAGAAGAGACGGCTACATTTAATAGTTTCAACAGTGAACGGGTGAGAGCTGGATGCCAGCCTCGTAGGGCGCTTGAATTCATGAAGTCTGGGAAGCAGCGAAAACAGCTCATCGGAGAAATTACCATGAAAGTATTTGTAAAAAAGGCAGAGAGAGGCGACGGCGCGTCTGTGAGAGAGCGACTGTAGACGAGATGCCAGGCAGCTTAAATGCCTTTTATGTTGTCAATTTCGACCTTGTAGCAAATACAACATCATGACAATGCGGTTTACTATTTCACCATATTCCCAACTTTCCTTTCCTGCTTGTAAATTTGGAATAAAATCCTATGGTCATATTTGAAAGATTTTATACCTAATTTCGTTCTATGCCAAACTTTTATTTTTCTTCCAAGTAGTAATCAGTCAAATACCGATTGAATTTGAACATTAGTTCCACTGGTGAGATTCTCGATGCAGTATTAGGATTAGGGGTCAGTTTGTAAATTCTTTTGTAGCATTACTTCTTCCGTTTCTTTCCCGTTTGATTTATTTAGCGCCCAACTGAACGTATCAACAAAACGTCCGGTCTGATCATTTGATCTTAGGTTGTATGGAGGTTTTGATATATGTTCAACTGTATAGTATTTGCAAAAATTTTAGAAGTCACTCGCAGTAAATTGCGTGTCATTATTAGTCAGTATAGTATCCGGGACTTCAAAACAATTCATGAAGAAGGTTTACAGTTTCAGTGGAAATAAATCTTCTACACTTCAATATTTCAGGCCATTTAGAAAAACTGTCGAAAACAATCATGTAATACGCACTCCTCAAAGGTCCCGCGTAAACAACATGCAACCTAGACTAAGGTTTATCAGTATTAGTCCAGAGTTGATAACATACAGGTGGTAATTTTGCCGCTAGTGCGCAACGTCTGTATGATTTTGGATATCTTGGTCCACTTCAGGGAAAGATACGTAACTTCTCATAAGGGTTTTAATTCTTAAAATTCCAGAATGTCCCATTTTAAACTGCTTTAAAACTTTTTTTTTTCGTAAAGAAACAGGAATTACTACTCTTTTAGCATACATAAGTACTTCATCACAAATAGAAAAGGAATTATTATTTTCAGTAACAACTTGTTTTTATTTATTTATTTTTTTCTATCTCACCTTTACATCATCCATTATTTTTAAATGCAGTCATCCATCTTGGAGTGGATTTTAAATTCGTCCAAAGTCACATGTAGTTCTTTTATTGTGTTACACAAAACACTTTTAATTGCATTTTCAGAAATCAAGGAAATAATTACTATCTCCTCGAAAAGTTCCTTAAATTTTGGCATTAATTTGGACAAAGCATTTGCATGTTCCAATTTCTTTGATGGTAAATATTCTATTTTAAAATCATAGTTTAGTAAGGTCGTTCCTCAACGTTGCAACCTGTTGGTAGTATGTGTCGAAATAAGTTTTTTAGAACCAAAAATAGTCAATAATAGAAGATAATGTTTTTGCTGAATTAAATTCCCCACAGTGTATCATTTTGTGAAATTTTTTCTACTGCAAAAATAATAGCAAATGCTTCTTTTTCGATTTGAATATAATTTGTTTTTCTGCTATTAGCTTTCTAGATGCATTGGCAACTGCTTTTATTTTACCATCCTTGAATTTATGACAAATAGCTGCTCCCATACCATAATCGATAGCATATGATGCTACAATTATTTCTAAATCAGGATTGAAATGCGTTAACGATAATTTAGATGTTAACATGTTCTTTATGTCTTCAAAAGATTTTTGACATTCAACAGACCAATTCCACACCGCACCGAGAGAGAGAGAGAGAGAGAGAGAGAGAGAGAGAGAGGGGATTAAGAGAGAAAAGGAAAACAGACAGAGAGAGGAAGAAGATAGTATGAAAAGAGAAATAAAGGGAGAAGAGAGAAAAAAAGGAATAAAAATGTACATAAGTGAGAAGATAGAAAGAGAGAAGACAAAAAGAGACAGTGGTGTGTGGATGTGAGAAGGAAAAGAGGACGAATAAAAAAGAAGCTGAGAAGATAGAGTATAGAGTAAGAAGATAGAGAGGTGGAATAACAGACAGTAAGGGAGAGGCATACCATTTTGGAAGTAGGGGATGTAGCTACTGGCATATTACAGATTTGTAACCGATAACTGAAAATAGTCTGCATGAATGCATAAATACGCCTTCCCAGATTTGACATATCACGTCATTCCATATGTAATGTTTGATAACAGCAAAGTGAATGATATTTTCACTAACCTTAAATGATTAAATAATAACAATATATGTTAGTTTAAACGTTTTACTTATGTCTTTACGGTACGGTTCAACTCAGTAACTAATCCGCCAAAGACAGACATGTCTACAGAACACATAAAACAACTAATGCTCTAAGAATTTAGAAACAAATACTTTACGATATTAGTAAATATAGTTTTACTTAATAACAATTATTTCCTAAGAGTTACACTATTGAAATTAATTAAAATTTTAAAAAATTAAGACAAATCTTGTAAAAACTCATTTTTCATCGAAATTTTTTTTCTTAAGACAATATTGTCCTTAATATATATTATTCATAAAAGCAATTAAAAGCTCTCTAATTAAATAATATCATAGTCTTATTAGTGATTGAAATTTCCCAAAGAATTCTGCTTTTAACTAATATAGTTACTAATAATTATCATGTTGAATTTCATAAGATTAAAGAGGTTAAACACATTTAAAATATTGTCACCAAGATTTTCCAATAAAAATTATTTCAAAAATAATTTCATTCATTTGTGCATAAGTCCTGAAAATTTCATTAAAATTCGACAAATATTATTCCCAAATAAAAGACGCTAAAATTTCATCTGCTGAAAGTCAGTACAATCGCTGACGTAAGAAAAACAAGATTTTTAATTAAATTTTTTGAATGTTCAAAAAGGAGTAAAAAATTTAATTGAAAAAATGCTTTAATCCTTCCTCTTAATAATAACATAAAAATTGTGACGATAAAACTATGTTTTTATTACGTTTGGAGCATGTTTTCATCACGGTATGCTGATTTTTTTACAATTTCGTGGTGGTACCTACAATAATGCTGCAGAAGCATTCTGAAATCTTCCTGGCGATTAAGATAGATTATTTAAATGAAAGATGTTGTTAAATGCTTTTTGAAACGGTTGAAAAGAGGACTTCATTTTAAGGGATACTCCACGAATATATTATCCTGTTGATAGGCGTATGGCCGTGTGGTTAGAACGTTCGATTTCTGGCCATGAAATCCAGGGATGAATCTCATCATGGTCGATATTACGGGTCAAGGGAGGTAATCCAAGCATACGGCACCTTTGGAAAGTGTCTGAAAAACCATAGCACAGTGTTTCCCGAAGCATTGTGAGTAAAATTGGGTAGACGGAACTACTCAGCGACCGTCGATGATTGTGTTAGCACGAAGTCACAAGCCATCGTGACCGAGGTTTTGAGCGTACTGGTCTTGTTCATACTGTTAATCATGCCAGATCTTGCGTTCTTTTCCCAAAGATGTAACTAAGGTTCGCTCAGCATAGTTGCAATATGAATTACAGGTGGGCTCAGTGGATGTTGAACAAACACTAATTGCCTGAGAATAGGTTTGTATCAGTGATTCTCGGATATGAGGGGTCAGCCACCATTGTCCTGTTTGGGCGTAACAGTGACTTGTTTTGCCTAAACTCTATAAAAATAAGATTAAAGTTGCAAGCGCGAAGAATTAGCTGAAAAACAAATGAATTTTAGCCGTCTGTAGCAACTTGAAACGGCAACTAAACTTGGAAAATATTACCCGTCTTAGGATTTGAAAGAATCCAGTCTTAAGCAAAAGTTAATATCTTAACTTTTGAACACAGTTGGGCATTTTGAATAAATTAATGACTGGATAACGAAAAATAGACCTTCTCAAAGAATATAATTATACACAGAATTGTTTTTTAACCATTTCACCACAAGCAAGGTAACAAAGCCCCTAAGACGCAGGGGGTGGGTACTGAGTGTGAAAGAATATAAGCAAAAGAAAAATATTATTAAGTAGTGAGAAGATAAACGAAGACAGAAGATAACAATTGACATTGTTTTTAAATTTCGCTTTTATATATATATATATATATATATATATATATATATATATATATATATATATATATATATGTATGTATGTATGTATGTATGTATGTATATATATATATATATATATATAAGATGCGATGGATAAATTGTTGTCTAAATTACGCAAAAATGGAAATAATACTGACATCTCATTTTATCAGATATATTTACCAAAATTATACAAAAATAACTTGAAATACTAAAGAGTAAATTTATTCAATAAAATCCTCATTGGCTTCAAGCACGGCCCCAAGACGCCTTCTGAATCTCCTACAACACTTCTGGGCGGTCTTCTTAAGCAGGTGAATGCTGCCATAATCCTTGCTTTGAGTTCATCTTTGGCGTTAGAAGGAGTTTTGCTGATCTTTTGTTCAACTGTGTCCCACACATAATAATCAAGGGGGTTGCAGTCTGGAGAGATAGGTGACCAGATGTAAGGGGTGATGTGGTCGCAGAAATTGTCGACAGCCATAACTGGGTTCTCTAGCTTGTGTTCTGGTTCCTGTCTTCCAACAGCCACCCTCTTGACCGAGGGCAACACTACCTTCTCAAGGCACTTGATGTAGGTCTCCGTATTGAATCAGAGGTCCTCACCAACAAATATGGGCGTTCTTTTCTTATCAGAACGATTAGAGTCAGTTTTCTGACCTTTGGAATTACCATTAGACTCATCGAACTCTTTCAGAATCCTCTGCATTTTCCTCAGATTGACACCGAAACACTCTGAAATGTTCATATCGGATCTTCCGACAGGAATGTCCAGCAGTACCATATGCCGTTTGTAAATTTCTGGTGGAGTGAGTTGCGTCATGGTGCTGTTTTTTTTTCTCACAAACGGTGCCCAACTGACCCTACTATACTGTGCAGTCGACAAAATCAAAAACAAACAACGCGCATGCGCGAAATTAAAAATATAATGTGACGACAATTTACCTATTGCACGCTGCATATATATATATATATATATATATATAATATATATATATATATATAGATAGATAGATAGATAGATATACGAACAGAGTAAGATAATGAACAGAAAACCAGAAGAAAGAACGAACGAGACTGGGAGAACGCTTTGAGATGTATTGAAAATTAGAGTAAAAATTCGATATAGAGAAAGCGGCAGACATGGAGATAGAAAGGACAAAATTAGACGAAAAAGAAAAACCAGAAACAAAAACATGACCACAAAGAGAAAGCGTTTGAATCGCATTCGTGATATGTAATCTACAATTTGTTCTCGCAGTCGCCACTGCAAGGCGTAAAGATATTCTGTATAGACATTTCGATTTGAAGCCATCAAACATAATAAAAAGATTGTTACGACAGCTGGATTGGAAACCGACAATTTGAAATCACTACGAGATGAATTTGTCTTCTTTGAAGGCGGTTCATTAAAGTGTGTGTCTATATGACGTTTACACTGAACGTTTATTTACTAGTGCGCGCGTAGATATTTATGAGTATGTTAGTGTGCATTGCTCATGCATAAACATGTATATGTTTGTACGTGTGTGTATGTGTCTGTCGTGAATACAAATACATATGTAAAGATCCAAATTTGCCGATAAAGCAACTGAGCTAACTGCAGTTGCGTAGCTCTGGAAAAGTCAACTCGTTACAGAAACGCTTCTGTTATTAAACAAACTACAATGCACAACTCATTGAGGTTTTGTATTTGTGTGTTTTTTTTTTTTTTTTTTTTTTTTTTAAAAGACACCGTATCCAATATATATCAGTCAAATCTTTAACTGAAACAAAGAAATATATTTTTAAAGAGGCGCGGTTTGTAATCCATAAAGTGTAAATAAAAACAATGTCTTGATTTTAAACTAATTACGTTAAGGTCGAATCATATACCATATCGATTTCTTAACCAATATTTACAATAAAAAAATTTCAGATAAATCAACATGATTATTTCACGATCCTTAATCTTTAGACCTTTGGTTCTTTGCCATTTGTCGTGTTCCAAGGAGAAAATACGTGTCCTGATCTTTGTCACGGCTCTATTGTTAATTATAAGTGACAGCGCACGTTGAGCGTTGTCCGTTTTTACTACTGTTCCTACAACATAAATCAGGACTCCCAATAAGATTCCCACAAGATTTTTTATGAATGTAATCAAATGGATAAAGAAAAAGTTACAAGTTAAGAAAAATGGAAACAACGTATTAAACAAAAAAAAAAAATCATCAGTTTAAAAAAAAATTATTTAAAAATATTGATTATTAAATATTGGTTTATAGTAATCCCCCTTTAATTATAGTCATGTTCCAGAAAGAACACAATATAAAACTTTGCGCGATCACGAAAACATTTTATGATAAATAATTTTATAAATGTGGGGCTCTGGTTAGGATTCGTCTACCCAGGTTTTTTTTTCTGAGTGTCGGGATTTCAAACATTTAACAACAGCATCACATCTTTTAAATGAAACATAAAAGGTTATTTTCTGGTGGAAAAATAGAAGCAGAATATCAGTTGAAACAACATTTATTTATTCTTTTCAGAAAGATACAATGACAAATGTTCACTTTTCCTTGCAGTGAAGTTTGTTTTATAAAATAATTTAGTGTTCCTAAAGTGATATGAAATGTGTAAACAGATTTATTTTATAACGGCCAGACTAATGTGTTTGATTTCGTAAAAAAAGGCTTAGCAGGCGGTTGTGGATTAATCCATTCAATTGTGTGCGTGGACAAGGCATTCGTCTGCGGCTGCTGGCTGTCTCTCTTCAATTATGCGCGAGTATGTCGGCGCGGTGCGTGTACGCACATCAACTGGCTTCCGAAATTGTTGTGAACCTCGAGAAGTAGTAAGCTTCTATTTTTATATCCGCAAGGGGATTCAAAATCTAATTTCCCATAGAGGTGTGAAACTTTTGAATACAAGGTTTTTATTGATTAGAAAATGATATCACACAGGCTTGCGAACATCTCTTTCTCGGATTTGTGGGAGTGATGAAAGGAGTTATTGTTATATTCTAAATAGTTGAAAACTAACGTGGTAGGTTTACAACTATGTCCGCAAGTATTTTGTCAGAATTCGTCCTTGTAATGCTTGTGTATTCAACAAACCTTCTGATGGAATTTCATTGGTTGAAAACATAATTTCTATACTCTTTCCGCTCATAAAAACAGAATAATTTTTTTTGAATAAGTTTTGTATGTTATCATTCAGTAGATTTTCCTCTACTCACGATATTATTCAGAATTGAAAAATATTGTTTTAGAATAAGGGCCCTGTTCATAATATAAATACAGTGTCAAATTAGTCCCTGGTTTCTCTGAATTAGCTGATTTTATATAAAAATGTCAATGTTGAAACTGTGTTTTAATCATTGATAACTGCGTACTACTGATGTCCTTTTTTCTAATTCGTAATAGTACGCAGTTATCAATGACGTAAGCACAGTTTGTAAATTAAACTCTTTATGAAGCCAGTGATTGATGCGAGACTGTATTTATAAATAGGAGACCCAGAATTTTCTACAGTCATGATGAACGGTTGTACTCTGAAGGAGGAACATTTGTTGGGACTGAAGCTCACACCAAACCTAAAAGGGAACTTGTGCGTACGATCCATTGCTAAAGAGACTTAAAAAATGGTCGGTCCCTGTACCGCTCCAGAGAATTCCTGACTTTTCCTCTTCTACTCTATCTTTTACCAGATCAGATCCGGGCCGTAGTTACCCAGCCTCGACCAAGTTCAAAAACGTTTCCGCGGCATTTTGGAAATGATGAATTTTTTTCCATCATACAACCCCTTTCCCACGGACGAAATGTTCCCAGTCTCTCGCTACTATGTTCCCATATATCATCATCTGTTCCCATATATCAGATGTTTGGGCGAACTACATACCTTGGTTCCACTAGTCTACCTCAAACTTTAACAGCCAGTATCCGCCATGCCATGTACACTGAATCGACACATTCTCATTCTCTTCATATTTCATTAGTAAGGAGGAAGTTCCACCAAGGGCAGCTTATTCTCTACCACTGTTGCAATGTGATTGCTTCACTAATAACTACAATCTTAACATCTTCAAGTCGAGCGTCAACCGTTATCTATCTTACTTAATATGCAAAACTTGCTTCCTCCCTTACAACATCCAAATTCAGTAACCCTCTACCTTGAGTGCTGCTTAGGCCTTGTATTGAATGAACAATAGTAACAAATTTAAACGCTAAACTGTGTTTAACAAGTTTGTTTTAATCATCATCATCATCTTCATCATCGTCATCAGTGCTGTAAGTTTGATCTTTATTCAATACTATCTTATCTATACTTTGCGATGTTCATAGCTTGTTTTGATTGTATAATGTAAATCACAAATTAACATTTCAGCATACTACTAGATTGGTAGTTAGGTCTCATCGTTTTACTATTGAGATGACCAGATGTAACCATGAATTCTATTTTAATAGTTTCTTTTCTCGTCCGTGGAACTCTCTTCCAACTTCCCTGTCACCTATGACCTTCAAAAATTCAATTGCTACATCAGTCGCCATCTTCAGTATTCTTGAATCCAGTTCTTTTATTGTTCTTTCTCCTTACTAACGTTTTAAATTTAAATTTTCTTTTCACTCTTGCGTCTTAGTCGCTTTGCTTAATATTGGTCCATGTAAATCAAGGTAGCAACTGAATATCTGTGTGGAAGACGAGTCCAGTTTTACATGAGAAAGCAGTAACTACGGCTATTATTTATGAAATACATTTGCCCGACTACAAGAGATGGGCCCTTATACTATGAAATAGTCATAGTACTAGCGTTGAGGAAAATACCGTTGTTAGAATGTCCTTTCAAATCAAAAACACTCTGCATTTTGACAAGCCAGCGTACTCTATAAGAAGATGAAAGAATGTTCAAAACAAGCATAACTATAAATACATTATACTCAAGATCGAAATCCAAAGGCGTATTGGCACAGCAAAAGATGCCTTCGAAAAGCTAAGCAAAGTATTATAAAATAGGAAAATTTAGTTAGAAAAAAAGAAAATAGTACTCAACTATTATGTCATAACGATTCGCCTATATTGACAGTGAATGCTGGTAATCTCATCATAGATGAAGCAAAGAACCGAAGCAACAGAAATATGTTTCTACAGAAGGATGTTGAGAATACCATGAACCGAACATATGAGCAATGACGACGTTTTCTAGAAATGGAAACAAAAATAACACTTATACTTTCTAGGGCACGTAATGAGGAAAGAGAGCTTAGAAAATTTGATTGCTATATTCACAACATTTCGGCAGTTGTTCGAACCGAAACCTTCCAATCACCTGAAGAAGGCCGCAGTGTACAACTGCTGAAACGTTGTAAATGTGGCAATGAAGATGAAGATAACACTCTGAATAATGTAAATAATGCAAGTAATCATAATACCTCATCTTAGAGATATAGACAGATCCTGAAGAAGGCCGTAGCGTACAACGTCCGAAACGTTGTGAATGTGGCAATAAAGATGAGGATAACACTCTGAATAATGTAAATAATGCAAGTAATCATAATACCTCATTTCAGAGATATAGACAGATCTTGAAGAAGTCCGGAGCATACAACGGCCGAAACGTTGTGAACATGGCAATGAAGATGATAATATTCCGAATAATGTAAATAATGCAAGTAACTTTTTAGCAATCTCTCGTAAATAGATGGCTTAGAGTTTTTTTTTTTTTCAAAATACCTGGATTTTTTTTTTATCTCCAAACTTTAGGCATAAATTATCGACATTATTGTTAAGAGAAGAGAGGAGAGAGTTTCCGCTCCGCATCATCTAAGCGTCAGTTGTTTCGAATTGTCATTTTTCTTTTGTTCAGTTTACGTTTGCAGCCCAGCACGATCATTTGCCACTTGTTATAGGTTGTCCCACGTCTTTTGATTGACAGTCATTTCAAGTGCAAAAACACATCACCAGCACGAATATTCACACTTCACTGCATACTGCTGTCAACACGTTACTCGCCATGTGTCGTGATGGGGAAATTTTTTTGAGCGTGTTGTTCCTTTCAGCCTTTCTGGTCGGTGCGACACAGATCTGCACTTAACGACCACCTCGTTTCCATGTAATTTAAATAAATATACCAACTTGACAATAGATATGAAACATTCAGCTTGAGTGCCAACATGTGATAAAAGACATTTTCGGTAAAGAATTCCAAAATTTGGCGTTCGAATTATCCAATTGAAATGTATCGTGTCTTTTATTTAGTCATCAACACAAACCAATGTCTGTAATTTTAAAGCAAGGAAGCCAGAAATGGAAGCTTAAGTTCCTTCCCCCTCACCCAAAGAAAGAAAAAAAAAAGAAAAACAAAATACTAAAACAACTGTAAAAATCAACAAAGAATAGAATTCTATATTTCCAGAGAATCTCCAAGAGATATAAAAGACGGTTATTTCAAGCGCAGTAAGCATTCCTTTTGCTTATAGAGGAAAGATTGCTTGGATATACAGTCTGTCTCACACTTTAATGGGATTGGTTTAGGTAATTAGCATAAAAAGAGCTATAACTATAGCTCATGGGGGCAACTTTAGTCAGAGTACGTAGGATATCTACAACTACTAAGTTTTATCATGACAGCACAAACACTTTCATATTGTAGACTGAATGTACCCTAGTGACAGCCGTGAAAACATCTTTGGGAAAGTACAAGATACAAAACTGATTATTTATTAGCTGTTCAGCAATCGCACTTTTGGCTTCATACTATCTTTGAAATCGCAATTGACTTAGATCCTGAAAAATCATTTTCAGTTGATCAGTTTTGCACGTTTTTTTTTTTAGTTTGATCACAGCATTCAATTCTGGTATCATATTTTCTCCCCCTCCTCAAAAAATAATGATAAGTTCATAAAAAGAGAAAAATTGAGAATTGTGAGCAGTCAGTTGCTGATACCCACTGACGAGTGGACAAACGGGCCCCTCTACAAAACTCTGGAGTCGGAATGCTGAAGGTAACATCAATAATCTAAGTGACAAATCTTTTAATTATATATATATATATATATATATATATATATATATATATATATATATATATATATATATAATGAATGAAATGGACAAAGTTCGACAATTATTTAAGACATTTTTTTTATGTTTATACGTTCTTTTTATAGATACAAATATTTAAGTAAATGCTATGCTTATAATAAACAGTATTAATAACATTTACCGGTCTGAATGTCCGAGAAATTTTCATAGAAATAATGCGTCCTCCGACATATAAACATAAAAGAAATGTCTTAAATAATTGTCGGACTTTGTCCATTTCATAATGTATGTCGTCATTTGTTTACATTGGATACGCATTGTGCAGATATGAATGAATGAGAGAAAATCATGGAAGATAGTAATTTAAAGACGGTAAAATCAACCTTGCTAACCAAATGCACCTCTGTGGCCAAACCGGTAAAGGCATGTATAGGATACAGGTTCGATTCCTGTCGGAGGACGCATATTTTCTATGAAATTTCTCGGACATTCAGGCCGGTAAATGTTATTAATACTGTTTATTCTAAATAGAGCATTTACTTAAATATTTGTATCTATAAAAAGAACGTATAAACATAAAAAATGTCTTATATATATATATATATATATATTCCTCTCAATATATATTTTTCCTCTCAATTCGTTGTTGGAAGTTTTACCTGATGATTCTGAATCCTTAAAAAAGGATTTTGGGTGAAATAAATTATCGTAATGGTACCTTAAAGTGGTTTGTTTTTCATTACATATTAGCTCTGTCCTCACATTGAGCTCTCAGGATTTCATCCTCTTTGGATTTACCAATTCGGTTTACCAAGTTCCTTATAACTTAACTGTATATATATATATATATATATATATATATATATATATATATATATATATATATCTCAAGTAACTCCCTATTTTATGTATAAGTGACTAGCCAGGAGTCCTGACGTAAAACCCTGTGACTTATATCTTTGGATTTGGTTAAAAGAGCAAGTCTACTATATCAAACCAAGACTTTGGGAGAAGCTGAAGGGTGAATACAAGAAATTATGTCTTCCATACTACAAGAAATCCTGGTGAAATCAGTTGACGTGATTCCTGGGCGGCTCGAGAAGCTGGTACCGAAATCTGGTGTCAATATCGAATTTTAAATAAAGCATCATGCTAAACGCTTTTTTCTCATATCGATTTCTTGTAAAAATTATATCTAATAAATAATTTATAAGTATTTTAAAATGGCGGTTACTTTTCAATTACCCTATATATATATATATATATATATATATATATATATATATATATATATATATGTTCGCCGTTGGCACCAGTAAGAAGCTCATCCCCTTTGACAGGTTTTATTTTTCGTCCTGTGTGGTGACATGACACTCTCCTCAGGAGCAGTAAAGCTAGTGATGGGGAGCGTGTTTAGACGCCAACGAACCCATCCATGCGGCACGTTTTATTTGATTATATCGTACCAGTAGGAAGCCTCAGCTTGACCTGACCTAAACGTTGCAAAAATTGTTCTCTATGCGTGGGCTTGTTTGCAAGCAGTTTTTTTGAACTGTTAATGTTGCTTTCCAGAAATATATCCTGGGAAATATCATAAAGTTCTGTTACATTTGTTGAAAGAGCGCTTCTAAATATCCTCGAGGGATTTGCCGTCGACATCAGTGGATATAAGTAGGTAAATAATAATGTGACATCGAAATCCGAATAAGGGTTGGACGAGCAAAGGAGGAATTTTAAAAGCTGAATAAAGTGCCGAGGAGACAGAGTGCTGGATTGCTATGTGATATCTTATACGCTCCGCACTGATAAGGAGAAAACTAGAGGTAAGAGAATTCTGCAATTCTACAGACGGATACTAAATAATTCCATGGACGGAAGTAACGAAGAAGTCTTAAAGAAAACGCTAACAAAAAGAACACTTATACTCAGAATCAGGAGGACAACTGCGTTTTATTTTTATACATAACGAAGAGGGTCTGGGAAATATAGCCAACATATGGCCTATTGAGGGAAAGGGAAAAGAAGCGAGCCAGCTACTTGATGAACTTGTGTGAATAAATGGCGGAAAGGTACTGATAATGGCAACAAAGGATAGGAAGTTTTGGATTGTCCATGTACTGAAGGGACGCGACACAAAGAAGAAGAAGATTTTTTTAAAGTAAGGTTCACGCTGTACAAGGCCCGGGGGTGGGTACTCGTGGTATAGGATTACGTTAAGGGGTAGTTTATAGGAGGGGAAGATAACGGTTAACTCTACGCTTGAACAGGTTAAGATTGTAGTGAATAGGGCAACATTCTCTTGGAAGTCTGTTCCACAGGGCAGTGGTTGGTGGGAAGAAGCTGTTGGAATACGGCGAGAATGTGGGTGGTTTGCTAGTATGTAAGTGTCATAGAGGTTCATAGCCATGAAGGTTAGACTGACGCGGTTTGACAAATGCACATGAAGCCCGCTTAACCAATGAAAACAACACAAAAATAAAAAAGTAAAAGAATTTCTTTTTTCTCCATATTTCATTCTCTGATGAAGCTTTAATAAAAGTGAAATATTTTAGATTTATAAATTTATTTGTTCTTTATCACTCCCCATATATATATATACACCCAAGTATAAGATTTGTGTATACGGAATAAATTCCAATAACCAACAAATACTATTCTTAAAAGAGTGCTCAATACAGAGTAGAGAAAATATAATTATTTATTCGAAAATTATAACCTAAATATGTTATAAAATCACTACAAAAATAGCCATTTTGTTTCAACACTTCTGGTGTCTTATCAAGTGATGGTGTTGAATGTATAATGAAGGGCTTTAAAAGGTTCATATCAATCGCGAGGTGTGTTTGATTGATATGAACCTTTTAAAAGCCTTTATTATACATTCAACACTATCACTTCTTAATAAACCAGAAGTGTTGAAACAAAATGGCTAGCTTTGTAGTGATTTTATAACATATTTTTGTTATAATTTTCGAATAAATAATTATACATACATACATACATACATATATATATATATATATATATATATATATATATATATATATATATATATATATATAAAGACATTCTATAACCGAAATGCACGTTCAGTTGAGCAAAACGTGATCAATACTGGGTAATCGACGAGATTCAATTCTGCTTCCTAACAGTGCCCGTCAATATGTTGCCAGGGTGACATTACAGAAGCAACTTGGGATACGAGACTTTGCCACACCCACCATATTCTTTTGACCCACAGACTGGCACATTTTCAAGCATCTGGGTAATTGTTTTTAAGCCAAAAGATATTTAATTGCAAAAAAGATGTAAAGATTTTTTGGTTTCCAAACCTTTAAATGTTTATTGTAAAGCTATAAATAACATTGTAACTCGATGGCAAATGCTCAGGGTTCCTATATTGACTTGATTAAACACTTTCATTCAGGAATAAAAAGACATAAAATCGGATATTATTTTCTGAACAACCAATTTCATCAGATGCCAATTATATCTCTAATATGATGGTGAAAATCAAACCAATTTGATAAAAGGATTTTAAAGACAGTAACTTGAAATCAATTTAAATTAACTTTAAAGTGACGGTTTGTATCTGTCTAACAAATATAGAAATTAATGTATTTATATAAAATATGAGCTGAATAGATCCTGGCAATGAGGTGAAGTAAATCATTGGAAGTGTCATAGGAATCATAAGAGAGAGAGAGAGAGAGAGAGAGAGAGAGAGGGAGAGAGGGGAAGGGGGAGAGACATGAAATGAACCTGAAGTGACTAACATAAATAGGATGCAATGCTGAGCTCAGAGGTCAGAGCTAAAAAAAACACCGTGACAAGAGTTGAAATGAGTTCTACATCACATCAAAACAATTGTGCGACAAAGGTCGTCCCACAAACCACATATAAGTCAGCATGCTGTAAACAGCAGCAAACAAGCAGGAAGGCAACCAGAGCGTCATAAACAAGTCAGCGATTAACAGAGGGAGTAGGGTTCTTAGTCCGCGTCACGATCAAACTGAGGGCTGACTCCGGCTTCAGCCTTCATGTAGCACTTTTTTTACGGTCCATTGGACGGTTCTGTCAACAGTGCTGACCAGTGAATGCATTCTTCACTCTCCACCTTTCTTGCATTTACAGAATATAGTTTATATATCTATATATCTATATCTATCTATCTATCTATCTATCTATCTATCTATCTATCTATATATATATATATATATATAAATAAATATCAGTGGTCATTATATGTGTATATATATATATATATATATATACACACACACACACACACATATATATATATATATATATATTTCCAAGAGGATAGAATCCAGGTAGAATTCAATGTCCAGGACAGAGTAAGAATATAATATGAAAGGTATAAACACTAATATTCCATGAAATATTAGTGTTTGAGCTTTATATATATATATATATATATATATATATATATATATATATATATATATATATGTGTGTGTGTGTGTGTGTGTGTGTGTGTGTGTGTGTTTGTGTGCGTGTGAAAATATATATAGAAAATAGGAAAGAACTCGTTAGGTAAATAATCCAAAGTTCTTTAGTATTTTTGTTATTATTTTTAAAAAAACAGTGCTCGATACAAAAGTAGAGCCTAAATATAATTATTTAATTCAAAATATGATTCCATCGCTACATAAGAGTTCTCATGTTTATTTATTCATTTAAGGGAGTTGTCGTGAGCATTACTTTGTTTTTCGAGATAATCACACACAGACACATATGTGGGACCCAGTGACATAACAGTATAGTTAAAGTTGTAAGAAAACCCTACATAAAAGATGAAGCAGAAAAAAGATCCTGGCTAAGCGGAGAGATAGATCATTGAAGCAATGATACATTGGTATGTCTAAACAATCATCCCAAAACAATCGTTGTTTCAGGTAAGTGTTTAAAAATGACTTCAAGTGAATGAACCTTGTATATCTTAAAGATATTCCTTTCATCAGACCTGGCGCTACATGATCACAAAAATATTTTCCAAATAAATTCCAAATCACTTGAAAACTTCAGCAGCAATATTCAACTGGATAGCATATGTAACTAGAATGGAAAATAATGATATAATCAAGATGTTGATATTGCACACTTCCTTAAACAAAAGGTTAGGAAGGAAACGCTTATCTCTATTAAAAAGTACAATAACAATGGGATTGTGATGTCTATTTGCCTGCAAAACTGTTTTAATAGAAAGGTCTTATACATTTCAATCGATAGTAACTGTTTGGTCATTAAATGTCTAATGTTTCCTGCATGGAAACGGCCCTTCGCAACATTACCGTCCTAATCATTGCTTCTTTTATTGTTTACATGTTTAATATAAAAGATGAAATAGTAGAGGTTCGAGATACGAAAAAGTTTTTCGTAGCCATCTTCAAAATATTGTAGCAACCATCCTTTTTGAAAGATATTTATCCTTTGAATGTTTTCAGGCATTTTTCCAATTTATGCATTTCCTAGTATCTTTCAGGCAAAAATCTGATTAAGAGCCAAGAAGGAGGCCAGTTTTGAAGAAAATTGCTTTTTTCCGGTTATTAAGTTCATTGTTGTAATGATTATTAACATGGCTCTGGGTGAATTATTACTCAAAATAAGAAAAATATACATTTCTAGTGGTCAAAAGTATTTGAACGCCATTGCGTATTCAGTTAAATGTCTCAGTAGATTAGCTCAAATACTGTGTGAAACTCATGTAAAAATTCTATTTTTGATGAAAATATTTACCCAAAAAGAATATTGGCCTGTTTTTAGAAAAGATAGTATTAATTTAAACATTAGTCATAACAAAATTCATTGTGATTATTCAGGGTGATTTTCTGAGCGTCAATTAAACGTTGCACAAGGCGAGGAACGAACTATTGAATCTTAATTTATCTAGCGAGACCAGCGTGCTAACCATTACACCACGTCGAAGTACCATCGTGGAGAATTTATTTATCAGCGGATTTTATTCATATATAGAACTTGGCTAATAACGTACAATTGGGAGAGAAAATTAGAAATCCCTTAAAATTATGGGATGCATCGTCACAAAATGGTCAGGTTAATTATCATCATTAACACCAACTAAATATTCTACATATATTTAATTTATATAATAACACCAACAAAAATGTCCACTAATAACATTGTCATACATCAGTCGCCATCATAAGTGCAGAAAAAGCAGAGTGTGAATAGATATCCATTAATTTGGCTAATAAATAAAGAATGAAATACATTCAGAAGATCATTTTCAGCATTATAGTCTAAACAATAGTATATGGTTAAAAAACTTTAACCGTGAACGATTGTATTTTCATATAAAATGCGTAAAACCTCTGGTCCATTATTTAATCGGCCGGCAGATCGGTAAAAATGAATTGAATAAAAACAAAAGTAGTATAATTTCTTAAAGAAAAACAAACAAACAAACCAAAACAACAGGTAACTAGTAGATTTCATGGAGTGATCCTAGTACTTTCAACTTCTAGAAAAGATCCTGGAGATTTGGTGAATAGATCTTTGAAATTATTATGTGGAGATTCTTTTGGATTCGTTTGCTTTTGGACGTTTTTCTCAGATCACCTCACGCTGTGATTATCAACCCCCGAGCCACGCCACACTAGTGTGCCGTGTTATCCTCTTGACTGTGTCGCGAAATAGTCACGGCGTACACATAGATGTGTGTGTGTGTGTTTATGTGTGTGTGTGTGTGTTTGTGGTGGTTGGTTGTGTGTGTGTGTGTATGTGTGTTGAAGTAGTAACGATACAGCGTTAGTATTTGAATAAATGAAAAAGTATTAAACTGTTTAAAAATAATTCTTTTCACTATTCTTCGATTATTTTAAATACTTTGTTTTAATATTCTATTTTTTAAAAAGGATTTTTATTTTTTAATTTAACTTTTTTAAAATTTTCCTTCATTTGAATAAATGAATATTAACCTTTTTTCATATAATTGTATTCAATAGTCTTTGTTTAATTCAAACTTTTTGCAAAATCATATTGAATTATGAATTAATATTGTCGAAGATTCCGATAACCCTAAATAATATAAAAAATAAGAAGCAAGAAAGATTACGTTCAACTGAAGAAGAAATGAGGGTCTGCTTATCGCACATTCAATCAAACATTGAAGAAATCGCGAAAAAACACCAAACACAAGTTTCACACTAAATAAGCTGCACATATAGTTGAATCGAAACATTGAAATAAAGTTAGTTCATATTTGAGTGCGTACTTTTTTTTTGATTTTACGGTTGTATTTTATAACATTTAGATGTATACACTTTAAGTGTGCCGTGATATTTTTCTTTGCCCCAAGGTGTGCCGTTACTTAAAAATGTCGAGAAACATTGATATAGCGAAAATTTCCTATTAAAATGATTTAAAGTAATAGTTAATTTGTTTTTCTTCTTCTATGTGACTTGTCTCATCAGGACAGGCATTCGGCCACATCACGTTGAAACACCGCTTCCCGAAAGATCACCGAAGTAAAGCCACATCAAGCCTGTTCAGTACTTAGATGAGGAACTGCTTGGGAATACCAGGTGCTGTATACTTGGATGTGCGGATGGTGTAATGGATAATGACTCAGAATTGTTAATGGGAGAGCCGAGTTCCAATTTGCGTTGGGTTCGTTAAATTCATTTGGGTCCAAATGCCCTTGGGTAAGTTATGAATCCTCCTCTTCTCTACCCTGCTATCGGTTACTTAATGAGTCATTAAACCATTATTATCCCCCCTCCTCAAATACTTACAATTTAAAAATATTTTCTGGCTTTAAATAACGTGCAAATGGCTGATAAACCGTAGAAAAACGAATAAATCAATAACATGTAGGGCGTTGGCGATGATGGCTCTCCACAATATCCTGTCTTTGTAGCTATTAATAAATTTTGTCTTTTTTTTAATCTCTCCTAAACTTGGTTCCACCTTCCATTTACTCACGCTCTCTTATGTTCAATCAGTCATTTACGTATCAAATTTTCTAAGACCTCTTTCCGCGTTATGTGCACAAGAAATTTCATTTCTTGCTTCCTGATGTTAAAATCCTTTTGACATTAATATTAACTCTCAAATATTTACATCTATATACATATACATACATAGACTATATGCAATTTCATATCCAAGACACTATACATATATATAAGTTAAATATTTAAATTGCTAGCAAGCATCAAATTAATTTCTTCGTTTTTTAGACATCTAAATTACTATTAAGCATTAAAATCTATTCTTTACATAAATTGCTAAAACCCAATGATATCCTCTTTCATCACGCAACTCGAAAATAGATTCATATAACTGCACACCACTGCAAATGACCTAATCTTAGAAAAAAATAGAAATCGATTACACCCTGTTAATCCAGTGGGTGTAAATCTGACCGTATGTTGAAAGAAAGGAAACTAAAGCAGTTGTTTCAATTAATTTGCACAAGGGTGTATAATAAATATCATTAGTTTTATTATCAATATTAATATTTTTGTTGTTTTTTTATCTTTCGAATTTCTTTCCCCGGCCTATTATATCTACGTGGGCAGTTTTTCTTTGGTATTATATATATATATATATATATATATATATATATATATATATATATATATATATATATATATATATATGAATTGGAATCAAATATGCATTAAATCCGATAGAATGATAGATTGAGGAACTTGATCTACCTGACCAATGAAAAACAAATAACACAAAACTCAAAATACCACATTATTTTCTACAACACATTTTCAAATTTCTGATGAAGCTTAAATAAAAGTGAAACTTGTTAAATTTATAAAAGTTTCTTATTTGTTCCTGAGTAGATCACATATCTATCTATCTATCTATATATCTATCTATCTGTGTGTGTATATATGTGTGTGAACGAAACATTCTCATATCTCATTTGGTGGAGGAAAGAGTTATCCCCCCCGAAAACAAAAACTAAGTGACTAAATAAATAAAAGATGCAAATTACCTTACATCTTGTAGGTAAGTAAAACCTATTTAAATGCAAATACAAAAATCAATTCTATACTTAATTGGGTTAGGCAGACACATATTTCTCAGGATAGCGAAATGCTCAATCAGTCTCGTTAAGATTTCCCCCTCCACCACGCTTGACTTATTCATACACACTTTCCTGGAATTTCGAATTGCACCCTTTATTTAATCTAAAGTCTAAATTGCTCTCATTCCGTTATCTACGTCCAGAGATATCTCACTTTGTTCTTTTAATACTGTTCAAATTGAGTCTAATTCTGTACTAATCTGTACAAGGATTGAACAATGACTATGTCATCAAATTCATAAACCAGCGTTTTAATCTATTTGGGTATTGTCCCCTGGGACAATCCTGAATCTGGAACTGAATCCTGAATCTAGAGCTAATATTCTTCTCTGCTTGACCTCATTCATCGTTACTTCTCTATTCTTACTGCTGTCTTAAAGCCTTTTCTCATTATTTATTCACGACTCTCATATGGCAATTACTCCTATTCTAGGCCGACTGAGGAGACCTTCATAACCTAGTATAGGCAACGATACCTTCAGACATCCGGTTATTCGGTATTTTGCTTTGTTTAGTAGTTTTATTTTGTCCCATTTTCTTCTATACTATTCAGTTCGAAATACCCTAAAGTTACCCAGATTGACAAAACACCTGAAGAAGGGTGGACGACACAAAACATCGAAACGTCGCGACATCAGCAACAAAGATGACGACATTAGTTCGAATATACATAATGTAAATAATGATAACTCTTTATTCCAGAAATTGAGATGGAGAAATTTCTTTACATAAAATTTTCGCGTTATTCAAAAAAAAATTTTCAGAATTTGAATCGTATTAGGGTGGTCGTTGAATGACGAATGGCATTTTTGTCGATGCGTTGCAATATTCAATCAGGTAAGGTATCTTACCTAAATAATGGCTAATTCGGGTTCATGAAGTGATGATTATCTTTCCCGCCTTAGGTGTATGAGTTTTTATAAATAATCTCTAATGCTTTTTGTCTATTATCTTTTGTCTTATGTCTCCCAGACAGAAAAATGCAGGTGCATAATCCGATGCTTTACATCTTACAAAATAAATTGGAAATTTTCTGTTATCGCACTGGAACTATTTCTGGACTTTCAGAAATTTGACCTTTTATATGAATATGGCTTTCATTTTTCACGGAAACCTCGGTAATCATAATAAAGATTTCCCTCAGTGAATCAATTTGAACATCTTGAAAATTTCTATACCAGGAATATTGAAAGCGCCATTATTGTACATTAAAATCCATTTACAGTATTCGATCAGAGAAGCGATGATATATCGAAATGATTGAAAGATTTAATGTGATCTTTCTCTTGAATGTGTGATTCTTATAAATAATCCCAAATATTTCGATTCTTTCAACGGGATAATGGCCAAGTGAATTAAAGCGTTGGTTTTTGAATCTAGTGACAAAATAATTGTGATTTCAATCTTTTGCTTGGTTAGTAGAAATTTAAACTCAGTGGGTAGAGAGTTAGCACGAACCGCGCAGTACTAAATAAGAACCAGACGAGATATTCCGAGACAAGAGCAACGGACTGAGAACAGTCTATGTTCGTACTCTAAATAAAGATTTCAGTTCAAAATTTCATGAAGGTTACTTGGATCTACAGATATGTGAAGAAGGCCGGATGGCATAACGGCCGAAACGTTTTGATAGTAATAACAAGAATGAAAAAATTACCTAAAGCATTATTAAGGGTATACTGGATTTAACGGCAAAATTGTCCAAATCATGTCAAAGCAAAATTGTTCAATTGTTAGATTAAGCTTTGAACCGGTGTATCTTAGAAATGATTAAATATATCTTACTGGAATTCTCCGAGTTTTTTTATAACACTATTGTACTCTACTTTGAGCAATAAGAATATATAATTACTCTCCAACCTTAACAGAAAAATCGTGATGAAATCGGTCATAAACAAAAATGACATCTATAATCCAGAATCTTTTTCCAACTTATTCAAGATGATGATTGCCCTCTCTAAACTTCTAACTTTCTGTCCTGTAGTAACAAGGTGCCTCACAGTCTGTGTTCGTATATTAAATAAAGATTTCAGTTCAAAATTTAATGAAGGTTACTTGGATTTCACGTACGATTTCATTTTCAAGCCTTTTTTCACTGCTCTTTTGACTTTTATAGGTGAAACTCCTCCCACGTACCAAACATATTATGGATTGCATAGGATCTTTTTTTAATTGATCTCTTTAGCTCTAAGTTGAAATGATGATCCCTCTTCCTGTTGTGATTTCCTGATCAAGTTTTCCTCTCTAGTGTTCCCTCTTTTTTAAACTTATTCACCGTTCTCTTGATGGTTCTTGGATGGACTTTGAAGATGGAAACCAAAATCTGAATGTTGGTATCCTTATCAAAGGCCTGAATGGACTTTTTCCTTTACCATTGCTCAAATACGAAGACAATGAGCCTGACACAAAATGATTTTAATCTGTTCTCTTTCTAGCTGAATAACTCAAAGGGTTTTTAGTGATTCTTACAACAAATGGTATCAAGATGTCTCAACGTCTTATCTGAAAACCTGGAAAAAAAGACACTCAGTTAGTTTAATGGGTTTTTTTTTTTAGATATTAAACATTTTGTAGGATTGACAATTATGCTGTTACACGATTTGGACAATTTTGCTGTTACAGACGGTGATTTCTTAAAACACAAACAGGTAGCTAATCGATTACATGGCATGAAGCTGATACTCAAAAAGGCACGGAGAGCTCAACAGCTAAAACGTTGAAGTAATAACAATAAAGATAAGGACAGAGCAAACAGAAAAATGCAGAATGAAGTTTTATTTTTTCTTATAGAAAAATAAGTTGGACATTTCTTTTACAAAACTGGAACTATTTACGGACTTTCAGGAATTTGCCATTTTATAAGAATGTGGTATTTATTTTCCTTGGAAAACTTGATAATTATAAGAAACATTTTCCCCAAAGAATTAGTCTAACATCTCAAATGGTTCTGCAGATTTTAGAAAATTATAAGTGAAAAAGGAATACGTAAAAGACGTACTACATTCCCTTATGAAGTCGGCGATCATAGCTATCCACAACTTGCTATCATTTGTAGCTATTAGCAATATTTGTATTTTTACTATCCCCAAGTCCATGTCTTACCACCTATTTACACAAGCCTCTTCTTGCCCTCCATATGGTCTGTGACTGTCAAGTTATCCAAGATTTATTTTCTCATTATATATCCTATAAATTTCAACTGTCTGTTTCTGATACTAAGTAAAAGTGTCGTTTTTCTTTACATTTTCGGCAAAATCTTCCTTGTTGATCACATGAACCTTACTTGACATTCTCAGCCTTCTGTAGAACCACATCTCCGTTGCCTCAAGTCTTTTCATATCTGATGAAATTGTTCAGCATTCACTGTCATGCAGGAGCACCGATATTGCATAACAGTTAAGTACTTTTTCTTTGCGAAAATTTCCTGTTTCTTAATACTTTGCTTAAATTTTGAAAGACAACTTTCGCTATACCAATGCACCTTCGAATTTCTGTGTCGCATTTATCGTCGTCTGTTAAAACTCTTCCCAAATATTTTAACATTAATTCATAGCAGTTTGTGCAGCTCTTCTTGATGACGTCCATGAATTCTCTTTTATTTTAACATTTGCAATTCGTAATTCACAGCATGACCTATTCTTCTTGATGGTGATCAAACATTTTTTTTTTACAATTTTGATAGTTCATCCTATCATTCCACTTTCCTTTTACTACTTTCTACAAGTGCTTTTGTAGTTTTGATTCTCTGTCATGTGGGTTAGTTTTGATTCTCTGTCTACCACATGTGGTCATCTGGGTTAGTTTTGATTCTCTGTCTACCACATGTAGTCATCTGGGTATTTCATGTTGTTAAGATTGAGCCTACCCATAATAAATCCTAGTGTGTCTTTCAGGTTTCTTAAAGACGCCTTGATAGCATTACTGAATTCATCTGCACTCACTTCTGCGGCCATGTTCTTCACCTCGATGCACAAAGTATCAAACCCTAGCGCCTTTTGATAAGAAAAGATGCCAACTTTGTCTTAGCGGTCTATACATATCTCCAGTATATTTAGCTTCTTGTGTTTTTTGTCCGGCTACCCTTAATTGAATTGGCGGTTATATTAAGCAGAAAAAAAAAACTAATAAGAAATTTTAGACCAAAAACAGACCCCCGTAAATCCCCGCTTTAGGATTAGTATCAACTAGCCCCGATATCCAAAACTGTGTTAAATTTCCAGTAACCAGGGTTAGGTTTATGTAAGTTTATTCGATTTCAGATATAAACAACACGATAGAAGCTTAATAACCTATGTGGAGTTACTCCACTTAATTCCCTAAAAATACGCCGCTAGAGGACGCTCCTTATGCCTACGAATAGGTGGTAACTTTCTCTGTCATCCCCTCATTCACTCAAGAAAAGTAAGATGTTGGTCGAACGAGGAAAACGCTTTGTTACTATGGGACGCGAGCGAGCGCGTGCGCACACGTGTACGCACACGTGTGCGCACATTTCGCTTCATTTTCTTTAGAACTTTCTCCTACAGCAAACCACACACACGCACGCACAAACAATTCACGAGTTTAAATGTTTTCTTACATATTCATTGTTTTGTCACACGCAGAAATATTGTATTGTCTATCTATACCTTTGTTTCGTTAATACATACATTATCGTTTGTAAATTTATATATATAGTTTTGTTGTTAATTTATTCAATTTGTTACCCGGACTCGCATTCAGAGTCCCCCATTTTTACTGTGGGAAATATATACAAGGAGACCCGTATTTTCCGACCCAAACACAACCAATATTCCCGCAAAATCTAAAATGATTGAGTGATCAATTTCTTTTTTGTGGCTTATCAACCGTTTGTGAGTTATTTAAAGCCGAAACATTTTAGATTGTTAAAATAATTCCTTTCTCTTCGAGTGAATATTGCATTAACAATTTTTTGAGAAGAACAATTAAACCCAGGACTGGGTTAAGGAAAGGGATTCATACCTTCCTCAAAGATATATACATTGATAGATGGCCCATTAATGTATTAATATGCCCATGTTAGTTTTGTGCAATAAGTATCTTATCGTGCAACCCATTTGTAGTAAAGTTTTTATTAGATGACCCATTAATGTATCATGATGCTTATGTCAGTCGTGTGCAATAATTATCTCATCTTGCATCCCATTGATAGTAAGATCTTCATTAGATGGCCCATTAATGTATCATGATACCTATGTCAGTTGTCTGCAATAAGTATCTTGCAATATATTTATAGCAAGGTCTTTATTAGATGATCCCTAAGTGTCTCTTGATACCTATATTAATTTTGTGTAATATATCTCTACATTAAAATGCTAAAAATGTAAACAGAAATTTAATTAAATTGTTCATACGAGAATCAAACAAACAAAACGTCTAAAACATTTTGTCTGGGAAAATAATTAGACATAAATATTTATACAGATATTCCGTAATAATAATGACTATTTGATTTGAAAACCAACGTCTTTTACTAACGAAGACATTTCAATAGGTTGCCAGACTAACTGTCGAGTAAACAAGCGGATTGAATTTCAAATTGAAAATTCTTTTTTGCATGAAATTCTAAAAGGAAATTAAATTGTAACCCTTTAACTACGTACACGCGCATACACGCATGCACGAGCGTACACGCACACACACATACACACACACATATATTATGTAAATGTAATGTATGTGTAATGTGTTAGGATATTGAGAGAAGAGACCGCGACGTACCGATAGGCGAAGTGGAGAAGTGTTACATTTTTTGCGATAAATATTTCTCGTTATTATTCAGTTGTTCGGAAAATAATATCCGATTTTAGAATAACTTCTTTTAATTGTTTTAATATATTTATTAAATTACTTACACAAAAAATATGTTACTCATTCCTAATGATTGAAGTGTCCTCTTTGTGTTGATTTTTTTTTATCGATCTCTTTCAAAATGTAACTTAAAACGTTTTGCTAGGATGACACAGCAGAAGCTCACCGACTTGGGATACGAAACTTTGCCAGATCTATAGTATTTCCCTGATCTCTCCTGATGACTACCACTTTTACAAGGCATTCCTGATATACGTTTAAAACCGAAAGATATTCCATCGCAAAGAAAAAAATTGTTGTTGTCCAAATCTTTAGAGTTTTTTTCGTAAAAGTATGAATAACATGAAACCAACGGAAAAGGGTTGAAAGTTTTGTTGACTACCAGGAACCTCTTCTCGCCATTGTCAAACAGAGAAAAATGGCGTGGTCTGGACACGTTACAAGGCACGACAGTCTGTAGTAGACAATCATGCAAGACATTGTTGAAGGTGGACATAGGAGAGGACGCCAACGCAAAAACTGGTTAGACAATGTGAAACAGTGGATAAGTATGACTATACAAGAACTGCTGATGGCTGCCGTTGATAGACTGTTGGGAAGGAGATTCAATATGGCTTCTGCATTTAGACCTCCTTCCCTACGATTACAAAATTCAAGAAAATGATGATGATGATGATAAATTACATTGTAACTCGATGGCAGAAATATATAGATATTCAAGCTTCCTATTTTAGCTGATATAAACACTGTTTAAATACCTTAATTCAAGAATAAAAATTGATTCTAAAATCGGACATTATTTTCCAAACAACGTAATATAAACGTTATATTAGGCGAATACATGTGTTTGATGAAGATTTCTAAACAGACGTCATTTATTCTGGTTTCTGAACAGAATAAATGACATTATTTACATTATTCGGACTATTGTCCTCATCTTTGTCGCCATATTTATTACAGCGTTTCGGCCGTTGTATGCTCCGGCCTTCTTCAGGTGGCTGGAATGTCGAACATAACCCTTTATTTTGCTCACTGGAGTAGACTGCTCTAGTTCGACGTGCCATGTTTAATGGATGTCAGTTATCAGTTATCTTCTGCTAATTTACCTCTGAAAGTTCTCCACTGCCCCAACCGGGTATTGAACTCACACTCTTTGTGTCCTGTCACTGGATCCAACCAACACCTCTATCCACTGTCCTTGAGGACAAAAGAAAGGGTTAAGTTCAACATTCCAGCTACCCGAGGAAGGCCGGAGCGTACAACGGCCAAAACGTTTTAATAAACATGGCGATAAAGATGAGGACAATAGTTCGAATAATGTAAATAATGTACATAATACCTCATCTCAGAAATATTGACAGATACAGAATAAATGACGTTCTTTTTTTCGAGAGTCTTTAACAAACAAACTATGCTCTTGGGCAGGATTGGGGTCTGTACCTCGTCTCTTATATAACGTTGACAATAGTTTAAAAGTTAGTTTACTTTAAAAGAAAAGATAGAAAAAAGCGATGTCTACCAAAAAACACGTGTATATACAAAATATAACGTTTGTTGGCATCCGCTCGAATCCGAACATAGGAATGGTCATCCCCTCTCCCTATTCCCTTTCTCTCCCCTGGTTGCGGTGGACAACACTGCGTCACAGAGAAACCACACACTTGGGCAGAAGCAGCCTCCTGGTGGTATAAAGGGGATTGAAACACGCGAGATCTAGCAAACCTCGTTGCATCGGTCTGCAGGATGTTTGAATGTTTGAATAAAAGAGACGGTTATATTTAACCGTTTTGACAGTGAAAGGGCGGGGCTGAGATGCCAGCTTACTTAAATTCATGTAGTCTGGGAACCAGCGAAAGTAGCTCGTTGGGACAATTTCCGTGAAAATACTTGTAGAAGAGACAGAGGGAATCCACGGCACGTCTGTGTGATAGCTATTGTAGACTAGATGCCAGATCAGGATTTTACATCGTAAATCAGCCTGTTCTTCAACGATGCTTTCTTCAGCGATGCTTTCTTCAGCGGGTGACTATTTTAAATGATTTCAAACATTACCTGCATGAATAATCACACTGATAGTCTTGTTGTTCTGATACCACGGTATAGTCGTCCTGGGTATGACCTTAAACTATATTCGGCAGCAAGGTCTCTGTTCGGGAGATTGAAGGTTGTGAGGAATGTGGAACCGCCTCTTAATTGCTGTAGTTTCCAGGGCTACCCCGACCCATGATGATAACACCTGATAAGGCCCCAGCTATGCGCAAATAGTGAAACAAAAATCAACATTAATGATTATAAAATCAGCAACAATAAAATTTATGATCTACGAAATACATATTTAAAAAACATACCTTTACCTTGAAAGTATAAAATTATGTACAAAATTTTTAGATTTTAGCATTAAATAACCCATAGAGGTGTTGATATGCTGCTAAACAAAATCAGCCAACCAAAAATCCATATTTATAGTAAAATTATCTACAATACATATTCAAAGTAAAATGAAGGCATACAATTGTTTTTAAAATATGTTTCGTTGAAGAGATAAAATTGTGTTCAGAATATTTCCATTTCGTTATTAAATAACCCACACAAGTGTTGATATGCCGTTAAACAACACGAACCAACCAACCAATTAAACCAACCAACCAATTAAACCAACCAACCGACCAACAATCGTATAGTCGCGTTATTTCTTTTTTTATTTATTTCTCTTTGTTCGCTCCTTTTAATATAGGTACATTTTAGGTTACTCACCGTTTTGGCCTCACTTGAAGAAATGGCGAACTTAAGGCACGCGATTTCCATTTTATCTCTCATCCATATTCTGCACCTAAATGACAGCAACTCCGGTATGTCAAATCATCTTTCTTGTGTTGGACTTTCTTAATAACTTATTATTATATGAAAATGTGTTTACTGCAACCACTTTGTGTACATTTACATTGCTATCAGTACTTCATCATGTGTAACTATTCTTACCACTGTGTGATATTTTAATGCTATTGCAACTTCATGTAGCTTTTTTATCTTCAGTTCACTCACTAATTGTAAACTTTCAACATATTACTTCTCAGAAAACTACTTACTACCTCCTTTTTCCACTTAAACCCTCATTCTCTCAATGACATTTCTTTTTCTGATCTTCTGTTTATCTGTCATTTATTTTGTTATTTCGACTAAACTTTTCTAAAGTTTATTTATTTATATTTCTTTCTTTTCTTTGTACTCCCACCCTTTTGACTTTCAATAAACCTGTTGATGAAACAAAACATTATACTCAAAGTCTTGACTGCCGTAAGGTGTTTATTTGGCTGTCGGGGGTAAGCACACGCGCGAGACGGCGCTTAACTGGAGGCAGTACACCTATGAATTTAACATTACTGTGGATTGTCTTTTTTTGGAAGCGTGATAATTAGTGTTTGGATCTGTGTTGTTGGTTACTCAACTGATTACCAGATTTTGTAAAAGATTATTGTTAGCATGTTTATCACTGATTTCCTGCCTCGTATAATGAAGTTTTCTTAACTTCCTTCACCGATATCACTGCTGCTTCCAGAAGTATGGAAAAGTAATTAGCATTTTCTTTGACGGAGTGATTGTAGAAGTCGTAGCAGTGTTCCGTCCATTTAACAAAAATCCAGAGGAACTGGAATAGCGAGAATTTCCTCTCAAAAAGAGTACTGAATAATATAAATCATCCTATATAACAGTTAATGTTGGATAACTTCCTCACAGAAGAAGCGGAGTCTCGAGATAACAGAAATGTGGTTTACAGAAGGACGCTGAGAATACCATGGACAGAAAGTGAGCAAAAAGCAAATTTTAAGGAAAATGGAAACAAAAAAAAGGTACTGGTACGTACAAGCAGAAAGACAGTAAAAATTTCTCGGGTGCATAATGAGGAAAGACAGCAGGGAGAATCTGCCATTCTATTGACATATTGAAAGCAAGAGAACCCGAAGGAGATAGGAGTAATCTACCTAATGAGCTTGGATAAATAGACGATAGAACAGGGATTAGGAAGGATAGTAAAACATTGCTATGAGCTATCAGTGATAGGAAGTTGAGGAGAGCCATGGTCATCTATGTCATGAAAGGACACGCCATCTAAAAGAAGAAGATCCTTCAAAAAACATTATAATTTAACATATTTTCTTTGGGGGAAATGGTTGTTTGGTATCGTCGTCGGCTCCCAGTCGTGTCCGAGTATCGGGTTCTGTCAATCTTTTAAGTTCTATCTTCACGGTTGATGTTTATGTTTGACATGACTTGCGAGGCCCAGTCGGTGGTGGAATAGTCGCGGACACTGCTGACAGGGGAGGGTACGGTAGGACGGGGTCGTTCACAGCGCTCTCTTCTCCTTCGTCGCCTTGCCTCTTCATTCTTCCTCCTTCTTTCCTCGAAGTCCGCGATGCCATCGCGTATTGATCTCCTCCACGTCGTTCGGTCCCTGGCAGTTTTTTTCCCCCACGAGAACGAGCTGATGTTGGTAAGTGTCAGGGTGCGCTTTAATTTGTTTGGTATATAAACCTAGTAGAATCTACATTTGCCCTCAACTGCTGAACTATTATTACTACGAGGCCAATTGCAGTTCTACTAGGGTTATATAACAAGCAACCATTTCCCCCAAAGAAAATATGTTAAATTTATAATGTTTACAGTGGAATTTCCGCGGGGGAATGGAAACAGACATTTATACCCATAGACATCTTTTTACCAACCCTAAATTAAAACACCAGACAGATCTTTCAAAAAATTTTGGGGATTGAAGGAGAAAGGTCTGAACTTACACATAGACTGGAAAATTATAGGTTTCGCTCATACTCCTAATAATTTTAGATATAGGTGTAACTTGTGCTTTGAAGAAAAAATAGGATAATAAAATACAATAATCAAAGCAAACTATTGAATTAAAGGAATGAATTAGTTTTAAAATGTCGGCATAAAACATATTTAAACTTCTATAATATAGATTTTAATTTATTACTTTATAATTCTCTATGTTTTCAAATGTCGAATGTATAACTAATTCTTATTTCTATATTTCCATTTTTTCACCATATTAATTATATCTTATAATTGTCCCCTGTTGTAACTACTCTCTTTCCTTTTATCACTTACACCTCTTTATCTCTCTATATATTTTATTTTTTTAGATAAAAATATAACTTGATTTAACTTATCTTTAAAGTTAAAAATGGATAATTTATTTTATCTTATTATATTTTTTATTTTCAAATATATTTTTATTCTTTAATATAATTTTAAAAATATTTTCTTACTTAAATTTAATATAAATTATCTAAATATGACTTATTTTTAATCCTTTAAATATATCATATTTTTAAGTATAGTTTATCATTGGGAGAGTATTTTTAAATAGGAACCTAACCTTATATATATATATATATATATATATATATATATATATATATATATATATATTATAAAACACTCTTTTCGGTCCTCTTTTAGTTTCAAATATAAAACTTATTCTTCATATAACCCCAGTTTAATATCTGGGTTTAATTTTATAAAACCTCTTCTCTTTAAGGCGAATACATGCAACTCTCCCCTAACCACCCTCTCGGGCATTTCGTCTGATTGAAATGTCGAAATGGATAAATTCTGTATCATTTTTTCGACGGCTGTTAAAGTTAAATTTCTAAGTCCGATGTGAACTCAATCTATACACCAGGGTGGAATAAGACTGGCATAGTTATCGTCGGTTGAAATAGATCTATCCCCCCGCCATATGAGGTAATTTTATATTTTGTTGTGTAATACTATTTATTAGCTCTGTTATAATAAATTCATTGGGGTATTTTTGTGGATCAGTTTTAATATTTTTTATTACAAGGATCCACATAGATTATATACCAACGGATTTATTACCTGTACAATATATATATATATATATATATATATATATATATATATATATATATATATATATATATATGTGTGTGTGTATGTATGTGTATATGTATATATATATATAGTATAGGTAATAAATCTAATAAGCTTATACATATTTTTTAAGACATTTTTATGCTTATACATTCTTTTTATAGATACAAATATTTAAGTAAATACTCTGTTTATAATAAACAGTATTAATAACATTTACCGGGAAATTTTCATAGAAAATATTCGTCCTCTGACAGGAATCGAACCCGTATCTGATACGGAACCGTCATATACCCTGACGTGACTTAACCGATTGAACCACAGAGGATCGTTTGGTTAGTAAGGTCGATTTTACTGCTTTTAAACTGCAATCTTCCATGAATCCCTCACATACATTCATATCTGCTCAAAGTGTATCCAAATCTAAACAAATGACGTCACACATTATGAAATGGACAAAGTCCGACAATTATTTTAAAGACATTTTTATGTTTATCTATAAAAAGAATGTATGAACAATATCTTAAAATAATTGTCGGACTTTGTCCATTTCATAATATATATATATATATATATATATATATATATATATATATATATATATATATATATATAAATATATATATATATATATATATATATATATATATATATATATATATATATATATACACACATATATATATATATATATATGTGTGTGTGTGTGTGTGTGTGTGTGTGAAGACTGAGATAGATGGAGATAACATCGGAAAATAAATTTGATAAGTAAAAGATAAATATTAATGCAAAATGGATCAGTCTACTATCGAAAAGAATGTTTGATATGCAGGTAGCACAAAAGTGATCGGCGCCGAAAGTGGAATCTGTGAACCGCGTTCAAACTTTGGCCTCGTCTGTTGAGCTTACATTCGCATCAGTGACATTAAGAAAGACATGAATCGACAACATCTCCCAGCTGTGGATTAAACAGCAGGATAAACTGAGATCTCTAGCCGAGAGTGGCAACCACTTCAGGAGAAGAAAACGCGACAGTCCTCCAAAATTTTCCCAAGAAGCCACGGTAATTCACAGGCGATAAATAAGAAAAAACTGTAGAAATTTGCATAATCATTGGACTCGGCATAGAATCCGTTAGAAATTGGCATGGCTTTTTAATGATAACAGTAGATTCAAATCGATCGAAGTAACAGTTTTATGAAAAAAAGCATTTCATTTAGAAATTGACATGGCTTTTAATGATAAGAGTACATTCAAATCGATCGAAGCAACAGATTTATGAAAGAAGGAATTCCTTTAGAAATTGACATGGCTTTTAATGAGAACAGTACATTTAATGGATCGAATTAACAGTTTTATGAAAAAAGGATTTTCTTTAGAAATTGACATAGCTTTAATGAGAACAGTAGATTCAAATCGAACGAAGTAACAGTTTTATGAAGAAAGGATTTCCATTAGAAATTGATATGGCTTTTCATGAGAATAGTAGATACAAGTTGCTCGAAGTAACAGTTTTATGAAAGAAGGAATTCCGTTAGAAATTGACATATATTTTTCATGAGAACAGGAGATTCAAATCGATCGAAGCAACAAAATTTTGAAAGAAGGATTTCCGTTAGGAATTGACATGGCGTTTTAATGATAACAGTAGATTCAAATCGATCGAAGTAATAGTATATGAATGAAGGATTACCTTTAGAAATTGACATGGCTTTCAATGAGAAAAGTAGATAAAAATCGATCGAAGTAACAGTTTTATGAAAGAAGGATTTCGTTTAGAAATTGATATGGCTTTTCATGAGAAAAGTAGATACAAATCGATCGAAGTAACAGTTTTATGATGAAATGATATTGTTCAGAAATTGATATCGCTTTTCATGAGAACAGTAGATACAAATCGATCGAAGTAACAGTTTTATGTAGAAAGGATTTCGGTTAGAAATTGATATCGCTTTTCATGAGAAAGGTAGATACAAATCAATCGAAGTAACAGTTTTATGACGAATGGATTTCGTTTAGAAATTGATATCGCTTTTCTTGAGAACAGTAGTTACAAATCGATCGAAGTAACAGTTTTATGAAGAAAGGATTTCGTTTAGAAATTGATACCACTTTTTATGAGAACAGAAGATACAAATCGATCGAAGTAACAGTTTTATGAAGAAAGCATTTCGTTTAGAAATTGATATCGCTTTTCATGAGAACAGTAGATTCGAATCGATCGAAGTAACAGTTTTATGAAGAAAGGATTTCGTTTAGAAATTGATATCGCTTTTCATGAGAACAGAAGATTCGAATCGATCGAAGTAACAGTTTTATGAAGAAAGGATTTCGTTTAGAAATTGATATGGCTTTTCATGAGAATAGTAGATACAAATCGATCGCAGTAACTGTTTCATGAAGAAAGGATTTCGTTTAGAAATTGATATCGCTTTTCATGAGAACAGTAGATTCCAATTGATAGAAGTAACAGTTTCATGAAGAAAGGATTTCGTTTAGAAATTGATATCGCTTTTTCATGAGAACAGTAGATACAAATCGATCGAAGTAACAGTTTTATGAAGAAAAGATTTCGTTTAGAAATTGAAATGGCTTTTCATGAGAATAGTAGATTCAAATCGATCGAAGTAACAGTTTTATGAAAAAAAAAACATTTCTTTTAGAAATTGACATGGATTTTAATGATAAGAGTACATTCAAATCGATCGAAGCAACAGATTTATGAAAGAAGGAATTCCGTTAGAAATTGACATGGCTTTTAATGAGAACAGTACTTTTAATGGATCGAATTAACAGTTTTATAAAAAAAGGATTTTCTTTAGAAATTGACATAGCTTTAATGAGAACAGTAGATTCAAATCGAACGAAGTAACAGTTTTATGAAGAAAGGATTGCCTTTAGAAATTGAGATGGCTTTTCATGAGAATAGTAGATACAAGTTGCTCGAAGTAACAGTTTTATGAAAGAAGGAATTCCGTTAGAAATTGACATATCTTTTTCATGAGAACTGGACATTCAAATCGATCGAAGCAACAAATTTTTGACAGAAGGATTTCCGTTAGGAATTGACATGGCGTTTTAATGATAACAGGAGATTCAAATCGATCGAAGTAATAGTTTATGAATGAAGGATTACCTTAAGAAATTGACATGGCTTTCAATGAGAAAAGTAGATAAAAATCGATCGAAGTAACAGTTTTATGAAAGAAGGATTTCGTTTAGAAATTGATATCGCTTTTCATGAGAACAGTAGATTCAAATTGATCGAAGTAACAGTTTTATGAAGAAAGGATTTCGTTTAGAAATTGATATGGCTTTTCATGAGAACAGTAGATTCAAATTGATCGAAGTAACAGTTTTATGAAGAAACGATTTCGTTTAGAAATTGGTATGGCTTTTCATGAGAACAGTAGATACAAATCGATCGAAGTAACAGTTTTATGATGAAATGATATTGTTCAGAAATTGATATCGCTTTTCATGAGAACAGTAGATTCGAATCAATCGAAGTAACAGTTTTATGAAGAAAGGATTTCGTTTTGAAATTGATATCGCTTTTCATGAGAACAGTAGTTACAAATCGATCGAAGTAACAGTTTTATGAAGAAACGATTTCGTTCAGAAATTGATATCACTTTTCATGAGAACAGTAGATTCGAATCGATCGAAGTAACAGTTTTATGAAGAAAGGATTTCGTTTAGAAATTGATATCGCTTTTCTTGAGAACAGTAGATACAAATCGATCGAAGTAACAGTTTTATGAAGAAAGGAGTTCGTTTAGAAATTGATATCACTTTTCATGAGAACAGAGGTTACAAATCGATCGAAGTAACAGTTTTATGAAGAAAGCATTTCGTTTAGAAATTGATATCGCTTTTCATGAGAACAACAGATTCGAAACGATCGAAGTAACAGTTTTATGAAGAAAGGATTTCGTTTAGAAATTGATATCGCTTTTCATGAGAACAGTAGATACAAATCGATCGAAGTAACAGTTTTATGAAGAAAGGATTTCGTTTAGAAATTGAAATGGCTTTTCATGAGAATAGTAGATACAAATCGATCGAAGTAACTGTTTTATGAAGAAAGGATTTCGTTTAGAAACTGATATCCCTATTCATGAGAACAGTAGATACATATCGATTGAAGTAACAGTTTTATGAAGAAAGGATTTCGTTTAGAAATTGACATCGCTTTTCACGAGAACAGTAGATACAAATCGATATAAGTAACAGTTTTATGAAGAAAGGATTTTGTTTAGAAATTGATATCACTTTTCATGAGAAAGGTAGATACAAATCGATCGAAGTTACAGTTTTATGAGGAAAGGATTTCGTTTAGAAATTGATATCGCTTTTCATGAGTACAGTAGATTCGAATCGATCGAAGTAACAGTTTTATGAAGAAAGGATTTCGTTTAGAAATTGATATCGCTTTTCATGAGAACAGAAGATACAAATCGATCGAAGTAACAGTTTTATGAAGAAAGGATTTCGTTTAGAAATTGATATCACTTTTCATGAGAAAGGTAGATACAAATCGATCGAAGTTACTGTTTTATGAAGAAAGGATTTCGTTTAGAAATTGATATCGCTTTTCATGAGAACAGTAGACACAAATCGATCGAGGTAACAGTTTTATGAAGAATGGATTTCGTTTAGAAATTGATATCGCTTTTCTTGAGAACAGTAGATACAAATCGATCGAAGTAACAGTTTTATGAAGAAAGGATTTCGTTTAGAAAGTCATATCACTTTTCATGAGAACAGAAGATACAAATCGATCGAAGTAACAGTTTCATGAAGAAAGGATTTCGTTTAGAAATTGATATCGCTTTTCACGAGAACAGTAGTTTCGAATCGATCGAAGTAACAGTTTAATAAAGAAAGGATTTCGCTTAGAAATTGATATCGCTTTTCATGAGAACAGAAGATTCGAATCGATCGAAGTAACAGTTTTGTGAAGAAAGGATTTCGTTTAGAAATTGATATCCCTTTTCATGAGAACAGTACATTCCAATTGATCGAAGTAACAGTTTTATGAAGAAAGGATTTCGTTTAGAAATTGATATCGCTTTTTCATGAGAACAGTAGATACAAATCGATCGAAGTAACTGTTTTATAAAGAAAGGATTTCGTTTAGAAATTGATATCGCTTTTCATGAGAACAGTAGATACAAATCGATCGAAGTAACAGTTTAATGAAGAAAGAATTTCCTTTAGAAATAGATACCGCTTTTCCTGAGAACAGTAGATACAAATCGATCGAAGTAACAGTTTTATTAAGATAGGATTTCTTTTAGATATTGATATGGCTTTTCATGAGAACAGTAGATACAAATTGATCGAAGTAACAGTTTCATGAAGAAAGGATTTCGTTTAGAAATTGATATGGCATTTCATGAGAACAGTGGATACAAATCGATCGAAGTGACAGTTTTATGAAAAAGGATTTCGTTTAGAAATTGATATCGCTTTTCATGAGAAGAGTGGATACGAATCGATCGAAGTTACAGTTTTATGAAGAAACGATTTCGTTTAGAAATTGATATGGCCTTTCATGAGAACAGTAGATACAAATCGATCGATGTAAAAGTTTTATGAATAAAGGATTTCGTTTAGAAATTGATATGGCTTTTCATGAGAACAGTAGATACAAATCGATCGAAGTAACAGTTTTATGAAGAAACGATTTCGTTTAGAAATTGATATGGCTTTTTATGAGAACAGTAGATACAAATCGATCGAAGTAAAAGTTTTATGAAGAAAGGATTTCGTTTAGAAATTGATATGGCTTTTCATGAGAACAGTAGATACAAATCGATCGAAGTAACAGTTTTATGAAGAATGGATTTCGTTTAGAAATTGATATGGCTTTTCATGAGAACAGTAGATACAAATCGATCGAAGTAACAGTTTTATGAAGGAAGGATTACGTTTAGAAATTGATATGGCTTTTCATGAGAACAGTAGATACAAATCGATCGAAGTAAAAGTTTTATGAAGAAAGGATTTCGTTTAGAAATTGATATGGCTTTTCATGAGAACAGTAGATACAAATCGATCGAAGTAACAGTTTTATGAAGAAAGGATTTCGTTTAGAAATTGAAATGGCTTTTCATGAGAATAGTAGATACAAATCGATCGAAGTAACTGTTTTATGAAGAAAGGATTTCGTTTAGAAACTGATATCGCTTTTCATGAGAACAGTAGATACATATCGATTGAAGTAACAGTTTTATGAAGAAAGGATTTCGTTTAGAAATTGATATCGCTTTTCATGAGAACAGAAGATACAAATCGATCGAAGTAACAGTTTTATGAAGAAAGGATTTCGTTTAGAAATTGATATCACTTTTCATGAGAAAGGTAGATACAAATCGATCGAAGTTACTGTTTTATGAAGAAAGGATTTCGTTTAGAAATTGATATCGCTTTTCATGAGAACAGTAGACACAAATCGATCGAGGTAACAGTTTTATGAAGAATGGATTTCGTTTAGAAATTGATATCGCTTTTCTTGAGAACAGTAGATACAAATCGATCGAAGTAACAGTTTTATGAAGAAAGGATTTCGTTTATAAAGTCATATCACTTTTCATGAGAACAGAAGATACAAATCGATCGAAGTAACAGTTTCATGAAGAAAGGATTTCGTTTAGAAATTGATATCGCTTTTCACGAGAACAGTAGTTTCGAATCGATCGAAGTAACAGTTTTATAAAGAAAGGATTTCGCTTAGAAATTGATATCGCTTTTCATGAGAACAGAAGATTCGAATCGATCGAAGTAACAGTTTTATGAAGAAAGGATTTCGTTTAGAAATTGATACGGCTTTTCATGAGAATAGTAGATACAAATCGATCGAAGTAACTGTTTTATGAAGAAAGGATTTCGTTTAGAAATTGATATCGCTTTTTCATGAGAACAGTAGATACAAATCGATCGAAGTAACTGTTTTATGAAGAAAGGATTTCGTTTAGAAATTGATATCGCTTTTCATGAGAACAGTAGATACAAATCGATCGAAGTAACAGTTTAATGAAGAAAGAATTTCGTTTAGAAATTGAAATGGCTTTTCATGAGAATAGTAGATACAAATCGATCGAAGTAACTATTTTATATAGAAAGGATTTCGTTTAGAAACTGATATCGCTTTTCATGTGAACAGTAGATATTAATCGATCGAAGTAACAGTTTTATGAAGAAAGGATTTCCTTTAGAAATTGATATCGCTTTTCAAGAGAACAGTAGATTCGAATCGATCGAAGTAACAGTTTTATGAAGAAAGGATTTCCTTTAGAAATAGATACCGCTTTTCATGAGAACAGTAGATACAAATCGATCCAAGTAACAGTTTTATTAAGATAGGATTTCTTTTAGATATTGATATGGCTTTTCATGAGAACAGTAGATACAAACTGATCGAAGTAACAGTTTCATGGTGAAAGGATTTCGTTTAGAAATTGATATGGCTTTTCATGAGAACAGTGGATACAAATCGATCGAAGTGACAGTTTTATGAAAAAGGATTTCGTTTAGAAATTGATATCGCTTTTCATGAGAACAGTGGATACGAATCGATCGAAGTTACAGTTTTATGAAGAAACGATTTCGTTTAGAAATTGATATGGCCTTTCATGAGAACAGTAGATACAAATCGATCGATGTAAAAGTTTTATGAATAAAGGATTTCGTTTAGAAATTGATATGGCTTTTCATCTGATCAGTAGATACAAATCGATCGAAGTAACAGTTTTATGAAGAATGGATTTCGTTTAGAAATTGATATGGCTTTTCATAAGAACAGTAGATACAAATCGATCGAAGTAACAGTTTTATGAAGAAAGGATTACGTTTAGAAATTGATATGGCTTTTCATGAGAACAGTAGATACAAATCGATCGAAGTAACAGTTTTATGAAGAAACGATTTCGTTTAGAAATTGATATGGCTTTTCATGAGAACAGTAGATACAAATCGATCGAAGTAACAGTTTTATGAAGAAAGGATTTCGTTTAGAAATTGATATGGCTTTGCATGTGAACAGTAGATACAAATCGATCGAAGTAATAGTTTTATGAGGAAAGGATTTCGTTTAGAAATTGATATGGTTTTTCATGAGAACAGTAGATACAAATCGATCGAAGTAAGAAATTTATGAAGAAAGGATTTCGTTTAGAAATTGATATCACTTTTCATGAGAACAGCAGATTCGAATCGATCGAAGTAACAGTTTTATGAAGAAAGGATTTCGTTTAGAAATTGATATGGCTTTTCATGAGAACAGTAGATACAAATCGATCGAAGTAACAGCTTTATGAAGAAAGGATTTCGTTTAGAAATTGATATGGCATTTCATGACAACATTAGATACAAATCGATCGATGTAACAGTTTTATGAAGAAACGATTACGTTTAGAAATTGATATTGCTTTTCATGAGAATCGTAGATACATATCGATCGAAGTAACAGTTTTATGAAGAAAGGATTTCGTTTAGAAATTGATATGGCTTTTCATCAGAACAGTAGATACAAATCGATCGAAGTAACTGTTTTATGAAGAAAGGGTTTCGTTTAGAAATTGATATAAATTTTCATGAGAACAGTAGATACAAATCGATCGAAATAACAGTTTTATGAAGAAAGGATTTCGTTTAGAAATTGATATGGCTTTTCATGAGAACAGTAGGTACAAATCGATCGAAGTAACAGTTTCATGAAGAAAGGATTTTGTTTAGAAATTGATATGGCTTTTCATGAGAACAGTAGATACAAATCGATCGAAGTAACAGTTTTATGAAGAAAGGATTTCGTTTAGAAATTGATATCACTTTTCATGAGAACAGTAGATTCGAATCGATCGAAGTAACAGTTTTATGAAGAAAGGATTTCGTTTAGAAATTGATATGGCTTTTCATGAGAATAGTAGATACAAATCGATCGAAGTAACAGTTTTATGAAGAAAGGATTTCGTTTAGATATTGATATGGCTTTCATGAGAACAGTGGATACAAAACGATCGAAGTAACAGTCTTATGAAGAAAGGATTTCGTTTAGAAATTGATATGGCTTTTCATGAGAACAGCAGGTACAAATCGATCGAAGCAACAGTTTTATGAAGAAAGGATTTCGTTTAGAAATTGATATGGCTTTTCATGAGAACAGTAGATACAAATCGATCGAAGTAACAGTTTTATGAAGAAAGGATTTCGTTTAGAAATTGATATCACTTTTCATGAGAACAGTAGTTTCGAATCGATCGAAGTAACAGTTTTATGAAGAAAGGATTTCGTTTAGATATTGATATGGCTTTCATGAGAACAGTGGATACAAATCGATCGAATAACAGTTTTATGAAGAAAGGATTTCGTTTAGAAAATGATATGGCTTTTCATGAGAACACTATATACAAATCGATGGAAATAACAGTTTTATGAAGAAAGGATTTCGTTTAGAAATTGATATGGCTTTTCATGTGAACAGTAGATACAAATCGATCGAAGTATTAGTTTTATGAAGAAAGGATTTCGTTTAGAAATTGATATGGCTTTTCATGAGAACAGTAGATACAAATCGATCGAAGTAACAAATTTATGATGAAAGGATTTCGTTTAGAAATTGATATCACTTTTCATGAGAACAGCAGATTCGAATCGATCGAAGTAACAGTTTTATGAAGAAAGGATTTCTTTTAGAAATTGATATGTCTTTTCATGAGAACAGTAGATTCAAATCGATCGAAGTAACTGTTTTATGAAGAAAGGATTTCGTTTAGATATTGATATGGCTTTCATGAGAACAGTGGATACAAATCGATCGAAGTAACAGTCTTATGAAGAAAGGATTTCGTTTAGAAATTGATATGGCTTTTCATGAGAGCAGCAGGTACAAATCGATCGAAGCAACAGTTTTATGAAGAAAGGATTTCGTTTAGAAATTGATATGGCTTTTCATGAGAACAGTAGATACAAATCGATCGAAGTAACAGTTTTATGAAGAAAGGATTTCGTTTAGAAATTGATATCACTTTTCATGAGAACAGTAGATTCGAATCGATCGAAGTAACAGTTTTATGAAGAAAGGATTTCATTTAGAAATTGATATGGCTTTTCATGAGAATAGTAGATACAAATCGATCGAAGTAACAGTTTTATGAAGAAAGGATTTCGTTTAGATATTGATATGGCTTTCATGAGAACAGTGGATACAAATCGATCGAATAACAGTTTTATGAAGAAAGGATTTCGTTTAGAAAATGATATGGCTTTTCATGAGAACAGTATATACAAATCGATCGAAGTAACAGTTTTATGAAGAAAGGATTTCGTTTAGAATTTGATATGGCTTTTTATGAGAACAGTAGATACAAATCGATCGAAGTATTAGTTTTATGAAGAAAGGATTTCGTTTAGAAATTGATATGGCTTTTCATGAGAACAGTAGATACAAATCGATCGAAGTAACAAATTTATGATGAAAGGATTTCGTTTAGAAATTGATATCACTTTTCATGAGAACAGCAGATTCGAATCGATCGAAGTAACAGTTTTATGAAGAAAGGATTTCTTTTAGAAATTGATATGTCTTTTCATGAGAACAGTAGATTCAAATCGATCGAAGTAACAGTTTTATGAAGAAACGATTTCGTTTAGAAATTGATATGGCTTTTCATGAGAATAGTAGATACAAATCGATCGAAGTAACAGTTTTATGAAGAAAGGATTTCGTTTAGATATTGATATGGCTTTCATGAGAACAGTGGATACAAATCGATCGAAGTAACAGTCTTATGAAGAAAGGATTTCGTTTAGAAATTGATATGGCTTTTCATGAGAACAGCAGGTACAAATCGATCGAATCAACAGTTTTATGAAGAAAGGATTTCGTTTAGAAATTGATATGGCTTTTCATGAGAACAGTAGATACAAATCGATCGAAGTAACAGTTTTATGAAGAAAGGATTTCGTTTAGATATTGATATGGCTTTCATGAGAAAAGTGGATACAAATCGATCGAATAACTGTTTTATGAAGAAAGGATTTCGTTTAGAAAATGATATGGCTTTTCATGAGAACAGTATATACAAATCGATCGAAGTAACAGTTTTATGAAGAAAGGATTTCGTTTAGAAATTGATATGGCTTTTCATGAGAACAGTAGATACAAATCGATCGAAGTATTAGTTTTATGAAGAAAGGATTTCGTTTAGAAATTGATATGGCTTTTCATGAGAACAGTAGATACAAATCGATCGAAGTAACAAATTTATGATGAAAGGATTTCGTTTAGAAATTGATATCACTTTTCATGAGAACAGCAGATTCGAATCGATCGAAGTAACAGTTTTATGAAGAAAGGATTTCTTTTAGAAATTGATATGTCTTTTCATGAGAACAGTAGATTCAAATCGATCGAAGTAACTGTTTTCTGAAGAAAGGATTTCGTTTAGAAATTTATATTACTTTTCATGTGAACAGTAGATACAAATCGATCGAAGTAACAGTTTTATGAAGAAAGGATTTCGTTTAGAAATTGATATGGCTTTCCATGAGAACAGTAGATACAAATCGATCAAAGTAACAGTTTTATGAAAAAGCTATTTCGTTTAGAAATTGATATGGCTTTTCATGAGAACAGTAGATACAAATCGATCGAATCAACAGTTTTATGAAGAAAGGATTTCGTTTAGAAATTGATATGGCTTTTCATGAGAACAGTAGATACAAATCGATCGAAGTAACAGTTTTATGAAGAAAGGATTTCGTTTAGAAATTGATATCACTTTTCATGAGAACAGTAGTTTCGAATCGATCGAAGTAACAGTTTTATGAAGAAAGGATTTCATTTAGAAATTGATATGGCTTTTCATGAGAATAGTAGATACAAATCGATCGAAGTAACAGTTTTATGAAGAAACGATTTCGTTTAGAAATTGGTATGGCTTTTCATGAGAATAGTAGATTCAAATCGATCGAAGTAACAGTTTTATGAAAAAAAAAACATTTCTTTTAGAAATTGACATGGATTTTAATGATAAGAGTACATTCAAATCGATCGAAGCAACAGATTTATGAAAGAAGGAATTCCGTTAGAAATTGACATGGCTTTTAATGAGAACAGTACTTTTAATGGATCGAATTAACAGTTTTATAAAAAAAGGATTTTCTTTAGAAATTGACATAGCTTTAATGAGAACAGTAGATTCAAATCGAACGAAGTAACAGTTTTATGAAGAAAGGATTGCCTTTAGAAATTGAGATGGCTTTTCATGAGAATAGTAGATACAAGTTGCTCGAAGTAACAGTTTTATGAAAGAAGGAATTCCGTTAGAAATTGACATATCTTTTTCATGAGAACTGGACATTCAAATCGATCGAAGCAACAAATTTTTGACAGAAGGATTTCCGTTAGGAATTGACATGGCGTTTTAATGATAACAGGAGATTCAAATCGATCGAAGTAATAGTTTATGAATGAAGGATTACCTTAAGAAATTGACATGGCTTTCAATGAGAAAAGTAGATAAAAATCGATCGAAGTAACAGTTTTATGAAAGAAGGATTTCGTTTAGAAATTGATATCGCTTTTCATGAGAACAGTAGATTCAAATTGATCGAAGTAACAGTTTTATGAAGAAAGGATTTCGTTTAGAAATTGATATGGCTTTTCATGAGAACAGTAGATTCAAATTGATCGAAGTAACAGTTTTATGAAGAAACGATTTCGTTTAGAAATTGGTATGGCTTTTCATGAGAACAGTAGATACAAATCGATCGAAGTAACAGTTTTATGATGAAATGATATTGTTCAGAAATTGATATCGCTTTTCATGAGAACAGTAGATTCGAATCAATCGAAGTAACAGTTTTATGAAGAAAGGATTTCGTTTTGAAATTGATATCGCTTTTCATGAGAACAGTAGTTACAAATCGATCGAAGTAACAGTTTTATGAAGAAACGATTTCGTTCAGAAATTGATATCACTTTTCATGAGAACAGTAGATTCGAATCGATCGAAGTAACAGTTTTATGAAGAAAGGATTTCGTTTAGAAATTGATATCGCTTTTCTTGAGAACAGTAGATACAAATCGATCGAAGTAACAGTTTTATGAAGAAAGGAGTTCGTTTAGAAATTGATATCACTTTTCATGAGAACAGAGGTTACAAATCGATCGAAGTAACAGTTTTATGAAGAAAGCATTTCGTTTAGAAATTGATATCGCTTTTCATGAGAACAACAGATTCGAAACGATCGAAGTAACAGTTTTATGAAGAAAGGATTTCGTTTAGAAATTGATATCGCTTTTCATGAGAACAGTAGATACAAATCGATCGAAGTAACAGTTTTATGAAGAAAGGATTTCGTTTAGAAATTGAAATGGCTTTTCATGAGAATAGTAGATACAAATCGATCGAAGTAACTGTTTTATGAAGAAAGGATTTCGTTTAGAAACTGATATCCCTATTCATGAGAACAGTAGATACATATCGATTGAAGTAACAGTTTTATGAAGAAAGGATTTCGTTTAGAAATTGACATCGCTTTTCACGAGAACAGTAGATACAAATCGATATAAGTAACAGTTTTATGAAGAAAGGATTTTGTTTAGAAATTGATATCACTTTTCATGAGAAAGGTAGATACAAATCGATCGAAGTTACAGTTTTATGAGGAAAGGATTTCGTTTAGAAATTGATATCGCTTTTCATGAGTACAGTAGATTCGAATCGATCGAAGTAACAGTTTTATGAAGAAAGGATTTCGTTTAGAAATTGATATCGCTTTTCATGAGAACAGAAGATACAAATCGATCGAAGTAACAGTTTTATGAAGAAAGGATTTCGTTTAGAAATTGATATCACTTTTCATGAGAAAGGTAGATACAAATCGATCGAAGTTACTGTTTTATGAAGAAAGGATTTCGTTTAGAAATTGATATCGCTTTTCATGAGAACAGTAGACACAAATCGATCGAGGTAACAGTTTTATGAAGAATGGATTTCGTTTAGAAATTGATATCGCTTTTCTTGAGAACAGTAGATACAAATCGATCGAAGTAACAGTTTTATGAAGAAAGGATTTCGTTTAGAAAGTCATATCACTTTTCATGAGAACAGAAGATACAAATCGATCGAAGTAACAGTTTCATGAAGAAAGGATTTCGTTTAGAAATTGATATCGCTTTTCACGAGAACAGTAGTTTCGAATCGATCGAAGTAACAGTTTAATAAAGAAAGGATTTCGCTTAGAAATTGATATCGCTTTTCATGAGAACAGAAGATTCGAATCGATCGAAGTAACAGTTTTGTGAAGAAAGGATTTCGTTTAGAAATTGATATCCCTTTTCATGAGAACAGTACATTCCAATTGATCGAAGTAACAGTTTTATGAAGAAAGGATTTCGTTTAGAAATTGATATCGCTTTTTCATGAGAACAGTAGATACAAATCGATCGAAGTAACTGTTTTATAAAGAAAGGATTTCGTTTAGAAATTGATATCGCTTTTCATGAGAACAGTAGATACAAATCGATCGAAGTAACAGTTTAATGAAGAAAGAATTTCCTTTAGAAATAGATACCGCTTTTCCTGAGAACAGTAGATACAAATCGATCGAAGTAACAGTTTTATTAAGATAGGATTTCTTTTAGATATTGATATGGCTTTTCATGAGAACAGTAGATACAAATTGATCGAAGTAACAGTTTCATGAAGAAAGGATTTCGTTTAGAAATTGATATGGCATTTCATGAGAACAGTGGATACAAATCGATCGAAGTGACAGTTTTATGAAAAAGGATTTCGTTTAGAAATTGATATCGCTTTTCATGAGAAGAGTGGATACGAATCGATCGAAGTTACAGTTTTATGAAGAAACGATTTCGTTTAGAAATTGATATGGCCTTTCATGAGAACAGTAGATACAAATCGATCGATGTAAAAGTTTTATGAATAAAGGATTTCGTTTAGAAATTGATATGGCTTTTCATGAGAACAGTAGATACAAATCGATCGAAGTAACAGTTTTATGAAGAAACGATTTCGTTTAGAAATTGATATGGCTTTTTATGAGAACAGTAGATACAAATCGATCGAAGTAAAAGTTTTATGAAGAAAGGATTTCGTTTAGAAATTGATATGGCTTTTCATGAGAACAGTAGATACAAATCGATCGAAGTAACAGTTTTATGAAGGAAGGATTACGTTTAGAAATTGATATGGCTTTTCATGAGAACAGTAGATACAAATCGATCGAAGTAAAAGTTTTATGAAGAAAGGATTTCGTTTAGAAATTGATATGGCTTTTCATGAGAACAGTAGATACAAATCGATCGAAGTAACAGTTTTATGAAGAAAGGATTTCGTTTAGAAATTGAAATGGCTTTTCATGAGAATAGTAGATACAAATCGATCGAAGTAACTGTTTTATGAAGAAAGGATTTCGTTTAGAAACTGATATCGCTTTTCATGAGAACAGTAGATACATATCGATTGAAGTAACAGTTTTATGAAGAAAGGATTTCGTTTAGAAATTGATATCGCTTTTCATGAGAACAGAAGATACAAATCGATCGAAGTAACAGTTTTATGAAGAAAGGATTTCGTTTAGAAATTGATATCACTTTTCATGAGAAAGGTAGATACAAATCGATCGAAGTTACTGTTTTATGAAGAAAGGATTTCGTTTAGAAATTGATATCGCTTTTCATGAGAACAGTAGACACAAATCGATCGAGGTAACAGTTTTATGAAGAATGGATTTCGTTTAGAAATTGATATCGCTTTTCTTGAGAACAGTAGATACAAATCGATCGAAGTAACAGTTTTATGAAGAAAGGATTTCGTTTATAAAGTCATATCACTTTTCATGAGAACAGAAGATACAAATCGATCGAAGTAACAGTTTCATGAAGAAAGGATTTCGTTTAGAAATTGATATCGCTTTTCACGAGAACAGTAGTTTCGAATCGATCGAAGTAACAGTTTTATAAAGAAAGGATTTCGCTTAGAAATTGATATCGCTTTTCATGAGAACAGAAGATTCGAATCGATCGAAGTAACAGTTTTATGAAGAAAGGATTTCGTTTAGAAATTGATACGGCTTTTCATGAGAATAGTAGATACAAATCGATCGAAGTAACTGTTTTATGAAGAAAGGATTTCGTTTAGAAATTGATATCGCTTTTTCATGAGAACAGTAGATACAAATCGATCGAAGTAACTGTTTTATGAAGAAAGGATTTCGTTTAGAAATTGATATCGCTTTTCATGAGAACAGTAGATACAAATCGATCGAAGTAACAGTTTAATGAAGAAAGAATTTCGTTTAGAAATTGAAATGGCTTTTCATGAGAATAGTAGATACAAATCGATCGAAGTAACTATTTTATATAGAAAGGATTTCGTTTAGAAACTGATATCGCTTTTCATGTGAACAGTAGATATTAATCGATCGAAGTAACAGTTTTATGAAGAAAGGATTTCCTTTAGAAATTGATATCGCTTTTCAAGAGAACAGTAGATTCGAATCGATCGAAGTAACAGTTTTATGAAGAAAGGATTTCCTTTAGAAATAGATACCGCTTTTCATGAGAACAGTAGATACAAATCGATCCAAGTAACAGTTTTATTAAGATAGGATTTCTTTTAGATATTGATATGGCTTTTCATGAGAACAGTAGATACAAACTGATCGAAGTAACAGTTTCATGGTGAAAGGATTTCGTTTAGAAATTGATATGGCTTTTCATGAGAACAGTGGATACAAATCGATCGAAGTGACAGTTTTATGAAAAAGGATTTCGTTTAGAAATTGATATCGCTTTTCATGAGAACAGTGGATACGAATCGATCGAAGTTACAGTTTTATGAAGAAACGATTTCGTTTAGAAATTGATATGGCCTTTCATGAGAACAGTAGATACAAATCGATCGATGTAAAAGTTTTATGAATAAAGGATTTCGTTTAGAAATTGATATGGCTTTTCATCTGATCAGTAGATACAAATCGATCGAAGTAACAGTTTTATGAAGAATGGATTTCGTTTAGAAATTGATATGGCTTTTCATAAGAACAGTAGATACAAATCGATCGAAGTAACAGTTTTATGAAGAAAGGATTACGTTTAGAAATTGATATGGCTTTTCATGAGAACAGTAGATACAAATCGATCGAAGTAACAGTTTTATGAAGAAACGATTTCGTTTAGAAATTGATATGGCTTTTCATGAGAACAGTAGATACAAATCGATCGAAGTAACAGTTTTATGAAGAAAGGATTTCGTTTAGAAATTGATATGGCTTTGCATGTGAACAGTAGATACAAATCGATCGAAGTAATAGTTTTATGAGGAAAGGATTTCGTTTAGAAATTGATATGGTTTTTCATGAGAACAGTAGATACAAATCGATCGAAGTAAGAAATTTATGAAGAAAGGATTTCGTTTAGAAATTGATATCACTTTTCATGAGAACAGCAGATTCGAATCGATCGAAGTAACAGTTTTATGAAGAAAGGATTTCGTTTAGAAATTGATATGGCTTTTCATGAGAACAGTAGATACAAATCGATCGAAGTAACAGCTTTATGAAGAAAGGATTTCGTTTAGAAATTGATATGGCATTTCATGACAACATTAGATACAAATCGATCGATGTAACAGTTTTATGAAGAAACGATTACGTTTAGAAATTGATATTGCTTTTCATGAGAATCGTAGATACATATCGATCGAAGTAACAGTTTTATGAAGAAAGGATTTCGTTTAGAAATTGATATGGCTTTTCATCAGAACAGTAGATACAAATCGATCGAAGTAACTGTTTTATGAAGAAAGGGTTTCGTTTAGAAATTGATATAAATTTTCATGAGAACAGTAGATACAAATCGATCGAAATAACAGTTTTATGAAGAAAGGATTTCGTTTAGAAATTGATATGGCTTTTCATGAGAACAGTAGGTACAAATCGATCGAAGTAACAGTTTCATGAAGAAAGGATTTTGTTTAGAAATTGATATGGCTTTTCATGAGAACAGTAGATACAAATCGATCGAAGTAACAGTTTTATGAAGAAAGGATTTCGTTTAGAAATTGATATCACTTTTCATGAGAACAGTAGATTCGAATCGATCGAAGTAACAGTTTTATGAAGAAAGGATTTCGTTTAGAAATTGATATGGCTTTTCATGAGAATAGTAGATACAAATCGATCGAAGTAACAGTTTTATGAAGAAAGGATTTCGTTTAGATATTGATATGGCTTTCATGAGAACAGTGGATACAAAACGATCGAAGTAACAGTCTTATGAAGAAAGGATTTCGTTTAGAAATTGATATGGCTTTTCATGAGAACAGCAGGTACAAATCGATCGAAGCAACAGTTTTATGAAGAAAGGATTTCGTTTAGAAATTGATATGGCTTTTCATGAGAACAGTAGATACAAATCGATCGAAGTAACAGTTTTATGAAGAAAGGATTTCGTTTAGAAATTGATATCACTTTTCATGAGAACAGTAGTTTCGAATCGATCGAAGTAACAGTTTTATGAAGAAAGGATTTCGTTTAGATATTGATATGGCTTTCATGAGAACAGTGGATACAAATCGATCGAATAACAGTTTTATGAAGAAAGGATTTCGTTTAGAAAATGATATGGCTTTTCATGAGAACACTATATACAAATCGATGGAAATAACAGTTTTATGAAGAAAGGATTTCGTTTAGAAATTGATATGGCTTTTCATGTGAACAGTAGATACAAATCGATCGAAGTATTAGTTTTATGAAGAAAGGATTTCGTTTAGAAATTGATATGGCTTTTCATGAGAACAGTAGATACAAATCGATCGAAGTAACAAATTTATGATGAAAGGATTTCGTTTAGAAATTGATATCACTTTTCATGAGAACAGCAGATTCGAATCGATCGAAGTAACAGTTTTATGAAGAAAGGATTTCTTTTAGAAATTGATATGTCTTTTCATGAGAACAGTAGATTCAAATCGATCGAAGTAACTGTTTTATGAAGAAAGGATTTCGTTTAGATATTGATATGGCTTTCATGAGAACAGTGGATACAAATCGATCGAAGTAACAGTCTTATGAAGAAAGGATTTCGTTTAGAAATTGATATGGCTTTTCATGAGAGCAGCAGGTACAAATCGATCGAAGCAACAGTTTTATGAAGAAAGGATTTCGTTTAGAAATTGATATGGCTTTTCATGAGAACAGTAGATACAAATCGATCGAAGTAACAGTTTTATGAAGAAAGGATTTCGTTTAGAAATTGATATCACTTTTCATGAGAACAGTAGATTCGAATCGATCGAAGTAACAGTTTTATGAAGAAAGGATTTCATTTAGAAATTGATATGGCTTTTCATGAGAATAGTAGATACAAATCGATCGAAGTAACAGTTTTATGAAGAAAGGATTTCGTTTAGATATTGATATGGCTTTCATGAGAACAGTGGATACAAATCGATCGAATAACAGTTTTATGAAGAAAGGATTTCGTTTAGAAAATGATATGGCTTTTCATGAGAACAGTATATACAAATCGATCGAAGTAACAGTTTTATGAAGAAAGGATTTCGTTTAGAATTTGATATGGCTTTTTATGAGAACAGTAGATACAAATCGATCGAAGTATTAGTTTTATGAAGAAAGGATTTCGTTTAGAAATTGATATGGCTTTTCATGAGAACAGTAGATACAAATCGATCGAAGTAACAAATTTATGATGAAAGGATTTCGTTTAGAAATTGATATCACTTTTCATGAGAACAGCAGATTCGAATCGATCGAAGTAACAGTTTTATGAAGAAAGGATTTCTTTTAGAAATTGATATGTCTTTTCATGAGAACAGTAGATTCAAATCGATCGAAGTAACAGTTTTATGAAGAAACGATTTCGTTTAGAAATTGATATGGCTTTTCATGAGAATAGTAGATACAAATCGATCGAAGTAACAGTTTTATGAAGAAAGGATTTCGTTTAGATATTGATATGGCTTTCATGAGAACAGTGGATACAAATCGATCGAAGTAACAGTCTTATGAAGAAAGGATTTCGTTTAGAAATTGATATGGCTTTTCATGAGAACAGCAGGTACAAATCGATCGAATCAACAGTTTTATGAAGAAAGGATTTCGTTTAGAAATTGATATGGCTTTTCATGAGAACAGTAGATACAAATCGATCGAAGTAACAGTTTTATGAAGAAAGGATTTCGTTTAGATATTGATATGGCTTTCATGAGAAAAGTGGATACAAATCGATCGAATAACTGTTTTATGAAGAAAGGATTTCGTTTAGAAAATGATATGGCTTTTCATGAGAACAGTATATACAAATCGATCGAAGTAACAGTTTTATGAAGAAAGGATTTCGTTTAGAAATTGATATGGCTTTTCATGAGAACAGTAGATACAAATCGATCGAAGTATTAGTTTTATGAAGAAAGGATTTCGTTTAGAAATTGATATGGCTTTTCATGAGAACAGTAGATACAAATCGATCGAAGTAACAAATTTATGATGAAAGGATTTCGTTTAGAAATTGATATCACTTTTCATGAGAACAGCAGATTCGAATCGATCGAAGTAACAGTTTTATGAAGAAAGGATTTCTTTTAGAAATTGATATGTCTTTTCATGAGAACAGTAGATTCAAATCGATCGAAGTAACTGTTTTCTGAAGAAAGGATTTCGTTTAGAAATTTATATTACTTTTCATGTGAACAGTAGATACAAATCGATCGAAGTAACAGTTTTATGAAGAAAGGATTTCGTTTAGAAATTGATATGGCTTTCCATGAGAACAGTAGATACAAATCGATCAAAGTAACAGTTTTATGAAAAAGCTATTTCGTTTAGAAATTGATATGGCTTTTCATGAGAACAGTAGATACAAATCGATCGAATCAACAGTTTTATGAAGAAAGGATTTCGTTTAGAAATTGATATGGCTTTTCATGAGAACAGTAGATACAAATCGATCGAAGTAACAGTTTTATGAAGAAAGGATTTCGTTTAGAAATTGATATCACTTTTCATGAGAACAGTAGTTTCGAATCGATCGAAGTAACAGTTTTATGAAGAAAGGATTTCATTTAGAAATTGATATGGCTTTTCATGAGAATAGTAGATACAAATCGATCGAAGTAACAGTTTTATGAAGAAAGGATTTCGTTTAGATATTGATATGGCTTTCATGAGAAAAGTGGATACAAATCGATCGAATAACAGTTTTATGAAGAAAGGATTTCGTTTAGAAAATGATATGGCTTTTCATGAGAACACTATATACAAATCGATCGAAGTAACAGTTTTATGAAGAAAGGATTTCGTTTAGAAATTGATATGGCTTTTCATGTGAACAGTAGATACAAATCGATCGAAGTATTAGTTTTATGAAGAAAGGATTTCGTTTAGAAATTGATATGGCTTTTCATGAGAACAGTAGATACAAATCGATCGAAGTAACAAATTTATGATGAAAGGATTTCGTTTAGAAATTGATATCACTTTTCATGAGAACAGCAGATTCGAATCGATCGAAGTAACAGTTTTATGAAGAAAGGATTTCTTTTAGAAATTGATATGTCTTTTCATGAGAACAGTAGATTCAAATCGATCGAAGTAACTGTTTTATGAAGAAAGGATTTCGTTTAGATATTGATATGGCTTTCATGAGAACAGTGGATACAAATCGATCGAAGTAACAGTCTTATGAAGAAAGGATTTCGTTTAGAAATTGATATGTCTTTTCATGAGAGCAGCAGGTACAAATCGATCGAAACAACAGTTTTATGAAGAAAGGATTTCGTTTAGAAATTGATATGGCTTTTCATGAGAACAGTAGATACAAATCGATCGAAGGAACAGTTTTATGAAGAAAGGATTTCTTTTAGAAATTGATATCACTTTTCATGAGAACAGTAGATTCGAATCGATCGAAGTAACAGTTTTATGAAGAAAGGATTTCATTTAGAAATTGATATGGCTTTTCATGAGAATAGTAGATACAAATCGATCGAAGTAACAGTTTTATGAAGAAAGGATTTCGTTTAGATATTGATATGGCTTTCATGAGAACAGTGGATACAAATCGATCGAATAACAGTTTTATGAAGAAAGGATTTCGTTTAGAAAATGATATGGCTTTTCATGAGAACAGTATATACAAATCGATCGAAGTAACAGTTTTATGAAGAAAGGATTTCGTTTAGAAATTGATATGGCTTTTCATGAGAACAGTAGATACAAATCGATCGAAGTATTAGTTTTATGAAGAAAGGATTTCGTTTAGAAATTGATATGGCTTTTCATGAGAACAGTAGATACAAATCGATCGAAGTAACAAATTTATGATGAAAGGATTTCGTTTAGAAATTGATATCACTTTTCATGAGAACAGCAGATTCGAATCGATCGAAGTAACAGTTTTATGAAGAAAGGATTTCTTTTAGAAATTGATATGTCTTTTCATGAGAACAGTAGATTCAAATCGATCGAAGTAACTGTTTTCTGAAGAAAGGATTTCGTTTAGAAATTTATATTACTTTTCATGTGAACAGTAGATACAAATCGATCGAAGTAACAGTTTTATGAAGAAACGTTTTCGTTTAGAAATTGATATGGCTTTTCATGAGAACAGTAGATACAAATCGATCGAAGTAACAGTTTTATGAAGAAACGATTTCGTTTAGAAATTGATATGGCTTTTCATGAGAACAGTAGATACAAATCGATCGAAGTAACAGTTTTATGAAGAAAGGATTTCTTTTAGAAATTGATATGGCTTTTCATGAGAACAGTAGATACAAATCGATCGAAGTAACAGTTTTATGAACAAACGATTTCGTTTAGTAATTGATATGGCTTTTCATGAGAACAGTAGATACAAATCGATCGAAGTAACAGTTTTATGAAGAAACGATTTCGTTTAGAAATTGATATGGCTTTTCATGAGAACAGTAGATACAAATCGATCGAAGTAACAGTTTTATGAAGAAAGGATTTCGTTTAGAAATTGATATGGCTTTTCATGAGAACAGTAGATACAAATCGATCGAAGTAACAGTTTTATGAAGAAACGATTTCGTTTAGAAATTGATATGGCTTTTCATGAGAACAGTAGATACAAATCGATCGAAGTAACAGTTTTATGAAGAAACGATTTCGTTTAGAAATTGATATGGCTTTTCATGAGAACAGTAGATTCGAATCGATCGAAGTAACAGTTTTATGAAAGTATTATTTTGTATGAAAGTGATTAAAAATGTGAGTTAAATGGTTGCATGTATCTAAACATGGACATGTATTTCACTACAACTTGATAAACATTTTTCTTATCATGAGATTAAGGATTTATTGAAGCAAATGCGTATCTCCCATATATTGTTTTTTCTTACGGCTAATCAAAAAGCCAGAAAATATTTTTAGATTGTAAGAAATTTGTGGAGAAATTAATGATTTAGTGATAAAAGTCTTACTTATAAACCCATAGCTGGAGGAGAAGAGGTGGATTCATACCTTTTCCCCCAAGGTTATTTGCATATCAGAATTACGAGCTATTATCCATTATATATATATATATATATATATATATATATATATATATATATATATATATATATATGTATGTATTTATATGGGAGAGAGAGAGAGAGAGAGAGAGAGAGAGAGAGAGAGAGAGAGAGTGAGAGAGAGAGTGAGAGAGAGTCCGACCCAAAATGTATAAACATATCAGAATAGAAAAAAAATAATCTTGTCATGAGTAATTTTGTCAAATTGCAATCGATAACATTGTTGACGGAAGTACGATATTTTCTTGAAAGATGACATTACCGTCATGGCTTTAGCATCAGCAAGTCCTAAAGGATGTTGCGTATCGCAGAAACAGACTACGTTGGTGGCGCTTAGAAAAGAAATTAAAAATACATGTGCAGTAAATCCCACAGGACACTTTGTCTAATGTTACCCAAACGGTAGTTGATCGTACTAATACATGTCTGGAAGTTAAAAGGCCACCATTTTGCGCATCTCTTGTGATTGTAGAGAACAAAGGTAACTTTTATTAATCTCGTAATGTCTGGAGAAATTTAGTATTACAATATTTATACAAGTTTTTCCTTTCTTGAAGTGTGTATACATTTTTGGCGGACTCTGTATATGAACAGATAGATAGATAGACATATATGAACAAAAAGATATATATAGAGATAGACAGATAGATAGGAACATACATACATATATATATATATATATATATATATATATATATATATATATATATATATATATATATATACAGATAAAAACACAGATATATAGAGTGAGATGAAAAATAGATAAATATGTACACAGGTATGAGCAGATAGACAGATAGATATGAGTAGACATCTTTTTCATATGCACTTTTCATTGGTACAAGTTTTTTATAGTGTTTGTGTGTGTGCGAATTTGTACGCCCATACCCCCGTCTGTGCGTATATGCGTACATGTAGAATGTCGTGGTTATTTGTCCTTTTCGTCGTATTTTTCACTTTACACTCACTCCTTACCTTCTGTATATTTTCTCTTTTTCCTCTTTTCTTTCAGTTGGAACTATTTTGCCTACCGGTTTTCTAGACATATACTATCGTTGTTAATTAGTAGTATGAAAATAGTATTCTAACAAAAGTGGAAAAAATAAGACAACGTGCAAAACTTTTACAGACAGCGCGTTTCGCCTACGTGTTTTAGTCGCCTTCAAGTCGGAATGAAAGAAAAACAGTCTGTAAGGAAAGCACGTTGGAATTTTTGAGGAATTGTGTAATAAATAACTTCATTAGTTACTATAGCCAGAACGTTCTTTGATTCGTAATGGAATCAGATTTGAAATTAGCCCACTCCGAGTAGTTCTTTAGTGTTACTACTGCATTTGCAATGATGAGTGATATCGTCTATGAACCTGGTCTGAGATGGACCGTGGAGAATTATGGGATCAGTGCACTTTCACTACATTTTATTCGAAGTAAATTCTTTTCCTTTCTGCTCAGAGTGGAACTGAGATCGAAATTGTGCTCAGTGAACTATCAGTGCATTTAAAGTATTGCTATGTGTTATGTCCCTACGCGTTGCCTATATATATATATATATATATATATATATATATATATATATATATATATATATGTGTGTGTGTGTGTGTTATTATTATTAGTATTATTATTTAAATGTTATAACTTAGTGGATCCACGTGTTTGGGTAGAAGCCCAGATTTTTATTATCAGTTTGACATATCTACTGGCCTCAGCATTTGAGAGACTTAATATGTTGCCTCTGGGATGTTTTCTAACTTGTGTCCCTCTTTGTAGGAGAAACCAACGCTTTAGACTACTTGGTTCAATCCCCACTACATTTAAGAGGCAATTATTTTTATTATGCAGACGCCGGTAGCTGAAATTCACTCTGTTTAAAAGAACCAGGGCGTCTGCTCAGATACAATTATTAGATTAGTCGGATTAAAAATAAAATCCATTGATTCCTTAGAAATTATATATATGATAAAAATATAGTCATAAGGTATGCTATATTTATGGGTAAAAGTTCTCAGCATTAGGGATAGAGCGTATGCAAATATAACCGAGAAGACTAGGGTCAACATCGAGAGGCGACAGTCTTATCATTCTTGAATACAATCTTCAGGTGCTGATAATTCTGTTTAAGCGTGAAACAGGCTGTCGCCTTTCGTTGTTAATCTCAGTGTTGACTCTCATCTCTCTCCCCCCCCCTCTCTCTCTCTATATATATATATATATATATATATACAGTGATACGCATAAGTATTGGATACATGTTATTTTCTGTTATAACCCTAGTTTATGTTGGCCATTTTGCCTGATATTTGGTAAGTAATATCTCGTAAAGTTGTTTTAGTTGTATGTGGAAGGAAAATTAAAAACTCATGGTTGAATCCATTTTTTTTTTATCAAAGTTCAAAATTACCCTATGCAAAAGTATTGGATACATCAATTTAATATTTTGTTGCGTAGCCTCTATTCTGTTTTACTGCTTCCAGTCGCTTTCTATCGTTGGCCACAAGTTTTCCACACTGATTCACCGTTACTTTACCCCATTCTTCCTTGCATAATTCCTTTAATTGCTTGATATTTTGTGGATATTTTATGAACTTTAACCTTCAAAGTATTCCACAAATTCTCAATTGGATTCAAATCAGGAGACTGACTTGGCCAATTGAAAGTACTAATACCATTATTTTCAATCCATTCCTTTGTAAGTTTTGCGGTATGTTTGGGATCATTGTCGTGTTGAAGCACAAAATTCCGACCATGTCCTAAAGAAGTTGCAGATTTCTAAAGGTTCTTCTCTAGAATCTCCTTGTACATGCTACCATTCATAAACTTAACTGTGGGGATGGTATTGTGCTTGTTGAAGGCAGTGCCATTTTTTCGCCAAACACTTGTTGCTGTGTTCCTTCCGAATAGTTCAACTTTCGTTTCATCCGACCAGATTACCTTTTCCCAAAACTGCATACCTTTCTTTTCATAAGTTTCGACAAACTTTAAACGGTCTTTGACATGTTTGGTTTTCAGTAAAGCCACTTTTCTTGGTGATTTTGAATGAAAGCCTGTACAATATAGAGCTCTGCTAATGGTATCCGTACTTACATTAATTCCAGCACCCTCAAGATCAGTTTTATTTCAGAACGAGTAATGAATGCGTTTTTTGCACATTTCTGCTGATCCACATTGAACCTTGAAGTACACTCATTTATTTTTATCGGTCTTCCATTTCTTGGAAGGTTTGCTGTATCGTCGCCATACTTATTATACTTTCTGATGATATTTCCTACTGTACTTAGTGCTAGATTCATTTCTGTGCTAATTTTTCGGTAACCTTGTCCTCCTTTGTGACATTCAATGATCCTATCTCGCATATCTCTGGATAATTCTTTAGTTTTTGCCATTTTTAATCCTTGAATTGCAGAATGCACATCAAAGAGTCAGATGATTAGTAGCACTATAACATTCCAATACTATCGAAAA
>OZ010606.1:66577727-66690227 GCA_963932145.1 Acanthosepion lycidas | reverse complement strand
ATACATTTTATCGAACCGGGGATTATATCCATGTATGTATATATATATATCAATAATATTCAAAATTTGTTCATATATATATATATATATATATATATATATATATATATATATATATATATATATATATATATATATATATATATATATATATATTCAGTATACAATAAATCAAGAAAATCACAAGTTACTTATCTGAAATTTTCTTGATTTATTTAATTACTTTAGTTATCTATTGAACGCTGCTGGGCTGGAAAAAAGTTAAATTATCGTAATTTTTACGTATTTTCAGCTGAATTCTTTCTCTCTATATATCTATTTGTCTCTCTTCTCCTCCTTCCCTCCCCCTCTCTCTCTCTCTCTCTCTCTCTATATATATATATATATATATATATATATATATATATATATATATATGTATGATATATATAAATATATAAATATGTGTTTGTGTGTATGTAGTAGGCGCCAACAAAAGCTCCTGGCTCAACTGAAACCTTAAGGCACTAGGAAAATTCATTTTAAAGAAAAGAGGTTATTTTTAATGTATTTTAAAATAATTTCAATATATGATTACGCACGCACACCCTTATACCACTCTTACAAACACACACTTACCTATATACACAAACATATACAGACCGGTTCAAAAGTTGCTTGACCGTAATATTATAAAATAAGAAGGTAAAATAAAAACAATAAAACAATAACAAATCTAATAAAAATAATTTTAAATAATATTAGGTTGGTGCAAAAATAATATCGTTTTTTGACGTTAAAAACTACGTCAAAAAACGATATTATTTTTGCACCAACCTAATAAAAAAAGAAAGACACTAAAATGTTTATAAAAACTGAAGTGTTTGATTCGAAGTACAGGCTGTCAAAAAAGTTTCGCCTAATTTTTATTTATTTTTATTTTATTGTATTATTGTAGTTTTTAGTTTATCATTACAAAGTCTGTTTCTGAGATGAGGTATTGTAACTATTTACATTATTGACATTGTTCGGACTGTTGTTCTCACTTTTATTGTTATATTCACGGCGTTTCGGACAATCTACCCCGGTGGACGAGATAAAGTGCTTATTCTGATCGCCCGAGGAAGGCCGGAGTGTGCAGTGACCAGTGACCGAAACGTCGTGAATATGGTAAAATAGATGAAGACAATAGTCTGAACAATGTAGATAATCTAAATGTATTATTGCAGTTTTTATTTTATTGTATTATTGCAGTTTGGTCTTTGAGGAACATGACTTTTAGATGGAATCATAATTAATGAATTGGTGCTCTCCGATGTTACTGCCAGTGTGGCGCAAATGCAGCTGACGCATGTCATCGCCTCAGTGAAGAATCACGTGAAACCTTTGGGAAACCCTGTATAACTGTGTTTATAAAATTGTATTACGGTAAAGTAACTTTTGTATCACGATGAATACATTTTGTAAGGTTTTTTCATGGGAAGATCCTTTGTCAATTGGCGTACCGGCCAACTGGATGCGCACACGCGGAAACTCATATCATGTACTCTCATCTATATAAGTCTATATGCTTTTACATATGCATATTTATGTAGAAGTACAATTACACACATACGCACAGACATACACACATACATTTCGCTGCACATACATACAGCTTACAGCATATCACGTTGAAACGCTAGTTTTAGTCCGATCACAGACGTTAAGCAACGTCGAGCTTAGTCAGTAGCTACCAGGTGCTGTAAGCGGGTGGTGTATGGATAACGGCTCGGAATTGAAAATCAGAGAATCTAGTTCGAATTCCAGTAGGGTTCGCTATTTCCCACCTATTGGGAAAAGTATGAATCACACATCTCCTCCCCCTAGCTATGGGTTAAATAATAGGATTTCTGTCAGTAAATCATTATTATCTCCCCTAAATTCTTACAACCTGGAAATATTTTCTGGCTTTAAATAATCTGTAAAACGTTGATAACCCGTAAAAAACAAATCAGACAATCAATGTACATACATAAGCGAATACTCAGATTAAGACATACACGCATTATGCTAAATTTAGCTATTTGAGTACGTATACACAAACGTATTGGTTTGCACTTGCATAGAAGCACGTACACACAAACACTCACGCACATTTTCACGCTAGGGTTAGGATTAGGGTTTAGGGTTAGTAGGGTTGCTGTGTATTTTAGAAGTTTTTGTAGAATTGTTTTTTGATATCTACTTGTATTCATTCATATATATATATATATATATATATATATATATATATATATATATATATATATATATATACATTACATGAATCATTCATACAAAAAACAGATGATTTAAATGGCGAGAATACATCTTGGCAAACAAATTTAATGAAGTACATTAACCCCGAACCTGTAGATGAATGTTATGAAATTGTTCAATAAATACAGGAACGTCACAGTTATTATCCGAAAGTTGAAAAAATTCAACCTCAGCGTTGCGACCGCACGCTCCAAAAATTTCTCACAATTAACAATAACACATTTCTAAAAACATTTTTCGGATTAAATCTATTTCCATACGTGATGATGTCTGTATGAACAGATGAAAGCTTGTAAAAACAAAAAAAAAAGACCTTATGCAACTGGAATTTATAAACAGGGATCATAACATTCATCTACAGGTTCGGGGTTAATGTACTTTATTAAAATTGTTTTCGAAGATGTATTCTCGCTATTTAAATCATTAACTTCTATATCTGTTTTTGTATGTGATTCATGTAATGTACATTGAACTGCAACACATACTTGATATTAAAATAACTGATCCGACGTGCAACTTTCGGATAATAACTGTGACATTCCTCTAATTATTGAACAATTTAGTTCATGCCATATTGACTGAAAAACCTACCAGTACAAAAGGATCCTCCTATTACCATATTAGTACAAAAACGCACAATCTTAAAATTTAAAAATTCAACCTCAGTGTTGCGACCGCACGCTCCCAAAAAATTTCTTACAATTAACAATAACACATTTCTGAAAACATTTTTCGGATTACATCTATATTTTCGTTGTCCTGTTATTACTGAGAAGTAAAAAACAAAAACAAATATATTTCCATACCTGATGATGTCTGTAGGAACAGATGAAAGCTTGTAAAAAAAATAAAAAAAGACCTTATGCAACTGGAATTTATAAACAAGGATCATAACATTCATATACAGGTTCGGGGTTAATGTACTTTATTAAATTTGTTTGCGAAGATGTATTCTCGTTATTTAAATCATTAACTTCTATATCTGTTTTTTGTATGAATGATTCAAGTAATATAATTGAAGTGCACCACATACTTGATATATATATATATATATATATATATATATATATATGTATATATATATGCGGAAAATTAATGACAAAATGAAACTTGATCGGACGAAAGTGATGTTTACGGTGATGTAATTATACATGCACACGAAGGAGAGTGGGAAATGAAATTCTAAACTTTAAAATCTATTTTTTGTGATTACACATGTGCATGAAGAGGAGGAGTCAGTGAAATTTTTATTTAATTTAAAAAAAAAATTGTTTAAGTATATAATCTATTCAATTCCATTTCTTTTATTTTTATTCTTTTCTATAAAATTTTAATTTTATTATTATCTCAAAGAATGTCTCCCAAAGAAGATGAAATGTAAGAACCTGCAAGTAAATTTACTCTAAATAATCTATAGATTAAAGCACCTTTTATACACTTTATTTATGTTTCCATCACTTTTCTGGTTCAATATTCCACATTGTGATAATAGAAGGTCTGTCAAGGAAAGGTTGAATGTTGTGTAAAAATCCGGATGTATATTTACGGTGGATGATCTGGTACACATTCGTCTTAGTATCTATCTATATAAGAAGTTGCACATTGAGTTATGGTGTTAAGAGACTAGTGCTCAATGAAATATAACAGAGCTATTAAGTATATATTAACAGGATATTTTTTATTAAAATTTACATTAGGTAACCGTCAATCTCTACTCAGCCCCTGAAGATTGCGTTTTGCATGAAACTCCGAGTTGTGCTACCGGTGAGGGTATATTCTGCATTCAACACCATCACTTGATAAGAGACCAGAAATGTTGAAACCAAATGGCTATTTTTGTAGCGATTTTATAAAATATTTATGTTATACTTACCTGGTGTTCGTTTCTCGGCCTTTGGCTGAGATTCGATCACGGCTTCGACTAGCTTGGACTGGCTTCGGCCTGGACCAGTTAAGACAAGCCATGACCAGCTTTGACTAAGCTCTGACCAGCTTGGACATGCTATGACCAGTGGCCCTTAGAGTGGAAACACTCGGGTCTCCCACGTTAAACGACCTTGTGTCACATCTTGACCTTGTGGGAGTCAAGTAAATACCTATAACATATTTATGTTATAATTTTCGAATAAATTATATATATATATATATATATATATATATATATATATATATATATATATATATATGTGTGTGTGTGTATCTCGCACAGTCCACATATAAACAGACGTTCGCACACATACACGCATATGTATGTATGTGTGTTAGTGTGTATTAGTGTGCTAGTGTGTGTGTGCGTGTTCGTGTGTGTATACGTGCGTGTGTTGATGCAAACATTTTTCATCTAATCAAGCATTTAGGAGAAAGATATATATTTTCTCTATTCAAAGTTATTTCTCCCGTGCATAATAACCGATAAAGGAAAAACAGGACTAAAATATCAATAAGAAATTTTCCCGTTACAATATGATCTTCTGGCACGTCATTTTAGGACGTAGGTTACTATGGCTCTCCTTAACTTCCTATCATTAATAGCTCGTAGCAATATTTGTCACCTTACTATCTCTCCCAATACCCGTTCTGCCATCCATTTATACAAGCTCATTAGGTAAGCTACTTCTGTCTCCCTTGATTTTCCTTCCTTTCAATATGTCTTGTGGATGCCAGATTCAATAAGCCGTCTTTCCTCATTATGTGTCCAAGAAATTTCAAAAGTGTCATTTTAGTTTCAATTTTCCTTAAAACTTCATCTGTATTCACATGTTCAGTCCATGGTATTCTCAGTTTCCATTTGTAAAACCACATCTTCCTTGCCTCGACTCTCCTTTTCATCTGTGAGGAGATTGTCCAGTATTCACTGTGATATAAAAGCACCGATATTATATGGCAGGTCAGCACCGATTTTCTTTGTAACGAAATCTTTCTCTTTCTTATTACCTTGTTTAGATTTTGGAAAGCAACTTCCTCTATTTCATTGAGTACTGCAGATTTCGGTGTCACATTTTCCGCCCCCTGTTAAACTACTTAATAGATATTTTCATACTTGTCTGAGTTTCACTTCTCCAATTTGCTGTGCGTATCTTGGTTGGTTTCTCTTGCTGACAATCATACCTTGTCTTCTTACGACTGATGTGTAGTCCTTTCTTCTCGCTTTCCTTTACTTCTTTATGATTTGTAAATATCCAGAAAAAAAATTTCCATAGAGTAACTGATATCAATTATTAGATAATATTGTAATGTGTCCGATTCCTACAGAAGGGACTTGTGTAAGCTTAATGAATTTGACGACATAGGTAGTCATATTTGGGATAAGAATGATCTTGAACAGAAAATCAACATCCCCTGCCAAGTGTTTCAAGAAATAGATAAACTTTACAGAGATATATAATAACTAAATATGCATAGAAAATCAATCAATCAATCAATCAATCAATCAATCTATCTATCTATCTATCTATCTATCTATCTATCTATCTATCTATCTATCTATCTATCTATCTCAATCTGTTCATTATCTGTCTGTCTATATATGTTCATATGTATATATGCTGATTTTTAAGGCAAGTAACTGCCCCATTTATCCCAATTAGTCTTATGTTATACTAATCTCAGCTTAGTAAATATCAAATCATTTCTCTCTATTTAGAATTCTAAAACAGTTATTCTGTTTTCCCTCCTGAGGCCAATGTACTGATAATGTAGTGGCGAAGAGATGGGCACTGAGCACTCCATGCCATGTCTACGAATAGAAGTCAATGATCCTGCTTTGTATCCTTAGATCAATGTACTGATGATGAAGGTGGGTGGGGTGCAGTGTTGTTCTATGCCAATGACATGTTGGTATTCATAGTTTGGAACAAAAAATCAGCATCCTCTTCCAAGTGCTCCAAGAAATAGGATTCAAGATAAACCTTTCCAAAACAGAAACTATGATTTGGAATTGTAATGGCACATATCTTGGATCCATCATAAAAATCCTGAATATGGAATTAGTACCTACTAAACACTTCAAATACCTCGGCGTATGGATCAGCTATAACAAATTTAGTATAGAAGAAAAGGAGATTGAACATAGAATAGGCTACACTAGAGGTAGTTTCGCTCAACACCACACATTGCTACCATATCAAAACAATTATAAACTCGAGTCTTGTTCTTAAATAGCCTAGTCAGATCGAAACTTTCATATAGATGTCATGCAGAGCACCAAACCTTTTCTGAATTCTCTAAACTGTCTACTTTCTATGCCTATTTTCTAAGCTCAATGTTAAAATGGCTTTCATCGCGTAAAGTCTGTGGAAAACCATCCTTTGAAGCTAGCGGATTGACGAAAAACTATGAAATAGCAGAAACCACAACATTTGAGAACTTACAACAGCAGCAACAACTAAAATGGATAGCACATGCAACTCGAAGAGAAAATAATGGCATAATCAAGAAGACGACGTTCCACACTACATCCAAGAAAAAGTTAGGAAGGAAACCCCCATCAATATTGGAAAGAGCAATAACAGCTACTGGACTTGAAAAATTGTTTTAATAGAAAGATTTTCAAGCGACAGTAGCAGTGGCAGATCGGTCAATGAATGTCAAATGTTTCCTTGTAAGGAAGCCGCAAATATCATTACTAATATTTGCCTTCTGCAACCGTTTCATTTTTTTCACGTGAGAATGTTGTGGCAGGACAAATTCAACGAGCCAATGCACCTACTCACAGCATCCGGCAGTTCATAGCCGAGAAGAGCATCGCCGTACTGAAACAACGTATCTATTCACCTGATTTTGCTCCGTGTGACTGCCTTATTTTCCCAAGCCCAAGGGGATCACCCGTTTTGAAGGTGTGGAGAAAATCAAGAGGTGGCCGTAACGACAGAGCTCAGGGACATCCAAGAAGAATCCTTCCAACAGTTTATAGAAGCGTGGCAGAGAAGGATGGAAAAGTTCATTAGACTCGGAGATGTATTACTTTGAAGGGGAAGCTATGTAGTTTGTTTGAAATTAAAACAAATTGTTTCTGACACCAGTCCCCTTACCTTTCAGACAGACTTCGCGTATGACGAAAAATGTAGCATTGAAATGTGTTGGAAGGACAAAAGATGCTTCCAAAAAACTAAAGTTTTAAGAAACAAGTAAATGATGTTAGGAAAAATAAAAGAAGAAATATGTACTGAAATGCTATGTAATATCAATCTCCTAATATATCAGTGAATACTGGACAACTTCCTTACGGAAGAAGAGGAGTCTTGAAGCAACAGAGATGTGGTTCTGCAAAAGTCTGCAAAAGTCAGAATGTCATAGACGGTACATGCAAGGAATGAAGAAGTTTTAAGAAAAATGCAAGAAAAATCATATATAAAATCAGAAAGAGACAGCTGAAATTTTCGGGAAACATAATGAGGAAAGAGGGTTTGGAGAATTTGACACTCACAGGACATATTGAATTCAAGAGTGTCAGATGAAACTAGCGAATAACCAGGCAGAACAGGGATTAGGAGAGATAACCAAAAGATAAAATTGTGGAGATCCCTGATCCCCTACACCCTGAAGGAACATTGCTCAAAGAAGAAGAAGAATTTAGCACAACAAATCTTTTATTCGGTTTCCAGTAGCCTCGTAAATTACGAAAATAATTCTTTTCTTTTTTATTTTATTTTCTCTTTTGACTTTTCTTTGTTTATAATTATTTGCATAAGAAAATCTCTTTCTTCTCTTGCTTTGTTAATGATTGGTCGATTATATTGCAGACTTTTCTCTGGATTTTGTCAAGAATATCAAGATGGACAGCAGGAGCACCAAATCAGATCAGACATGGCAATACAGTAATTAGTACTCAGACGAATGACAGTTTTAGAAATGTGCAAGATGGATTCTGAGGAGAAAATGTTTTTGGAACGACCCAGAGAACCAACTTTCCTCGCAGCAGATATAGCAATAGTCGCTCTACTTCATGTCAGTGGTAGAAGGTGTAGAGTATTGTTCTCATGGAGTTTAGCATCAGTCATCCTGATGGTAGGCAGAAAAGCTTCTCCGTGGTGATTAAATGTTTTGTTTTGGAGGCATTGAAATTTATAAGGCATTTCTTGCCCCAGTTAATCACTAATTTTAAAGAATAGTTGCCAGGTTTACTTTGTCGGATCTGTCAGACTTGCTACTTAGGCAGATAGTAAATGTTTGTGTCTGCATAAATGCCTTTTTTTTATTCGACCTCAGAGGAGATAGAATCCAGAACCACCTGCCGCTGTTAATTGCTGACTCCATGAAAAAGAAAGAAAACTGCGCTGAACTGCAATGCAATATCAATTCTCCTATATGATATTGAATACTGAAAAAACTATTTCTCACATGAAGAGAAGATGTGGTTCTACACAAGGATGCTAAGAATACCATAGAGGAAGCAAATAACCAATGAGGAAGTCAAAAGGAGGATGAAAACAAAAAGAACAAATAGACACAGAATCCACTGAAATGTCCCATAATAAGGAAAGAGGACTTGTAAACTTTGACGCTATCTAATCAAAGACAAAAGGGACAGTGCCAGGCAGCGGTCATGAGGAATTTATGCGAATGGATGGTAAAACGGGGAGTGGGAGGAATGAGAAAATATAGATATTGCTACGAGCTGCAAAAGATGGGAGGTTGTGGAGAGCTATAAAAATGGATACGACACAGAAGATAGTAAGCGGCCCACCAGGGCTACTACCAGTTTTGAATTTCGAGTTCCCAACCATGTTAATAGAATCCAGTCCGTTTTGCTATTTAACCCATAGATGGGGGATAAAAGTTTTTCTAGTGTGTTGATTTCGATCCTCATATGAGTGTCTCTCTATTGTAACCTTGTGCCAGACTAAGGTAAACAGTAAATATCGATAGGACTTATTGATATTGATGTTTAATGAAGCTTTTAAAGAGTCTACCTACATCATGATGCATACTGCCGAGCGGTGACTGAATTTTCTTTGAAGTCAGCAGCAGCAAGCAACAAAGAAGAAAAAAAAATCTATATTGGATTTTTATCGGCTGCTCTTACGCGTTTAGGTTAACTGAATATAGAGTTCGAATTGATTTTTATCAGCTACTTTTTCAAGCAGTCAGACGAGACAAAAACTCGATTTTTATGGCTCGTATTGCTTCATATTTCATCTTGAATGTCTCCAGAAGTTGTTTTTCGCCGTTTTTTATGACCTCGTCACCCTAACTTGTCATACTTTCTATATGCAGCGTCATCATTGTGAGAAAAACTAGAATTAAATATTCTTTTTATCTAAAACTATTTTTCAATCTTTCCGATGCTTCATTTCCTTTATTCGACATCTTTGTGCAACAGCTTCATGGTGATGATTTTAGAGATGGATAGTTATTAAACAGAAGCTTTCACCATTTTTTTCAATTCGTCTTGTTTTAGATGTAAAATATCTATCATGTGATGGTCGCTCCTTGTCGTGTTAGATGTCTTGCTTGGTAAACTCGTGGTAAGAGGGACACCCTTGACGGCAAGGTCGAAGCACAGCCAACCTCAAACATCCCAACGGTGGAACAAGAGGATGATGATTACAACAGATGTCAACAGTTGAACCAGCGGATGAAGAGGGCTACGCATGACGGACATGCTACAGAAGGTGCCACTGGAAATTATTAGAAAGTTAGCGGCAATTCGTTGCAGTTTCATAATTGGATTCTGCATGTTTCATTTGATGTTTCACGGATGATGGTCATGAAATCAAGAGTGTGGATCACGCCCTAAAAAGTTGAGGCCGACCTTAATTAAATTCTCGCCATTGGCACTTCTTGATACTCTGATTTTCTTTCAACTCCAACTAACCAAACGGTCAACTAGCCAAACAGACACTAATAGCTCTCTAAATAAATTAGAGCCGTTAGTGTCTGTTGTATTTTAAATCGGCTCGCTATAACCAAAAAGTATATATATATATATATATATATATATATATATATATATATATATAAAAGTGAACATAGAAGTCAGCACTTAGAGGCGACAGTTTGTTTCATGCTAGACGCAATCGTCAGGCACTCGTGGCCTGACGATTGCGTCTAGCATGAAACAGACTGTCGCCTCTAAGTGTTGACTTCTATGTTCACTTTTATATTTACACACGCTCTATCTCTGATATTGAGCACTTTATCCCATAAATATAGCACATCTTAAGACTATATTTCTTCTTCTTATATATATATATATATATATATATATGCTTTCCGCATCTGGTCGTCGTAACTGATAAGGTCATTTAACTTATTACCTCTCTTATACTAAACATTTCCAATGCATTTTTCTTACACAGTTTTGTCATTCATTTTGAGTTGAAGACGGGGGCTCAAAATCAAAAGATTTTGGCGAAATTCGTCGTTTATAATATTTTTCACTTCACTGTTGTTTCGGATACTATTATGCATCACAAACACACATACACAAACCCACACGCACACACACACACACACACACACACACATATATATATATATATATATATATATATATATATATAGATATTCTGTTATTTGACATCAGCCATTGTTTCATTGCCAGCAGCAATCATTGAGCGCCAATGTAACTTGTAAGGTCTTAATGAAGATCATACTTCTTCGAAACTTGCGTATTGGCGCTACAGTATCCCAAACAAAGAAATGTACCAAATGATACAAGTGGCTTTCAACAACAATGAAAATGGTGACATTTTACACTACTTAAAACAAAAGGTTAGCAAGGAAACTCTCATCAATATTGGTAAGCGCAAAAAATATTTTTCTGAAACATTCTACTAAGATAAAGATTTTATAAATAAAGATGCCAAAGTGGGACTGAGTGTTCGATCAATAAATGCAGAATGTTTGCTTATAAGGAAACAGCTAACAATATCTTTGCCATTATCATCTCTCTCTCTCTCTCTCTCTCTCTCTATATATATATATATATATATATATATATATATATATATATATATATATATATATATATATGTATATATAGTTATTAGCTAAAATTTTAAGACCACTTAGCGCAACAAGGTTATTTTCGTTTTTTAGCTGTACTTTGTATCATATCAATGCAAAAGCTTTTTGTTATTGCACCAGTCATTATTCACACATGATTTATGGGGGAAAATGTTTTGTCATTGCCAAATTAGCGACTATTGTGATAGTATTTGCGTAGTGAATTAGGCTTAGAATATGGGTAAAAAATCATCACTTTCACCTACACGAAAGGCTCAAATTGTGGTTCTACGTCATGAAAGCGATTCTGGACGTGAAATTAATGGCAAAATAGGTTGTAGCAAAACAGTTGTGCACACTGCTATCGTGAATTACCAAAAGTCAAGGATATTTAGAGACAAGAGGAGAAGTGGAAATTCAAGGAAAACGAGTGCTATGAAGAAACAATTCCTTAAATAGTTCTCGTAAGCAGATACATTCTACTCTGTGCCAAAATAGTACAAATGTCAGTTCTATGACAAGTTAACGTCTTCTGAAATTCGAGTTTCATTTGGAATCATCCAAACCGTATATAACGGTTAACTGTGGTTATGAAATCCACGCATCTGGCTACATGAATCCTGGACAGGCGAAGTTATGTTTACAGATGAATCTAACAAATCTAAATTTGCGTAAAAGGAACACAAGAGCGCTGGTAGAAGATTTGAAGAAGATTATACAACTATGAAGCACCCACCAGGTCAGATGATTTGGGGAGCCATCTCCAAATCTAGAACAGCTGGATTTTACTTCTGGTCTCCAGAAACAACGATGAAATGTGCTTTCTTATTTATTTTTTATTTATTTTTACGGAAAAAAATTAACAAAAAACTTTTGTTGGTATTTAATCAAATTTGCATAAATGAAAAATGGCTCACACACACATACACACACATATTTATTCAAATGTATAACATATGTTGTATGAAGTGATGATATATATCATCAACTGATAAGACAACCAGAAGTTTCGAAACAAAATAGCAACTTATGTAGTGATCTTATAACATGCATAAGTTATAAATTTGAATAAATATTATTAGCTCTACTCGGTATTGAGAAAATTCCAATAACCAAAAATACTATCCTTAATAAAGAATAGTATTTTTGGTTATTGGAATTTTATTCTATGCGTACCAACCCTGTACATACACACACACACACACACACACACACACACACACACACACACACACACACACACACACACACATATATATATATATATATATATATATATATATAAATATATATGTTGCTAAAATCTCCAATAATTAACTTTTTGTTCTGTTTTTATTTGATAATTTCCGACAGTTTAAATAAATTCCGAGTAAATATTATCAGTACCATACACAAAATTTTGTTGGGTGAATCATGGAATTTCGAGAACGCTGCATTTCAAATTCTTATACACGTCTTTTTTGTAGATGACGACAGACGTAGAACAGAACTATAAATTGAATTTATCAAATATTTCATACATATTATTGTTATTATTATTACTTTATAAGCATATTACATATTTTAGACACTCTTTACAATGCCATATCCTGTGATGAAAGGTATTTATTTTAATTCGGATTGTTTCGTTTCTATAATAATAGCTTTGGGTATTTTGCGTCTTTCCTTGCAGTGAGTATTGTGTAGAGTTTTTGCATTATCTACTAATAATTGTCTCATGTTGATCGTTGTATTTTTAGTTGTTGATCCGATGATCTATATACGCAAGCTTACCACTTTTCAAAAAAGTCCGTAAAGTCCTTTTTTGGCATCATAATCATTTTTATTAAAAAATCATTTCACCTCTATCATGGCAATAAAGTCACTAGGACGTAAGAAGTTACTGGGTATTTAGCGAATATGGGAAAACTACTATGAAGGAGAGAGGACAATAAAAGAATAAGAATTAAGAAAACAGACGATAACGATCGACATTGCATTTAAATTTCTGAAGATCAAACTTGATTGGGAAGCAAAAAGCCGGAAGAGAGTTCCAAAAGCGAAAAGTGCGATAGAAGGAACTGCTAGTATAGAACTTACGGTTACATATAGTCATTTCATCTGTTAAATACATCTTCTTCTTCTTACTTTATAATTATATTACATATTTTAAAGACTGTTTACAATGCTATATGCTGTGGTGAAATGTATTTAATTTAAATGGAATTGTTTTGTTTTTATAATAATAAAAAGCTAGAAGAGAGTTTCGCAAGCGAGAAGTGTGATAGAAGAAACTGTTAGCATAGAACTTATGGTTACATCTTGCCATTTCAACTCTTAAATGAGGAAACCTTGTTGGCAATCTTGTAACATTTGCCTCTTTGCGCTCTCTTTAATCTTGTCAATGGCGTATTATTGGCCATTTTAATAGTGGGAAAAGTCAAACGTCATAAACCTGATTTGCAGAAGATGGTGGCTGATGAGAGATGTTTTGCAAAAAAACAAAAATCAAAAAAAACAAAAACAACCCCCCCCTAAAAAAAACAAACAGACACAAAAACAAAAAACCAACAAAAAAGTCTGTGGTAGACTTTAAGAATTTACTCGCACGTCCACTTCGATTTCCAATTTTCGAACCGTTATCCATTACACCCGCCCGTACATCTAAGCTCACATCACCTGGTATTCCCAATCGGTCACCCGTTTAGTTACAGAACAGGTTGATTTGATTTGATGGGTTTTCTGGCATATCAACCCTGTGGATCATTTAATGCCAAATCACGATCATAAAAATACATTATATATGTATGATTTGTACATGAATAGTTTTTATGTACATTGCTTTTCCTCTTTGTTTAGAGAGCAGTACATATTTACCTACACAGAAACCTCAAGTTTCTACATCCTTTGATATAGTGGCACCTTCTTCAGAAATCCAAAAATATTATTTGGATCAACCAGTTCAAATAGGTCTTCCAGATTAACTTGGTAATATTTAAGACGAATTTTATAAAAGTCAATGCCCTTCACCAGTTTGTGTTCAACTGTAAGTAGTTCATCGCATCCTACACATTATGGCGGATCCTCTCCTTTAAGCAAATGTAAGTGCGTTATATATGTGTGGCCTATGCGTAGTCAAGCAAGAGTTACTTTCTCCTTTCTCACTTTTCTGTAATTCTGCTAAGTTTTGATCATTGGTTGAATCATTTTTAATTTCTTGTTTACACAGCCATCCCAGAGAACTTGCCATTTATTTACTATAAATTTATTAATTACTGCTTTCAAATCAGTGTATGGGATGTGTTTGTTTTGATACTGTATAGTGATCTTTTAGCAGCTTTATCCACTTTTTCATTTCCCTGAATTCGAACATGGCTCGGGATCCCAAAAAAAGACGATCATTTGCCACAAAAGATTTTACCTATTCTGTTGCTAAGTTGAACAAATAGCGGATTTTATCATATTTTTTATTTTGCAGCGCCTCAAGTGCGGACTTTGAATCTGTACAAGTCATAAATTTGTTTGATCTGCTGCTTTTAATAATATCCAATGCCATATCAATGGCTGTTAACTCGGTGGTATAAATTGATGCAGTCCTTGAGAGTCTCTTTGTGTATTCTTTTCTGCCTAGATGGCAGCACTTCCCGCTGCATCTTCATTCATATATATATATATATATATATATATATATATATATATATATATATATATATATATATGGTCTGAATACTGGTCTTTTATCTTTTCAAATGTTTCCTGAAATATAATTGGATTTGTTTTGTTCTTTGAGTATTTTTGTCAAAAAACTTGGTTGTTTCAATTGCCAGAGTGGAATTTTAGAGATTATTGATTGGTTTATGTAACTAGAACTCATGTTCATTTCTCCGGTGAGCTCTCCAATATGCTTCTTCTCAAAGATCTTCCACCGTGTTTTAAATACACAGTCATAATCAGGATTTGATGGACATGATGTCAATTTGGTAAAGCACTGAGGGGACTCATTCGCTTCTGTATATAGGCACTCAACCTGACATGTGCTGAAAGCACCCAGTGCGAGTCTCAGACCTTGATAATTAATTGTTTCTCATTTCCTAAGGTATGAATGTCTTGTGGCCCAATAGATGAAACAGCCATAGTCAAGTTTCGATCTAAAAATTGTGATTTCTTATCAACCCCCAATCAGTGTGGGCGATAACTCTGAGTAAATAGATTACCTTGTTACATTTTAGTCTTAGGTAATTTATATGGAGAATGAAAGACAGTTTCTTATAAAATATAATACCCCAAAATTTATATTCATTTGTTAATTTGGTATTTCCTACACATTCAGCATCAAACATGGGTCATTGTGCACTTTGTGGAAGGTGCAGAACTGCAAACACATTGTTTTGGTTTGAGAAAATCAAAAAACATTTTCTTCAGTTCATTTACTGGTCTTATTCAAATCCAGTTGCAATTTGCGCTTTATGAGGTGTACATGTTTTGATTAGAAACATTAAAAACATCCACATCCAGGGAGAAATTAGCTCAGGATTAATGCTTTTGAGAATGTTATTAATTATTGAAATGAGAGAGAGAGAGAGAGAGAGCAGTTCCCACCCTTACTCTGAAATTCAGATTTTCTAGGAAGTTTTGGATGAAGAATGGCATCCTGTCTTTTAACCCGAGGTCTCGAAGATCTCTCATGATTCTTTACTTCCATGTGGTGTCGTATGCCTTTTCCAAATCGAAAAAGATTGTAACTAGGTGCTCTTTTTTTAATGAATGTCTTCCTTATGAAGGTCTATAGCCTGATCAAATGATCAGTTGTACTTCTTTTGTTCCTGAAACCTGATTTTCATTCTGTTATTAAGTTGATTTCAGGTACCACGTTAACCTGTCATTGATCATACTTTCTATCACTTTACAAAGACAACTTTTTAGAGGTACTGGTCTATAATTTTATGGATTGGAATTTATTTCATCATTGGAAAATTTACTGAATTTAGGTCTGGCTATCACCGTTGCTTGTTTTCTAACATTTTGAGCCTTTCCCACTTATGCATATTTTATTATAGATGTCTAAAAGGTATTCTAACGATACTTCGGGTAGTTGTCTTAGAAATTCATAAGGAACATCATCAGGACTGACTGCCGTATTGTGTGCTTTGGTTAATGATTTGTTAAGTTTTGCCTTTGTAAACGGTTGGTTATAACTTTTTAGATTTGAAATTGAGATTTTTCTTTTTTTAATTTTTCTGATTTTTTAAAAATTTTCAGTTTGATTTTTTCGATGCAGAATTCTGCGATAAATTGTCTACTAAGATGTTAGCTATATCATTTCTGTTTGTAATTTTTGTGTTGTCTTTGGTAAGATCTTTTATTGGAGCGCTATTTTGCCAGCTATCTTTTTCCTCATGTTCCATATATGTTTTGACTAGTGTCTGAGTTTATTTTTGACATATAGCTTTTCGATGTAGCCCTTTTAGCTTTCTTAATAATTCGTCAAGACTTGGCTCTGCTGTTTTTAAATAAGTTTAGATTTTCTTTCGTAGAGTTTAACTTAATTTTTCTCAGGGTGGCGCGACTTGTTCGGATAGCCTGTAGGCATTCCTTGTCAAAGCAGGGTTTGTGGCACTTTGTAGGGTTTGACGATTGTGGTATATTCGCTTCAGCCATAGTTGTGAGTGTTTTCGTGAAGTATGTCAGGTGATCTTCGTTATTAATATTAACTTCTGACAATAATTCTAATTCACATTATCCTTGAAATTGCACCCAGTTAGCTTTTCCTAGTTTCCACCTTGGTATTTTCTCATCAAGTTGAGGACCTGTACTCGACAAGATGATTGGAAAATGGCCAGTTCAACAGGTGTCGCCATTTACTTTCCAGAAGTAATCCATGTATATGGTTGAATCACACAGGGTTAAATCTGTTTGCTAAATATGATCCCCGTTGCTGGATCTATGTATTAGGTTGGTGCTAAAATAATGTCGTTTTCTCACATAGTAACATATGTGAGAAAACGACATTATATTTGCACCAACCTAATATGCATTGATCTTATCATTGTAGAGAGAAAGGTTGTTTTTATTCATAATATGTTCTATTATCTATTTCTCTTTGTCTCTCTGCTTCCCCATATTTCATTTTGGCAGTTGAAATCTTCCAATAATATAAAAGGTTTTGGGAATTGTTCTATAAATGATCTAACTCTGATTGGACAATGTTGCAATTTAGTGGTATATAAATGGAGCAAATAGCTATTGTTTTATGAAGCGTTGCCAATACTGCAATTGCTTTTGTCCAGAGAAATTTTGCTTTGTGTAATTTTGTTATTTACTATTATTGATGTATCGCTTGATGCTCTTTCAGTATTTCTTTTTTCCATAATGGTGTGACGTGTAATTCTTTATATTCCGATCTTTAGCATTCTTGGAATGTCTCTTGCAGGCATATGCCTGCCGGGAATTTTCTCATAAGGAAGGTCACTTCACCTTTGCACTTCTTATGTTTCCCTGTATAATATTATTAGACAGATTTTCTCTTTGGTTGCGATGCAAATTAGCATCAACTTCCATTTTCTCCAGTCTCTCTAATCTATTTATTGTTTCTATTGCAAAAATTTAGAGTATTTTTCTTTAGCGGCTACTATTCCTTCTTTGGCTTAGTGGGCCCACTGGCACATTAACCCTGCATATCACTTTTGTTTACGAGACATCCTCTGTTGGCCGCGGTGGACGTATAGGTGATCTCTGCGATTTGCTCTTTATGGGGACACTCTTTGCAGGAAGGCTTGGTCTTTTGAACAATTCCGCCTCACTAGCTTTGGATTTCTCTTGATTTCCTGATTTATTCCTAGCCTCGTTATAGACTTTCTCAGATGCTTTTGAAAGATTGGCCACTCGTCAGTACTTAATTTCAACAATTCAGCTCAATGTACCTGCTTTACTTCCGTTTGTCTGGCTCCATTCATCTTTTTTTTTCACTATCTGTGGTTTTATATATTTAGTAACGATTCTTCTGGTTTGTGGAAATGATACATTTTTGGTGTGTTTCACCAATAATATCTCCTTCTCCCTTTTTGTATATATCACATATCTTTGAAAAGGCCGGGTGGTCTCCATGGCAGTTCGCGCATCTCTCATTCTGGCAATCGTTTTCCTCATGATAGGGGTCTTTTTCTCCACACTCTCCACACACCTGTTGGCCCTTACAGATGTCCTTATGTCCTTCAGCCTCTTTCTCACCGTCGTAACGTAGCTTCTCTGTAACTTTTCTGTAAATATTTTCATGGTAATTGTCTTGCTGAACTTTCCCCTATGTTACGTAGATATTATGAACTTAAGTAAGTTCCACGGTTTCTTCTCTCGCGCTTCTCGCTACCCAGTCAACTTTGATGTTCAAAAATTAAAATGCCATGTCAATCGCTATCTTCTGTCTTCTTAATTCCTTTTCTTTCATTGTCCTTAATAGTGTTTTTTTTCTCACTCACCCCTTTCTTTATAATGGCTTTATTGCTTTGCTTGTGTTGAAATGATTCAAAAATATTCAAGATGTAACAGTATGTTTTTCTTATATCCTGAGAATACATTCCATTTTCTTTGCCTTTTTTTTCCTTTTGTAAACGTATTCGCTCAACTCGATAGACGTTTCAACTAACTACCTCTAAATACCTCGTCATATCTAAAATAAACACGGTATAAGTGTGGAGACCAATTGCTGGGGAAAAATCAAGCCTTTGAGCGGAAGTGATCCATTATAATAGCAGGTTTAACAAAAAAAATATGAAAACCCTCAAAAGGTTGGCAGTCTATTATTAAAGCCATCTGCATTAATCAGTAAATTGAATTTTTGAGCAGACACGACAAATGTCAGATGTTGTTTACGAATTACCGTAATTCCCCACGTATAATACGCATTTTTCCTAAAAAATAATGAGTAAAATTAGTGATGAGTATTATGCATGAGTAGAAGCATTTTCCCACACTTTCAGCAAAATTTTATGAGTGCGTATTATAGATAAAGGCGTATTATACATGTGGAATTACGGTATGTAAAAAAATTAAGTTCTTTATAAATTTTGAAACATCATTATTTCTTGTTTTTTTGTTTCTATTCATTTTTTATTTTTGCTTTAACATTTTTGTTTTTTATTAATAAATAACCTTTATTAGAAAAGGAATACTTTCAGTTCGCACGAAAAAATATCTTATTCACATGGCTTTCTTGTTAAAATAAAATATACTCCCTTACGGTGCTTCAAGTGTCAGAAGTTCTGGCACCAAGGACAGTGCCATGGTCAAAGTTGTGAATTAACTTTTCTTTCCCATACAAATAGATTAAATGAAATTCAGTAGGTCGCTATGACTATTAAAATGTCTATATCGATTAAATTACTTGAACATCATTGATTGATTAAAAATTTGGCTAAAAGAGCATTTGTTCATTTGCGTTTGTTTAAATCTCACCAGCGTTGAATAATTTCAACAGTTAAGTACCCCTTCCATGTTTATTGAACAGGAAAGCGGTTTCTCCCTCGTTTCCTGTTTAGGATATGGTTTACCGGTTTTTTCTTCCATAGCCTTAATAATTTTATCCGTTGGTGATCTGACTGATCAGTTGCTGTGATTTTTCATCGGCACCGGTTTGGTAGTTTTCTGGTTGGACTGGCGGTAAGGATCATGAACTCTTTGGTAGCGCTTAGGGAGGTTGCTTTGATTAACAGTCGCAAAACATCATCGGGGTATTTGTAGTGCCACGTCGCGCATGGGTAGGTATCCCTGTATCGAATTCCGGTTGACAAATTTGAGGCCACATTATTTGGTCTTAGTCACGTTCTAGTCAGTTTGTATTGCCATAGACGTTAGATAATGATACTTATTTGAGCCTTTTTTTTCTTAAAATAAAATCTTTTTATGACAAATACAATAAAAAGAAAAAAAAAAGAAAAAAGAGTAAATCAGTAAACAAAAAATCATCTAGCCCCACCCCCTCAGCCTGGAATCGCACCAATTTCTGTAGAGTGTTTTCTCTTGAAACGATCGCCAGATGTCTTTGCAGTTTACGTGACTCATTTAAATTTTTCCAACGCTAACAATGAATTATCTATTCCAGGCTGTCTTCCTCTTTGTCGAGAAGGTTCTCTGACACATATACATGAACTTGATACTTATATCCGGGGAAATCTTCCAATTGCAATGGAATTGTCTCTTGACTTCTCAGATGGTTCTTTCACGTGCTTTCGATTTTTGCACTCTGTTAGCTTATCTTTTTTCCATTTATCAATCTCCTCAGAACTGTAACTCATTAGACAATTTTTTTTACAATATAGAAATTGGTCGATCCCTCTCAGCATCCATCTTCAAACATTTTTGTGTTTGGTAATGTGAATGGCTCCCCACGTCAAGTGTCTTAATCATTCTAATGCTATTGATGTTTCCAGTGTTAAGACTTTCATTTTTTCCGTTGCTCAGTCTCTCAGTCAAATAGTGGATTTCCTTATTCGTTTCCCGAATAAATCTGATCAGCATCCGTCTTTACTTGATTTGTCCCTTACCTCATCTCATAGCTCTTGTCAAGCATCACAGATCTGTTCTCTTGTCAATTCGGACCGCGTCGTAGTAACTGTTGATATTTATATTAGACATTATTCACAGGTCTTCTGTCTGTTATCAGTGTAGTGATTGGGATTCGTTTCTTGACTTTCTTCGAGACGCCCCTTGGATTGATATTCTTAACCTTCCTATTGAGAGTTGTGCTACAGAAGTTTCTTCTTGAGTTAAAGCCGGCACCGATGCCTTTGTACCGTTTCGGAAAGTCCAGGTGAATCCACAATCTTCTCCTGTTCAGTCGCTATAAGCAACTGGAATAGCTTTTTCTGACTGTACCAGCGTGATACTTCCGAGCACAACATACGCTTCTTTGTGTCTGCTCGTAATAATTGTAAACGTGTCCCCGAAGAGGCCAAGTCTTTTCTTGCTGATAGATTGATGCCCTGTATAGAATCTAACAAGATTGGCTCTCGTGACTACTGGCAGCTGTGTAATAGTGTGTATCTCTCCTTCACTCAATATAAAATTTTAACAACTTCTGCACGTAAATTCTCTTCAAATTTTTCATCTTGCACATTTATTGGTCTACCATTCGCCCATCTTTTAAATATTGCTGCCACATCTGGTTTGGCGTTTATGCTATTTATTTCGAGATTCTTGATGAAATCCAAAGAAGAATCTGCAATGTTATTGGTCTTGAGCTGGCATTTCAGATTCAGTCACATTCCTACCACCGTAAAGTAGTTTCCTTGTTTCTTTTCTATAAATATTTTGATGGTAATTATTCTGATGAATTTTTATCTTTACTATCGACACTTTATGAATTTAAGTGCCGTACTAAATTGGTGGCATAGTCTCCTTATTTTACGGTTGAAATGGCTAGATTTAAGCATAAGTTCTATGATAAGAGTTTCTTCTGTTGCACTTCTCGCTTGTGGAACTCACTTCCGGCTTCTTACTCCCAGGTTAACTTTTAGCTTCAAAAATTAAATGCAATGTCAGTCCTTATTTTCTGTCCTCTTAATTCTTGTTCTTTCATTGTCTTCTTCCTTAATAGTACTTTTTCTCATAGTTCCTCCTTCTCAGTAAGCCTTTTCGTTTTAGTGACTTTATAGCCTTGCTGTGTTTGAAATAAAAAATATAGGTTCGATCCTGTCGGAGGCACAAGCGTCTTTAGTAGGACTACTAGTCTATTAATTCATTAATTTAACTATTTAAGGAAATAAAAAAAAAAACGGATAGCAACTCAAATACATGTAGCGACTAAAAATAACGTTTATACAGGGTGTCCACTGAAAAACTGAAATTGTTCGTTTTCAATCTTTTTTATTTTATATATCTTCCATTGAAAATTAAAATGGCTTCGTATGATGTCCAGCAAAGAGTAAAACTCATTGATTTTTTCTATTTCAATGAAAAATAAATTGTTCAAACTCAGAGAAAATACCGGCAGAATTTTAATGTCAGAGTATCTCCTAGCGATAACATGATTCAGAACCTAATCGTCCGCTTTGAAAGAAGTGGATCAGTCGGCGATCTTCCGGGAAGCATTGACGGACTGACGCAGCGGAGGAATCTGTATTTCTACACGTCGTCCCTCTGCTCAGCTCGACTTCGTCAGAAGATCACTTCAGAAGATTCTGAAACTGGATTTAAAAATGCTTCCATACCAGTTTCAAATGACAAAATTTTATTACCCTAAGATACTCAGCAGCGCTTGCAGTGTGCCATTCAATTTCAACACCTAGCCAGGGATAAGCAACAACTTTGTGAACCACTTCATAATGAGTGATGAGGCCCATTTTTATTTAAATGGGTACATCAACAAACAAAACTGAAGATTTTGGGGTACCGAGAATCTCAGGAAGTTATATCAGAATCGATTGTATCCCCCAAAATGCAATATTATTGTAGTGTTATGGTTGTTATTCTTTGAAAATGAGGAATATCAGCTAGATTGAATCAACAGGGCCCTGTAGAGGACAACTGAAGAATTTTTTTACGTACATCAGTCGAAGATAATCAGGAGTTATGGCGCCAACAGGATGGGGTTATTGTGCACGAGTGCTGTGCGAGAAATTTTCAGTGAACGAATAAAGTAAAAAAAAAAAATGCTGAATTTGTTTGACCACCTCGTTCACCTGATGTCACGATACCAGACTTCTTTTTGTGGGGTTACTTTAAAGAACGGTTTTACGTAAATAAACCTTGAACAATTCAAGAACTTAAGTAGAAACGTTTAGGACCTGAAACCTTGCGTATGGTCATGGGAAATGCTCTGGAAAGAGTCTGTATTTGTGAGCAGGAAAATGGTGGTCATTTCACGGATGTAGTTTCTCACATATAATACTAAAAAAATCCGTTAATTATATTTCCAAATAAAATAATATTTTTGTTTTATATCATTCAGACCTTCAGTAGTCACCCTATGTTAGGTAGTTAGTAAAATAATGACCGACATTTAGAATCAACATTTATTCCTGAATTAATGTATTTAAATAATATTTAATTAGTTAAAATAAGAACTTTAAATATATATTTCGAGTTGCAAGGTCATGTATGCCCTTACGATAAAACTCTAAAGGTTTGGGCACCAGGAAATCATTGAATGCAATTTCTGTATCTTCTTTGTAAGATAATCTCTTTTATTTACATTATTTACGTTGTTCGGATTCTTTTCCTCATCTGTATTGCCATATTCACAACATTTTGGCCGTTGTACGCTCCGGCCTTCTTCAGGCGATTGGAATTTCGAACTGAACCCTTTATTTCGTTCACCGGGGTAGCCTGTTCTACTTCCACGTGCAATGCTTCTTCCAGATGACTCAGTAATCTCCCTTTAATTCGACTCTTCTGGTGGACGAAGTAAAGTGTTCAATTCGAAATTTCAATCACCTGATGAAGGTAGGACAGTACAATGGCCGAAACGTCGTGAATATGGCAACGAAAATAAGGACAGTAGTCCGAACACTAAATAGTGTAAATAATTACAATACATCATCTCAGAAATATAAACAGATATAGAATGTCTTTTGTCTAAAAAAAATTGTGAAGGTGCTTGAAAAAGTGCTAGTCAGTGGGCGAGAGTTGAGGTGGACGTGGCAAAAGCTCGTATCTCAAGTCGATCAGCTTCTGTTGTGTCATCCTGGCAACATATGGCCCATCATTTTCATGATCCAGAATTGGACGTCGTCGATTAACCAATGCCTGTAGCATTTTTCTTAACTCAATGTGCATTTCATCCAGTTTCTGCCAGTAAACTTGAGCAGTGATGCTATTATTTTTAATACCAAATGGCGGACCAGGCATTCACTATAATCTTCGTTTTGTGCAATTCCGTTTATGGAAAGTGTTTGAGTCCTTTGTCATGAGCCAATCATTTACGATTGTCATAAAGGATCCATTTCTCATCCCAAATTCCTCGAATTTCCCAGGTGCAGCATTGAACACACTTCATAACGTCAAACAGATTGACTTTCGCGAAGTTTATGCGGAATCCATTTATCGGGTTGCTTCAATTCGTCAAGTTGAACCGATATTGTTGAAACGTTGTCACTCATTATCTGACACTTTTTCTCTGACATTTTGGCCTGGGTTTTGTCTTTAGATGCTGACCTTCAAAACTCTTAACTCTGCTGTAGAACTTCAGAAATCAGCACCTTACTATACGATCACAAGTGGACCCTACATCCCATCTCTGTTAATCTTAGCAGCAGTTTTAGAAGCATCAGGATCAAACTTGAACTCATGCAAAAAATTAAACGCATCTCTTTTGTATTTATGTTCAAGATGAGGGGTATATAAAGTTTTAGGTTAAATTCAGAAAGAGATTTGATATAAGGAAACTTAATCATTACAGATGGGTGCAGTATTTTAGACTGAATACGAACCGTCAGGCACTGGAAGACAAAAAAGCAGAAAAAGATTGATATAAAATTAACAAAGAGGACACTTTAATTATTAGGAATGAGCCATATATTTTTGTACAACTATTATAATATATTGGAATACAAAAGGTTGTTCCAAAATAGCATATTATTTTCCAAACAAATATAATAATAATAATAATGATAATATATATATATATATATATATATATATATATATATATATATATATATATATAGATAGATATATGTACACTGTTATACATGCTCACTGCTACCAGCAAAGAGAAAATTATTTTTCTCCTGATAATGGCCATGTTGGCCGAAACTAGTCGAGGAATCTAAATGGAATAATAATAAAAACCAAGGAATATTAATATACAACCCAGTGTGTCTGAAGATTTTCATTTTTTAATAATTTTTTAATATTTTTTATTGTTCAAAATATGTATATGTATATATATATATTCGCTAACAATAATACATACATACATAAATATATGTATGTATGTATGTATGTAAGTATGTATATATATATATATATATATTTATTTATATATATGTATTCATATATAATCCCTAATAATAATAATGATAATAATAATGCATATATATGAATAATGCACAGACACATTTGTTTTGAAAATAATATGCTATTTCGGAATAAACCTTTTGTACTCTAAGATATATATATATATATATATATATATATATATATATATATATATATATATATATATATATATATATATATATATATTCACTAGAGAAAAAGGAAGCCAAAAATGCATTTAACATTTTCATAATAAAAATTGGATAATACGAAACTGAAATGCACATCTCTTTATGATCAATATAGGTCTGAATGTTTTATTTTTTCTTTAGATATATTTTTTAGAAATTCTACGTATATTAGAAAAAAATATATCTGAAATGTTGTACCACTACTGCTTGACGGCTTTCTAAAGTTGATTTGCATTTCAAAACTGCCTTCCAGCCATTTTGTATTGAATATAATTTCATAGATTTTCTATGCACCTGAAATATGGTCAGGAGATAAATTTTTGTTGCCTTTTGTCCTTTCAGTAATTTTTGCTTGTTTTCATAGTATATAGAGGTGCAATATATATACTTTTTAAATAAATATTTTATGTTTCTACCTGAAAAAAAAAACAACTTTTGGATGCTGGGAAATAATCCTTCTTGCAAACTTTTTGCTACCCTTTAGCATTTTAATATTGATCAAATCGTATATATTTCCCAACCCCTGCTGCCAAAATACGGCTTCAAACCATGATACCACGATGTTCCACAGTTTCAGGATTTAACCTTTCACCAGATCTATAAAGACAGCGACCGAGATCTTCAACTACAAGTTCAAATCTAGACTTATCAACTCACAGTACTTTATAAAAAAATTACAGTTCCAACCTTCGATCAAAAAGTGCTGCCTGTTTTACTGTTTTTTGTTTGACAACAGAGATTTACTTTCTGAGATGAAAGTAGGTCCTGGTCAAAGTTCTTCTGAAAACTAACTTAGTGTTATCAGTTCGTAACTCTTGTGACAGTTTCTTCAGACTTTGCCTTCAGTCATTAAAAGCTATATTTCAGACTCCTGATGTCTTTAGGGTAGATCAAAGCCTACTAGAATGTTTATTTCTTGCAGCTGAACATATCTATTGAAAGTGTAGACCAATGTTCTTTATTGCAGGTCCAAAATTTCTTCTTTTTCCTGTTGCTTAAGAATAGTAGCATATTTTATCCAATATCCGATGCGACAACTTTCAGAGTAATGCTTATTTGTTTGTTTAATGGTATATCAACACCTTATGGGTCATTTAACGCCAAAATTTAATTTTCTTGGGAGCATTAGTAATTTTCTTTACAAAAATATATTGCTGGTATTTTGGTTTTCAAAAGTGTTTTGTTGGTAATGTTTTTACTTTAAAAAAAAAATGTATTGCTAGTAATTTCTTTACCCTGAAAATGCACTGCTGGTATTTTCAATATAAAAAAATATTTTTATACTTCCATATTATTTTGACTTCACTTTGGTAGTTAACTATTTTTCACCCGAACAGGAGCTATCACTCCAGATCAGGATGAAGCTAGGGGCAACATCAATTTAGAGGTCATTTGAGGCTCCTCAAAACTTCCAATCCCCTGATCCGAGGTCATGTTGCTGGATTTAATTTATCCTCATATCACATATTCATCATTATGGAATTAGTAATTTTTCGCTGCCCTCAATTTTTAAAAAATTTTCGGTGAAGCTTTTAATTTACATTTTTCTTTAATCAATTTTTACCCTACGGCGGTAAAATCTTTTACCAATTCCGTCATTAACCGAAAGAGACACGATCACCCAAGCGTATATCATGTATGGCACCTAACTCATAATAGTACGCTTAGAAAGGGGACGTTAATTTTGTATGTAGAAAATTTCTCACGCCCCCACCCCACTAAGGTTATGAAAATGGTTCCGTTTATTAATTTCATATATTTTTTTTAATTTTTTTAAGTGATTTTCTGACGCTGTTTTTATCAAAACCCACTATATTTAGAAAAATCGTGTCCCCTCCCAATTATTAAGACTACTCTTGTATTAGGTCCCTAACAGTAGATAAACATAGTTTATAATATGAAGAAAGAGGAAACGTATAGTTTTTCCGCTGTCTGACTAACTTTGCAATCGCCATCTTGATTTCAAAATGGCCGCCCAAAATTGAAATATTTGAACTGATGGAAGATATAAAAGATTAATCACAGTATTGCAAATAATACCTAATATATAATTGAATAAAACCTAATTGTGCGTTATGATTGCTTTGAAAAATAAAGTAGATAAACAAAAATGGAAATTATTTATGAACCAGTCTAATATTTTGAACGATTCTGGCTAAAATTTCAGTCTATCTACATTACTAAACGTAGAAAATCAGAGCCAAAAATAAATTTTAGAACCAAAAATAAATTAAAAATGTTGTTTTTCGTGTCTCTTATGTTTTCCTTTTTATGACTCAATCTTCTCCCTTCAAAAGACGTCATTTCACAACGTTCTCCCCATGTCTCTTTTTGTTCAGCTGCAATGAAACTTGTAACGAGAAACATTTGTTTTGGTTTAGAATGAATAAGTTTTAGGTATGTTCCTATTGATACCTACCATCAAAGCTACAATCGGATTTCGATATTTGATCTCTTTAAAATTGGATATGCAGTTCAACCATCGAATGATATCAGATAATACAGACCTATATTTCAAATATTTGACTTTAAATCAATTTTTCTCCTACGTGAAAGAATCATAGGTTTTTAAAATCCCTAATATTTTTTAACAGAGATTTTAATTTTTAAATTTGATTAACAGATTGGTAAGAAACCATTGATCTTTGAAGTTAAGCAACACAAAACCAGTTCATTATAATAGTGACGTAGAGGAAATATTGCCTATATTACATCGAAATCTGACCCAATCTCTATATTAAGCAATATCCTAATAATTTAAGGGAAGGCTAGTAACTGTTCTGATGGCCTCCAACTTTCAAACAGTAACGCTCAAAATAGCGTGAGACAATGTTTGACTTAAATCTAAGATTTACAAGGAAATTATGGTGTAACCTAGGGAAGGTTACTGAATAGAATAATCAAACGAAGGTTGGTAATGAAAGATAACACGTATGACTCGAACAACGCATATAAGATTCGCCGGCGGTGCGTAGAAGTAGTAGTCAACTGCTAGAAGTTAGTCAAGTGAATTCTACAATGAATCCCCACCTGAAGGATATCTCCCAACCGCACCACGCGGTGAGATGTGGCACAAGACCGAATTTAATGTGGGGTATAGGAGCCCGTAGGTTCGGCGAAACTGTTTCTCGAGACGAGATTCTGCCCTTCGGTAGAGCCTTGTCTGTGGATCCTTTCTGCTCGGAGGCAGCGAATTTGACCAACACAGCTGGAGACGAATCTCCAACTGCAGTCCAACATACAGTATTTACTACTTTATTTATGTGATAGGGACATACCCTTTAGGTATGCTACAACAAATTGGAAAGACATTTGTTTTCATCATTTCACCCCAAGTAAGGTAATAAAGACGAAACGTTTTAAAGAATAGGAGAAAAAGGAAAAAAGTTATTAAGTCATGAGAACAATAAAAGAATAGGAATTAAGATGACAGAAGATAATGATTGACATTGCATATAAATTTGTGAAAATCAGTGTTGACTGGAAAGCAAGAAGCAGGATGAGAGTTCCACAAGTGAGAAGTGGGAATGAAGAAACGGTCTGCATAGAATATACGGTTATATCTAAGAATTTAAACAGTAAAATGATCACACCTGTCAAACTAATCAGGCAGTAAATTGTCATAAATGATACACGCTTGGGTGATCATGTGTCTTTTAATACATGACTGACTAAGCAGAAGAATTTTCGCGCAGTAGGTTGCCATTTCTTTCTGTAGTAAACTGGTTGAAACCAAAGCTAATGAACCCAGTCTCTCTAGATATTCATCCCATAGCTGGGGGCAAAGACATGGGTTCCTACCTTTCCCAAGGATGTTTGTGCATAAGGGAACATAAAGAACTCGACTAGAATTCGAACTCGGCTCTCCGAGATTTCATTCCGAGCCGATAACCATTACACTACCAAGCCCAGTAGCGAAATTAAAAGTGCACAATTGCTAAAGTCGTGATACCATAGAATAAAGCTAATCTGAACAATTGCCATGAACATATTTATAGAAAAGTCACGAGGAAGCTACGTTGCGGTGGTGAGAAATTGACTGAATCTGAGGTGCCAGGTCAGAATCAGTAAGATTGTAGATTCTTCTTTGGATTCTATCAAGAATCTCCAAACCATGTATGACATCAACATTCAATGTGGGAACGAATGGTTGACTTATAAATGCGTAAGATAGATTCTGGAGGGAAGAATTGTCTACCACAACACAGTGAACCAACTTTCCAAGTAGTAGGCTTAGCAGTTAATTTAATATAATCATTCCAGTTCATGTGAGTGGAAATCGTTAGCCCGACATAGCGCAACGAATCACTCTTCTGAAGATCAGCCATCCTGGTGGAAGTCACAAAAGTAGAGTCAGAGAGAGAGAGAGAGAGAAAGAAAGAGAGAAAGAAAGAGAGAGAGAGAGAGAGAGAAAGAAAGAGAGAGAGAGAGAGAGAGAGAGAAAGAAAGAGATAAGAGTTTTTAAAAGGAAAGCGCAAATGCCTTATTTTAACTTTAATTTTTTTTTATTGCATATATATTTTTATTTTCATTTTTTTTCCTCATCCGGACTTACGACAAACTCAAAAGAAAGGCTTTTCGACATTGTCAACTTGTGTTTTCACAGATTTAAAAAAAAAAAATTTGATTTCCTTGGAATTTTTGATTTCATTCTTAGGTCGGACTCTGCATGACTTCTTTTAATTCCTTTTTCCAGGTAAAGATAAAAAGAGGTTTTGTTTTATGTATTCTTCAAATATGACTTTGTTTTACTTTGGGATATTCTAGGTGGAAACGATATCAGATTCTTTAAAAAAAATGAAAGAATTGGCTCGAGTGATGTAAGATTATATCCCTTTTCATCTTTGGCAAATATGCTTCTGTCGGATATTCGTTTGCGAACTTATCTCCGGGCTAGCCATCGATGTTCGAATTCACGTGGCTGCACTGATTCGATTGTTGCCTATTTTAACAGATTCTGCTATTCCAGCTCAGAAGATTGTAACTATACAATCTTCTCAAAAAGATTATCCGAACAAACCACATGAGATAAACTCACCCAATACTAGTTAAACACCAAAACGCTGAGACCTAGCTGCCAATCTAGTAGTACATTTAAATTCATGTAGTTGAGGCACTAGGGAAAAAATCTCACTAAAACAATTGCCATGAAAATATTTGTAGAAAAGACAGAGAGAAGCCACGACACGTCGGTGAAAAAGTGACAGTTGAGATGCTAGTTTAGGATCGATTACATTGCAGATCCTTTTATGGTTTTTGAATCAGGACCACCAGACCAAATATGGCAGCAATATTTAATGGACGGATTTTGGCGGGAAAAATTATCTATCACGACACGGTGAACTATCTTTCCTTGCAGTAGATGTAGCAATTGATTCGATGTAATCGCTCCATTTCATGTCAGTGGAAAACAGAAAACCAAGAAGGCTTAGAGAATTGTTCTTTTTTAAGGTCATAATTTCAGTTATATTAAAAAGTATTCTGTAAATGAATGTATTTGTGCCATGATTTGAATATTACTGCGTTTGCCTTGCTGGAAAAATAATACAATTAATTTATAAATTATAATAAAAATCAAAATCCTAACAAGGTTGTATTTAAAGCGTTTTAACCAGCGTACTTTGGCATTTGGGTGTATTTATCACAATGACAATGGATTCCATTCCAGACTGGCCTACTTACGTATTTCCTATTGATATTGGCCGGTGTGTATGAGAGTTATACTGTATCTAGAGGAATAGCACTGTTTTGTGATTATTGTTTTAGACTAGTGTGCTGGCGTAGATACAAGCCCATCGGATCAACTGACGTCTTAATCCTCTCGGCTAGTTCCCACGTGAACATATCCCAGAGGAATAAATCGTTCAATCGCTGGGCCGAACAATACAGACTCATGGCTAGCTGTAACTATAACGATCTAACTGTCATATGATTATTTTATTGTTTTTACATTGGTGTGCTGGCTTACATAAAGCACAGTCGAATATCACTTTTTGTCATGCATGGTTCGGCACAAATAAATAAATATATTAATATTTTCATGGCAATTGCTCTAATGAGCTTTCCTTCTCGAATTTAAGATTGACAATAAGATCCCACCGTTTTACTCTTGAACTAGTTAGATGTAACTATAAGTTTTATTCTAATAATTTATTTCTAAACATTTATCGCATGTAGAACCTTCTTTCGGTTTCTTGATTTACTGCCACTTATGATCTTCAAAAATTTAAATGCAACGTCAATCGCCATCTTCTGTCTTGCTGAATTCTAGTCTATCTCCTCACTAATGTCTTATTCTTTTCTTTCACTCCAGTTAACGTCTCGAGTCTTTGTAGCATTATGAGCTTGCTTGGGGAGAAAAGATTAAAATAATACAAGTGCATATTTAAAAAGATGGAAACATCTTCAAGCGATTATTTACATTAAATGTTTTTAATCATTTCATGCCCAAGTAAGGCGGCGATGCCACGAGTACGCAGGGGGTTTACAGAGAATGAAATTGAGAGAAAAGACTGGGTATATGAGGAACTGAGGAAAAGATAAAAGATAAATGCGATTCAAGAAGATAAATGATGGCAAGGAAGCAAGTTAACAGAGGCCTTTTCTATGTTATCAGAAATACTATTTAGCACGCAACAGTCATGAGAAGAAGGGGAACGGTAGAGAAAGAAGAGATAGCTGAGTTAAGTAGCGAGAGACAGAGACACATGTAAGAATAGTCTGGAGATACAAGAGAAAGTTCCTTAGCTAGCCGGAGATGTACTAGGATATAAAATCCAAGGCCAGTCATTTTGATATTAGTGTCCTTCCTAAAAAGAGGAAGATAGCGAGGAATCGACAAATTAGAGGAGGAGATTGAAGATTTAAGATTAATTTCGAAGAGAGATCAGAGACTTTTCGAAGAGGCACGATTCCATACTGCATGGTACAAAAACCATAAATGTTGGAGAAAGTAAGGTTGAGCAGTTTAGGTGTTTTCTTGTTGAGTTGTTTTAGTTTTATATCTTTGGTTGTTTATAGTCATGGTGTGTTATTTTAGCAAGGAAAAGCCTAACGTAGTAGCAGCAGTCGGTCGCCTAATGTAATATGTGTGGTAAGAGAACTGGGAGAGGCTGAAACATAGTGTAGCTTCGGGGTCACCCACCGGAGATGCATGCAGAGACACACTTCCATGCGTGACATGACACTGCAAGATATTATGCGACTGTTAATTAGAGCAGCTTCTCAAGACGCTAACTACCAGTCGAAAACAGCAACCAGAAAACTGCCAACCCAATCCCCTCATTATGAAGAACTTTTTACTATTTTGTCTTATACGCTTTCAGACGTCTAACTCTCCCGTGTTCGTCCTTGTCCAACATTTTCACTTCATTCCACAGGGCTGATGATTACACATTTCCCTCTATACATGATCAGCCATTTTCGATTTCATTGTCTCGCGCCACACTACGGCTTTTCGATTTTCCTACAACCTTTCTTTTAATGTTCGGCTTGTTTCACCTTTATATTTTCTAGCACAAGTATAAAGAATCGAGTAACTGAATACTTCGTCTATTCTTCCGCGTGTTAGGCTTTATTTATTTATTATTCGGCAGATATTTTCCCTTAGAGTGCAAGGGCTTCTGAATATCGTCTTGGTGTTGTATGGACTGCAGATCTTCTGAGTCTTTTCCAATGACGTAGACAGACAATGAAGATCTTATAGTCAATATACTGTTACCTTCTGTTCTAACCTGTAGACGCTGATTTCACGTTTTCTGGGTAGTAGAAACCAGCAAACAATAACTGAGCAGTACTAAATTAAAATAAGAACTAGACGATATCCCTTGACAGGATCAGTGAAACGAAAACAGTCTACCCCGGAGATTCAATACAGAGAGCACAACGGTCGAAACACAACAACGATAGAGATTTTAGAGAAGACCAAATTTAACCTATAATTTAATACTACATCCAACGACAACATTATATATTGTCATTAGCAAGAGGATCACTTAAAGATGCAATTTATGAACTAGAAACGTCAAAATTAAGCAAGTAAAGAAATCTGACCAAAGTCAGATTTTGTTTTAACAGGCGTTGAGAATTTGTTTTCCATCATTCTTCATTCTCTTCGTTCTATCTCAATACTTTCATGTTTTCTCTCATTTTTATTTTTTCGCTCCCTGTTCTTCTTTTTTTAAATTGTTCTTCCTTATTTACACAATTTATATTCAGACTAATGTCCTCATCTTTGTTGTTGCTCTCACAACTTTTCAGTCGTTTTACCCCCGGCCTTCCTCAGGTATATTTCGGATCTGGCTAACCTACAAGGAATTCTGAACGGAGCCCTTTATTTAATTTACCTGCTGTGGTAAATAAAATAAGAATTAGACGATATCCCTAGACATGAGCAGTGGAAGAAGAACAGTCTACTCCCGTAGATTAAATAAAGGGCCCCCACCAACTTTTCTCTCACTAGCGGGATGTGGCTAGCCTCAAGCTGCTCTATCGTTACTTCCATGGAAGGTGCTCGGACGAACTATATTCTTTGGTTACACCAGGTCTAACTATCACGGCTAGGAACCGCCATGTCACTCATATTGTAGCCAAATCACACATATTTCCTTAGTATTCCATCGGTGAGAAGTCAGTTACACTCGAACGGCTTCTTTTTGCTAACAACTGCTCCGTGGAACCGAATGCCAAGGGGATGTTTTCATGATAACTACAATCTTAATTACTTCAAGTCTATGGTTAGCAATTATCTCCCCTTCCTGTTCATATAAACCGCCTCTTAACGCAATAGGGTGAATCTTACTGTACCCTCCAAAAAAACAACAACAACAACAACGAATCCCCTCCCACAATATAATAAAAAAAACAAAAACAGGCAAACAATAACTGAGCCGTAGTAAATAAAAATGAGGGCAAGACGATATCCCTAAATATAATCAGTGGAACAAGAACAGTCTACCGCCCCCCGGCGATTAAATAAAGGGTTCAGTTTAGAATTCCTTGTCGGTTATGCAGATCAATATACACCTGAGGAACAGTGATAAATAAAGATAAGAACTAGACGATATTCCTAGAAATGAGCAGTAGAAACAGCACAGTCTCCCCAATATATTAAATAAAGGTTCCACTGACCAACCTCTTTCTCACAAGCGACATATTGCAAGCTACTTTATTCCTGCTTCTATTGAAAGTGTTGGGAAGTAGCAGTGGAACGAGAACAGTCTACCCCCGGAGGTTCAGTTCAGAATTCCCTCTAGGTTCACCAGATCGATTAACACATGAGGAAAGCCAGAGGACACAGCAGCCGAAACGTTATAATAATGACAACAAAACGGTCTGGACAATAGTTCACATGTAGTGTAAATAATGATAACTTTTCATTCCAGAAATTCAAACAGAAAAAATATCCTAGTGACTCTTTTCGAAGAAGATTTATTTAAGTTATTCTGAAAATTGTTGCAGGTGACAATTTATCTTGACATATTTATTGAGTATTTTATTTGTCTTGGCTATTTTGCATCCAGGCGTAGAAGTGTATTTAAATTTAGATTCATCCTTCTGTATATCTTGTTTTAAAAATATCTTATAACTAGCTTCTTGTTCTTCTTGCAACTGCTTAGATAAATTAAGAACAGGCATTTCCCCAAATTCTTCAAGCAAAAGACATCTGTTTGAAAATGACCCAGCCATATAATATTAACAAAATACAATCTACCTATGTGCGGGTAGCATAAAGGGTAACATTGCGAAAAGTAGAGTCGCCGTGCCGAGTTTAAACACTAGGTTAGTTCGTGGTATTCACTTTCTCACCAAATGACATTGCGAAATATATGATTCCATTTCTTCTCATTCCAACGATTGATTAAACAGCAGAGCAGACAGAACTATCTAGAAAGGCAACCAAGCTATGAGAAAGAAAACTTTCAATTCTAAAGTGCAGAGAAGGCACTCCATGATATTTCCCAAGAAAGCATGGCAATGTAGATATAATGAAGAAAAGCTGGGCGGTGATGATCACCTATATTTTGAAAGGAAACAGCATTACAAAGGGTAATGGTGTATTCGTTATTTTCAAAATTCCAGTGTTCCCTCTTTTTTAAAAAATGTCTATAATGTCATATTTCGTGATCCCCATCAGTTGTTTCATTGAATTCTTCTTAATCTCGTCCACGAACACAAATCCTCTTCGATATCTAGAAGGCCCTGAGAGCAAAATCTGGATTGCAATGTGGGTAACAAGATCCTGGCGATAAAATATTCTGCTCAACAGCCTTTCACGTGACGTGAAGAATTTACTCACTTCATCATTGTGAATATGACTGGATAAATTCACTCAACAACGGCCCTGAATAATCCAACAGAAGAGTGTTTCTGTTCACAAATTCGCAGTAAGTTTTTCTCTGAATGGTTGCCAAGTTACATCAAAGCCGCGTAACTGGAAATACTTCGTATAAATATTTGGTTAGTTGAGATAGTTTCGTATTTCCAAGCGGTGCCAGGGCTCAGTACTTGAGCTGAGATAAAAAAGACGAAATTCCGGATGCTGATTTTACAGGACTCCTTCTTATAGGAATTTGCCGTAATACAATTCTTCTACAATAATTCATACGGGCAAAGTGAGGCTAGATCCCATACAGAAATAGTCTTGTAAAACTAAAGAGAAAGAAAGATATAAAGTAAATTTATAAAAATATAAATTTTAAAATTAAAATATCCACTATAATATAACATTTCAAGTATTGATAAATAATGTCGGATTAAACATAAATGACATTAATTCATCATATCTATCTATCTATCTATCTATCTATCTATCTATCTATCTATCTATCTATCTCAGTCTGTTCTTATCTATCTATCTATCTATCTATCTATCTATCTATCTATCTATCTATCCAAAATATAACCAAATATATATCCAGAATAGCCAAAGCCAGCACAGCATTCGGTAATCTTAAACCTAGGTTATGGAACATCAAAGACATGTCTCTCAGAGTAAAGATCTCCATATACAGATCAGTCGTTTTCTTAGCTCTTCTCTATGGTGCTGCAGCTTAGACCCTATACTGCAAGCACATAAATCAACTTTCCACCTTTCACATACGCTATCTTCGGGCTATATGTGATATAAAATGGGATGACAGGGTCAAGAATAGCGCAATACTGTAGAAATGTAACAACATCACAGGCATTGAAACCATTTTAGTAAAGATATAACATAGGTGGGCTGATCATGAGACCATGGTTGTGAGAATGAATGAGCATAGGCTTCTAAAAAGAGTGTTGTATTAACAAATATCAAAATTCAAACCTTCAGTGGGGCGTCCACTCTTACGCTACAAAGACAAATTAAAAGACAACTTGAAACGTCTCAACTTTGATCTGAAAACCTGGGAAGCCCAAGTATCAACCCGAAAGGAGTAGCATAAAACATGTTTCATTAATTTAAAGGCTTTTGAAGACAGTAGACTGAAGCACCGTGATCAGCTTCGTCAATTTCTGAAGCAGAGATACCATCAAAATCCTGCTTTAACAAATTTCATCTGTCAGTGTAGCTTTGTCGCCCGCAGCATCGCACTTAAGTAGAAATAAAACGTCTTTCCCTTACCTGCTAGCATGCTAGAATGCATAAGTGTAAAACGAAAGGCTCCATCTACAGCTGACCGTCATTTATCGTTCACGATAGGAGAGTCTACCATATATATATATATATATATATATATATATATAAGCACATCTTCATTCAAGCATGTTTCATTAAATAATATACAGATATGTCTATTTATTTTTGCAATAATCAGTTCTATAATTATCTTCTTGATGTTAAGTTGAAATTCACCAAGGAAGTGAATAGATTCTTCCCGTCTCGTACAAGACTTTTTGGCAGAATATTTTTTCATCTAGATCTTGTCACCCACCTTGCAGTTCAGCTTTTGCTCTCAGGGCCTTCTAGATATCGGAGAGGATTTGTGTTCGTGGACGAGAATGAGAAGAATGTGATGAAGTAAATGCCTGGTTCCAAGAACACCCAAGACGTATATGAAAATGGAGATGCCCAGGAGGAGAAAAGAAAAATCAAATCAATTATATATTTATCGAGATTCTGGAATGCAGTTTTACACTGCAAAATATACCCAAGTGCAGATCACTTTCCTGTGATATGTAAACTTAGAATGAAATTATAGAAATTGAAGAGGGGCCAAGATAGCACCCAAATTGCAAAACGTCAGATTCTTAAAAGACCCGAATCTGAAGGAGAAATATATATAAAAAGCAGACACAAAGGCCAAAATAAAAATGGAAACTCGAAGTGAGACATATTAAGAGAACCTTTAGTAACATCAATAATCGAGAACAACCCAAAGAAAAATAAACAAAGAAAAAAAGAATGCATGATAGATGAAATTCTCGACATGATGAAAAATAGGCAAAAAAACAATGCCAACTACGGCACAGAATATAGGACACTGAACAAAGAAATTAGAAACAAATGAAGCCAGTGTAAAGATGAATGGCTGAACGAAAAATGTGCAGAAATAGAAAGAATGTGCATAAAAAATAAAGCAAATATGCATAAAAAATAAGAGAATTAACAGGACAGAAGACATGCTCATACAATCTAACGACGGAACGTTGATATTAGAGAAAGAAAAATATACTTCAGAGATGGAATGAATATAACGGCGAAAGATAACAATCGACAATATCGAAGGAGCAGAAATATTAAAATTTAAAGTGGAATCAGCAAAACTGAACAGAAACAAAGGATCAGGGCCAGACAGATTTCGGCATAGACAAGATTACAGATATGATAAATGAAATCTACAACAATGGTGATATACTGGACAACCGAAGTAAATCTATTTTCATAGCACTGCCTAAGAAGCAAACAAATGTGAACATTGGACAACCAACCTAATGAGCCATATAACAAATCTTATCATCCGAATTCTGATGAAAAGGCTGCGTAGCAGAATCAGTCCGGAAATAGACCAAGAACAGTGCGAATTCGTTAAAAACACTGCAACAAGGAGCGAGATATTTATGCTCGGAATGATATCAGAAAGAACAATACAAATGAAGTAGGATGTGTACATGTGCTTTATAGGTTACGCAAAAGCATTTGATAAAGTATATCGCAAAGAACTATCGGAACTGCTAAGTAATCTTGACATATTTAAGAAGGATATTAGAATAATCCAGAACCATTATTGAGAACAAACCACCTCCATACGGAGAGAAAATCAATTCAGTATAATTCATAATATGTATAATATACAATAATAGAATGGGGTGTAAGTATGGCGTTCTATACTCCAGGCCAAGTCATGGCGCAACTGAGAGACAGAACTGGAGACCTATTGAAAAATGTAGGATTTTCAGAAATTTTAGAAGAAAATGAAGTCAACCACTTTATGAAATACTTAGAATAACATTTTTATTCACACCTGAGGATAATAGGATGTGTTGAAAGATAAATAAATGAAAATATGTATTTTTGCTATGAACACTGATAATTATTAAACAACAGAAAGGGGTAATTATGATTTCTGGTGAAAGATATATTGAATCAGACATTATTTACAGGTGTCACTGAATCCTTTATTCAATCTATTCCCTGTGAGTGAATAAAGACTTTGGTTTAAATTTACATTACAGTTACTGGGTTTGACAAACAGAATCCGAGAAGGCTGGAAGACATCAGCCGAAGTGTGTATATAACAATCAATCATCGCAGAAATATAGACAAATAAAACAAAATCATTCTAGGAAAGTTTCAAAACTTTTAGAGCTGGTTCTTTTTCTGATCTAGGTGTGCCATATTTGCAAAAATTTTTCAAAACTATATTTGCAAAAATAGAAGCATGCTTTTTCTCCATGTTGAAAAAATGAAACTCAGAAATAAGCATAAAAATGTTACTTAATGATTTATAGCAAACCTTTTCCTTTATTGTATAAAAAGGATGAAACAAAAAAATAACCATTGACAAGTGTGGTCAGAAGGAACTTTTAGTTTTCCACGGTCAATTAAATTGGTATATTTTCCATACTTTTCATGGGTTTCATATTCACTGGGTTGAATATCATTTTTTGTAATATATTCAGCTATGTACACAAGAGCCATTTTTATTTCATTGGTAAAAGATGGTTCTAAATATTCCAGATTGTCAAACATTTCTGAACCTTCCTCATAAAGTTTATAATCACAAGATGTACATTGGTGACCTGGATTAACATCAAATTCATCAATATTTACATTTTGATTTAAAAGTAAAGATGTCTGCTTAATATGCAGCTTTTCAATACATTGAAAATTTTAAAATAGTTGCCAATTTTTTTTCTAATGGATCAGTTGAAAATTGCCCAAGTAATACCATATTTATGACTTGTAGCTAAAAGGTGTCGACATAGACTAACAATTCCATTGCAAGCATGATGTATGGCAGTAGCAGTGTTTTGGGATAATTGGTTTTTACGATTACCTTGACTGCCAGCCATATTAAGAGCCATTTTACCAAATTCAATGATAAAATCAAGTCGGGTGTCATTTGGAGATTTGATTTCAGCTTGTAGAGGATCATTATGTAATTTATCAATTTGAAGGCATTTAACATTTAAAATTTTCCACCATGTCAAAACCTTGTTTATGAAGAGGGCAGTATCATTCTTACCCGGACTTATTTCAGACTGAGTGAGAAGTGCATTATATGTTTTTTCAGAAAACACTCTGAGGCAAGTAGAAACCCGTTGTCTTTCTATTGGCTTTGGAGCAATGGAAATTTCATTTAAATCTGAAAGTTTGACTAGTCTTTCAGATTCAAAACGATATAACTGTTTAAGATGTGTCCATTTTGTAACTCGTCTTACTCCATCATCATCAAAGATTAGTTCTCCTGTTTTTTCTGTCAGCCACAAATTGTGAATATGTTTCAACAGATGAACATAATCAAAACGCAAATGTTTATTATCTTCAGTTAACCAAGGTTTTTCAGGAAGTGTAGGACATAATTTAAAAAAATCTTGATTTACGCGGTTTCCATCACATTTAATAGCCTTTACATCAGCTGGTACAGATGTGATGGCTTGGACTGTTAACTCAATTTGTTCAAATAAAAAGGCGGATGTTAATTTTGAAATTGGAATCAATTTTGTAAGAAAATTTGGACATATCAACATTATACCAAGTACTGTTTGAGCAAGTACAGATGGATTGTCAACTGATTTACCAAATAGTTGTTTGCCATGATATAGCAACATCTTTTTGATATATACTTCATCATGGAGAATTATGCAGCCTTTTTGACTGGTATTAAGAGTATTAAATATAGATAACAAAAAAGATTTTTCATTAAGTTTTGAAACTTTTGACGTCATCCTTCATAATATTGCTAATGACGGTAATTGAAAATCATATCTTAATTCATTATACAATGTCCGTGATCTAGCATAGTACCCAAACGCATGCACAACTATATCTGAGCTGTATTTTATTCCAACCATTTTGGGAGCCATTGTTAAAAATTGTTGACTCAGGATATTATTCTTGTGATCAAAAGCCATAGAATTTAAATATCGGATGATTTCTTCCAGTTTTGACCAAGTATCAATTGTATTTATATGATTTTTGGACAGGCTGCTAATATAACACTTAACTGCATAATGAAATGTTTCAAAGCGCAAATTGTTATTAATTTTCAACATAAAGAGAGGAATACCATCAATAGATTTTGATAATTGAACAGTTAAAATATTTTCACCCAAAAATGCTACAACTGGACATATAAAGTCTTTTTTGTTGTTAAGCAGACTCTTTCAAATTTGTATAATTTTATCTAATTCTAAAAAAGCATTAAGTTCATCAGCAATTTGATTTCTAACAGTACTGGATTTTTTTTTATATTCCTTTGAACAGCTGAGGTTGTTGGTATTTCACTACTTGGCACACCTGGCCATACAGATGGTGGAGTTTTTGAACATATTTTTCCATTAACTTTTATGGTATAAAAATTTGAAGGCCAATGTTGTTTACTTTAAAACTTTATATTAAATTTAAAAACATTCATAAGTAGCATTTCCTTTAGTTTGGTTATTTTAATACGCTTTAAACTATATAAATATGAATATATATATAACTTTTTTTTTACCTTAAAGCAAAACAATTAAAAGTAAAATAAAAATAATGCATTTTTTGTCCTTTAACAACAATATCAGAAAAATATTAAAATAAATATGATAAATAAAATGGTATTATTTTACTTGTCTTGTAAAATAAATTTTGTAGTCAAAAGGCGTAAAAAACAGACATTTCTAAAAAAAAAAAAATTAAAATATTGACATTAACTACATGTAATAAATTTATTATTGTTATTTTTTTCTTCTAATATTTATAATATAATATTTATTCTAATAATTATTCTAATAAGTAAAAAAATACTTACTGTTCACGAATTGGTAACTAATGTAGTAAAAATAATCATTTATTCTTTAGCTTCGGAAACAAAAGCGCGAAAAAATTCGTTTTTTTTTTTTTTTTTTTTTTTTACTTTTAATGGAAATGTTGGATAAAGTTTTAATAGAGAAATGTTAATGAACCTTTCTCTATTAAAATTTTATTCAAATTTATTATTCAAACTTAAACTTTTAATAAAAAAATATTGACTTATGCTAATTTTTTATCATGGTTAAAAACTTGAGAAAATTAAAATTTAATTTCGTTGACGTTATGTTTTCACTCATACTAACAATGTTTTTTTTTAGCGATATCAAAAATAAATATCAAATTAAATAAGGTCATTGAATTTATGAAAAAAAAACAAAACATTTTTAATTCATTTTATAATAAAAATAGTTTTCTTTACGTCTTTGAAGAAACTAAATTAAATTCTGTTCAAATTTGTTAAACGTTGTTTTGTTTTGCTTCTTAAAATAACACAAATTACTCAAAAAGAATTGCATTTTATCAATAAATAAATAATTCTTTAAACTTTAATCAAAAAATGTTGAACAAACTTTAAGAGGGAAAATGCCAAAAATGAATTAAACTTTAATTTAAAAATGTCTTTTTGTGCGAGTAAATTTAAGCACCAAAGTTTACTTTTTACAATTTAAATATAAATAATGTATGGACTCAAACTAAAATAATCAAATATACTTCAAATAAATAAGTTAAATGATATTCCAACCAAAGGTAAAATTAAAATATTCCTTTGAATTTCTCGTGCCAACAACATAAGAGTACACAGTACGCAGCAGTTCGCTCAAACTGAAACTAAAACGATCTAATTGTCAGGCCTGTTAATATAGAACGCCATGGGTGTAAGGAAAAAGATGTGTCTTCTCACCGGATTTATTCAACTTATACAGTGAAGCGATTCTGAGAGAATTATAAATCCACTCAGGATTCATTATTGGCTGCTACAATCTTAAAAAAATAAGGTAGGTCACAGCGTTGATAGCAGAATCGGAACGGAAACTACATGAAATCTTCCAGAAAGTAATGAAGGAAAGCGAGAAGAAAGGATTAAACATCAATGGATGAATGAAGACGTAATGTATAGTTGTTAGCAAAAGGAAATGCCCAACATGCAAATTACAAATTTGCGAAACCAAATTCAAGCAAATATAAAGATTTAAATATCTGGGAAGTGCTTTAACATTGGACGGAAAGTGCAACATTGAAATCCGAAGACATATTGGGATAGCCAAAGATGCATTCCAAAAGCTAAGCAAAGTATTAAGAAACAGAAAAATTTCGTTACAAACAACGAAAAGAGTACTGAATTGCTCCGTAATATCAGTCATCCTGTATGGCAATGAATGCTGGGCAATCCGCTCACGGAGGAAGAGGAGACTGGAGCTGGCAGAAATTTGGTTGTACAGAAGGATGTTTAGGATACCATGGGCCGAATATGTGAGCAGCAACGAAATTTTAGAGAAAATGGAAACAAAGAGAAAATTATACTTAATATCAGGAAGAGAAAATTGAAAATTTTTAGGGTATATAATGAAAAAAGAAGGCTTGAAAAATGTTATACTCACAGACAAGAGGGTCAGAGGAAAACAACGTATAACTTAGTAAGCTTGTGTAAATGCTTGGCGGAACAAGAAGAAATAAGAAAAAGACAAAATTTATTAAGAGTTACAAAGACAGGACAGTTTTGGAGAGCCATGATCGCCTACGTCCTGAAGGGACACGGAATATGGAAAAATTATCTATTCGACTTTTTAGTATAGAAAGAGTTTGAAATTTGTGTGGCGTCAGTAATAAGTATTTTTATGTACCTTATATAAATATATTTATCAATAAATTTATTCTATCTATCTATCTATCTATCTATCTGTCTATCTATCTATCTATCTATCTATCTATCTATCTATCTATCTAAGTCTGTTCATATCTATCTATCTATCTATCTATCTATCTATCTATCTATCTATCTATCTATCTATCATACTTTCAGCTCTAGATATTGCATGAGGGGTAATTAATAAATATTCAGCAAAATGCAATAAGTAAAATGGTTTTCTTTGTTAATATACAGTAATTTTCATCGTAGAAAACGCTTTCATACAAAAGTCTGATTCTAAACGCCATTTCTTTTAGTTAATATCCTTCAATATTCAGGTTATTCGTCCGTTTGAAAAATCTGCGTTGCTGATGTATTCACTATGTATCTCTGATCATATAAGGGACGGATTTTATTTTTGTGTTTGGATGCATTTCTAATGTACAAACTCACGTAAAAGCAAGAATTTATACGACAGATTTACAAAGTGGACCCTTTCTCCTGAAAAGGTTGAATTAACACGAATCTTCTACTCTAGTAATCAATACATTTATGTACCAGTTGGCCATTACCAAAGCGGCAAACCCTTATCCGCTTAAATCAGTAATCCGGCACTAATTAATTAATCTATCTATCTATCTATCTATCTATCTATCTATCTATCTATCTATCTATCTATCTATCTATCTATCTAGTATGAACGCAATTACAGAAAAGTAAATTCATTCCGATAATAATTAAAATGCATTCATCAAATTCATTTTTGCTTTCTCCTGTTACTACCGAATCAAGAATGACGAATTCATTGGCAGCTTTTTTCTCAATATAGATCTGTCACTTTTTCGTTTTTCTCTTTCTAATTGTAGCCTTCGAAAATTACGCGTATTTTTAGCGCTGAAAATTACTGTGCATAAGCAGCCTTTTCAATCGAACCGTTCAGCGGCCAAAGACCAGAAATACGATTCTGATCGAACCACATTTAGAGCTTTATCAGTCTATTCATAATGGACACCTCCCACGAGTTATTCTTTGAGAAGGCTACAAAAAGTAGGAAAATGCAATAAAATGAGCGGACAAAAATGTGATTACAAAGGCTTAAAATGAAGAAAAGCAGACGACTGAAATGAAGCGAAGGTAGGAGTAGATAAAAGAAAAAACAAAAAAGGAGGCGACGTGTAGGTCGGAAGAGTTCGCTGTAAAATAAATTTGAATGTGTGTGTAATGTAGTTTACGGTTATGAGAGAAGATATATTAAAGATTGTATTAGAAAGATAATGAGGCGGAAAGTTGTATTTGATATCGGGTTAAGCTAATAAGTGTGGATGAAACAAGAAAAAGAGAGAAGAGTAGAAGTACCAGTGGAGGAGAGGTGAAGGTTACGCGAAATAGAGATGGGATGATGGGATTAAAAAGGAAAAGGCTAAATAATGGCATTGACTCATTGAAAAGAAACAGCTCTCCTTTAAAATCAACCATTCCAATACACAGATAAATAAATCTATCTATCTATCTATCTATCTATCTATCTATCTATCTATCTATCTATCTATCTATCTATCTATCTATCTATCTCAGTCTGTTCGTATCTATCTATCTCAATGTGTTCGTATCTATCTATCTATCTATCTATCTATCTATCTATCTATCTATCTATCTATCTATCTATCTATCTATCTCAGTCTGTTCGTATCTATCTATCTCAATGTGTTCGTATCTATCTATCTATCTATCTATCTATCTATCTATCTCAGTCTGTTCGTATCTATCTATCTATCTCAATGTGTTCGTATCTATCTATCTATCTATCTATCTATCTATCTATCTATCTATGGACATTTTTCTCAGAAAAGAGAAAAATGAAGTTTAGAAGATTGACAACCCTGCCTGCCAGCCTGTCTACCTGCCTGTCTACCTGTATGACTGTCTGTCTGCCTGCCTGTCTGCCTGTGTGACTGTCTGTCTGCCTGCCTGTCTGCCTGCTTGTCACTCAAAATCCTGCATTTATTCGGTATCGAATATTCCCCACCACCTCTTATTGTCTGATTTCTTTTTGTCGGCATACTTTAGATTTTTATTGATTTCTACTCATCTTCTTTCTTTCTTTCTTTCTTTCTTTCTTTCTTTCTTTCTTTCTTTCTGTCCGTCTGTCTATACACACACAGACACACATATACATACATACATACATACATATATATATATATATATATATATATATATAGTGCGGTAGAAATACCACCCACATATACCCTCCCAGAAACAGCACCCAAATAATGGTAAGGCATTAGCTAGATAAAGACACCATTTCACTAATGTCTTACCATTATATAAGAGTTATATGTGGGAGGTATATGTGGGAGGTATTTTGGTCGCACAGTTAATGCAAAAATATATGATATTCTGATATAAATAAATGAAATTCAGATATAAATAAAAAAATGTATTAAGACAAACAAAAAGCTTGTCTCTACCAACGCGTTTCGTTCCCTGAGGACATTATCAAGACAAATGTAAGGATTTTATTCTGCAACATGTATTTATAAGCAGAAGTAAAATGGAGAAAATATCGTTGTTTGAAAATTTTAAATTTAAGAGCACTCTAAAATATTCCTAGAGCTATTAGGTTGGTGCAAAATTAATGACGTAATAATGTCGCTTTTTGACGTTAAAAATACGTCAAAAAACGACATTATTACGTCAGTATTTTTGCACCAACCTAATAACTGTAAGTATAATATGGTGGATGTCAAGTTTTTACATATATATATAAATGCTCTGTTTATAATAAACAGTATTAAATAACATTTACCGGCCTGAATGTCCGAGAAATTTTCATAGAAAATATTCGTTCTTTGATAGGATTCGAACCTGCATCCTATACGGAACCGTCATTTACGCTGACGTGCCTTACCGTTAGGCTACTTGTTAAATACTTGTATCTATAACGTTAAACATAAAAATGCCTTTAATAAATAAATTGTCGGACTTTGTCCATTTCGTAATATATGACGTCATTTGTTTACATTTGATACGCCATGAGCAGTTATGAATATTCGAGATTCATGGAAGATTGAGTTTATAAGCAGTAAATTCGACCTTGGCTACCGAACGCTTCTTTGTAGCCTAACGGTAAGGCACGTCAGCGTAAATGACGGTTCCGTATAGGATGCAGGTTCGAATCCTGTCAAAGAACGAATATTTTCTATGAAAATTTCTCAGACATTCAGGCCGGTAAATTTTATTTATTAATGTTTATTATAAACAGAGCATTTACTTAAATACTTGTATCTATAACGTTAAACATAAAAATGCCTTTAATAAATAAATTGTCGGACTTTGTCCATTTCGTAATATATATATATATAATGTAATTTTAATTTGATATATTTATTTTGGTTGGTCTGAATATTGCGTTCAAACATATAAAAAGACTGCCGGCACTCATTGTTGACCCCAGTGTTTTACTCATTTGCAATGCCCGTCAGGATGTAGGCGATCGTGGTTTGCAACAATTTCCTGTCCTTCGCAGCTTTTACTAAATATTGTTTTCCGTTATTTCTAAAAATTGTTCCACCGTCTGTTCATACAAGCTCATTAAGTATGTTATGCATTGTTTTTCTCTGTCACTCTTACCCTCAATCTGTCGTGTGACTATCAGTTTTTCCCATGATCTCCTTCCTAATTGTATGCTTCAGAAATTTCAACGGTCTCTTACTGAGCTTAAGTATATATTTCTTTTTTGTTTTCATTTTCTCTAAAACCTTGTCGTTGCTCATATATCGGTCCATGATATCCTCAGTATCCTTCTGTAGAACCACATTTCAGTTGCTTCAAGGCTCTTTTTCATCTTTGAGGTGACTGTTCAGCCTTCTATGTCATATAGAAGGATTGATATCACGTAAATACTTCAGTACTCTTTTCTTTGTTTCTAATGAAATTTCTTCATTTCTTAATACTCTGCTTAGCTTTTGGAATGTATCCGTGGCTATTGCAGTTTGTCTTCGGATATCAGTGCTGCAATTTATGTCATCTGTTAGAAAACTTCCCAGATATTTGTTTGATTTTGGTATCTCTCCGATTTTTCTTTTTTTTTGGGGGGGGGGAGGGGCTGTCCCTTTTGCTAACAACCATTCATTTTGTCTTCTTGCAGTTTATATTTAATCCTTTCTTATCGCTTTCCTTCACTAACTTCTGTAGGAAGTTTTGTAGTTTTCCTTTCACCTCTTTTTTCAACACTGTGTCGTCTGCATATCTTATGTCGTTAAGATTGTGGCCGCAATAATAATAATAATAATGATGATAATAATAATAATAATAATAATAATAATAATGATGATGATAATAATAATAATAATAATAATAATAATAATAATAATAATTATATATATATATATATATATATATATATATATATATATATATATATATATATATATATATAGTCAGAACCTTGAAATTCAAAAGACACTTGGACAATTTCCAGAAAAAATCATAGACGACAGGAAAAAGTAATCAACTCCAACAAGGTATTCATTTTGGCTGACAAAACCACAGACATATATACTATAGAACCTACAGCCTACAATCAACTCTTAACCAACAAAATTACACAACTATACAAAAAGACAAACACGAACACAATAAACATTATAAACCAAGAAGCCAAAAATATAGCCACCAAATTGAATATAGATGGAAGAGTAAACAAACTAGCTGAACAACATGCTTTCATCATGGCAAAGGACCACAAAAACAGCTTCGTAGAAAAACCCACATTCAGACTAATTAACCCGGCGAAGAGCGAGATAGGAAAAATTAGTAAAAAGATACTAGAAAATATCAACACCAGCCTAAGAGAAAAATTAGGTCTCCACCAGTGGAAGAACACCAAAGCCGTCATAGAGTGGTTTAAAACGATAGATAACAAGAACAAATCCACTTTCATCCAATTTGACATTGTAGATTTTTATCCTTCCATTACAGAAAGCATATTAAATGAAGCTATACAACTGGCACAACTAAATGTAAAACTCACGGACGGAGATATAAAAATAATCAAGCATTGCCGCAAATCCCTGCTGTTCCACAACAATGAACCATGGGCAAAGAAACAAAATTAAAACCTGTTTGACGTAACAATGGGTAGCTACGATGGAGCATAATTATGCGAATTAGTAGGCATACTCATCCTATCATACCTGGCCAGAATTCTGGAGAGAAAGGACACAGGATTATACAGAGATGACGGTCTTATCTTAATAAGGGAATCCAATGGCCCCAAAGTAGACAAATTCAGGAAGAAAATAGTGAACGCCCTAAAAAAATATTGGATTCAAAATAGAGATAAATACAGGCACAACAACAGTAAACTTCCCTGACGTCACTCTTAACCTGATCAACAACACATATGAACTATACAAAAAAGAAAATGACACCCCAACTTACGTACACACATCCTCCAACCATCCACCTTCTATCATCAAACAAATACCAAAATCAATCAGCCGCAGACTATCTGAGAACTCATCTAACATACACATTTTCAATAGCAAAAAAGCACCATACATCGAAGCACTAAAAGCAAGTGGTTACACACAACAAATACAATATATACCTCCACAGCCAAAACGCAAAAACAGAAAGAGAAACATTATCTGGTTTAATCCACCATATAACAAAACCGTTAAAACGTAGCAAACAAATTATCAAAAATATTTAACAAAAATAACGTAAAGATCAGTTACAGCTGCACAAAAAACACAACAGAAATAATCAAAAGCCACAACAAAAAAATGACAACCTACAAAAATGAAACCAAGGATCCAATATGCAACTGCAGAAACAGAACAACATGTCCACTCCAGGGAAATTTCCAACTTACGAACACAATATACAAGGCCAAGGTAAGTGCAAACAACAACATAATGCACTACATCGGTGCCACCGAAGGTCCATTCAAGATGAGGAATAACAATCACAACCTTTCATTCACCAACAGGAAATATTCGAACAGCACTACACTTTCTACACACATATGGCAGTAAAAAGACAAAAATATCACACCAACAATAAGTTGGGAAATATTGAAATAAACCCCTGCCTACAGCAACATTACAAAAAGATGCCTACTTTGCCTACACGAAAAAGTAGCAATAATATCACACAAACCACAAAAGAACTTACTAAACAAAAAAAATCAGAGATAATCTCCAAATGTAGGCATGAGAACAAGTACCTATTACCCGAATTCATACCAAACGGATAAAATAGACAAACTATCAATAATCACAATTTAATTTCAAGATACCATCAAAATAATTGCATCTATCATTATTATCATTGCACCACCATTAGTAAACACTTTTACCACTTTACAATAACTATTAACTAATAATATTATCATTACCACCAACACCCAGCACCATCACTTACACATCACACCTCTATTATAAATCCTCTACAATCTTTAACGCATATTACTCCCCCAGCATATTTAATACCTTAAAACAATAAGATCAGATATAATTTCCATATGTAACCATGAGAATAAACACCCATTATCAGGATTCATAATAAATAAAAATAAACAAATAAATATAGAAAATAAAATAAAATAGAACACCAACAACCTCTCGTTAGTTCAAGCTAACACCACAATAATTACATTTATAGGTTTTTATTATTCTCTCACCAACATTACTAATCGCTATTAACAATTTACAATAAATATTAACCACTTTTATTATTATTGCCACCAACCCCCTTACATATTACTATCACACTATATCTACCATTACCATATAATCCTGCCATAATTATTAACGTAAACTACCCCCTCTTCCAACATATTTAATAGCACCATAAAAATAACCAATAAGGATTACAAACTGAAATTTCTAACAGTCACATATAGACAGTCATAAAAAAACAAGGAAATAACCAGCTTTAATATAATAACAATAATATTTTTGTAAATTAAAAATTAAAAATTATAGCAATCTTCAATTACCATAATTTTACACAGAATACCTATTATCAGGATTTATACCAAAATAATTTAATACATATAACAAAATAAAATAAAACACCAACAACCACTTTTTAGTTCAAGCTACCATCACTATAACTACATTCATGGTTTTATCATTCTTCCACCAGCGTTACTAATCATTTCTAACAATTTACAATTTCTACCAATTTACAATAACTATTAGCTAATTATATTATCATTGCCTCCAATCCCTTGCAACATTACTATCACATCATATCATATAGACCTGCTATAATTATTAAATTAAACTACCTTCTCACCCAGCATATTAAATATTAAACATCACCATATAAAATAACCAATAAGGATTACAAATTTCTACCTGTTACATATACACAGTCATCAAAAACAAACAAATAACCAGCTTTAAATATAACAAATAAACCCCCATTTTTTTTCAAAAATTTAAAAATAAATATAAATAATAATAATTTTTACCTATCATAATCGAACACAAACCCCACCACACGTATATACATATATGCGAGGAAATATTATTCAGCGGAAAAATAAAAATATGACATGTATACATTCACGAGACATTCACGAGACATTTTCGCCACACTTCCAATCTTTAAATTTCAACATACAAATGCGTATGTATAGACACAACACCACCCGTATACATACATATGTTATATCCGAAATTGCCCACATATGTTTATATATATATGAGTCCCGACGGACGACCAAGTATGTATATGTGTCTGCATACATCGATGTTTGCGTTAGTACGATGACAAAACGACGAAGTTTCCCCCACCACTTCCACAATAACACCAATACACGCAATCTATATAAACCCAAATTTTTAAAAAAATTAATCAGTTTGTCTGACGATCGCTAAAGCGTGAAACCCAGAGTCACAAACTCACATCTATCCAACCAAATATGTTAGCTCTATCTCTGATATTGAGCGCTTTCTAATAAGTACCGCGCATATAATATACAAATAATTATACATATATATATATTTATTTATATTTATATACACAATCACACACACACACACGCATATATATATATAATATAATATAATATAAATGGTTATAATTTATTACATTGGAATCATAATCACCATCCAATTCATCAGAACATTGAGTTCCACCTGGATTCTATCCCCTTGGGAATTTATATATATATATATATATATATATATATATATATATATATATATATATATATATATATTAATACATACATACATATATATATATATATATATATATATATATATATATATATATATATATATGTGTGTGAAAAGTTTGTATATATAAAGGTTTGTCTGACGATCGCAAAAGCGTGAAACCCAGGATCACAAACTCATATCAATCCAACCAAATATATATATATATATATATATATATATATATATATATATATATTGTTCCTGACCATTTGGTACAACCATGAGTTTCATACCCATGTCGTCATTGGGAGCGAATTGATATATATATATAATTATGAAAAAGTTTTTGGTCAGAGTTGAATTACCCTATAGAGCAGTAGTATTAAAAAAAATATCAAGACATGGAAAAATAAAATAAAATAAACTAAATATTTAACATGCAGAGCTTTTGAATTAAAAGTTAGCAGATCAGCCGATCACGCTACCTTGGTTTCTTCAGATGATCCGAGCAAAATTTAGCCCGGAGATACCGAATGGTGGAAACCAATGTAGCGTTATCAGTTGATTACCTAATCTTTAAATATATATATATATATAGTCGTCATCCGTCCATCTCGAGAGACGATGTAGTAGCGCGGTGCGCTATGAGCCTGGCCGGGATATATTGAGAACTAGGGCTGCCCAGACGTCTAGTTCCCCCTCTCGGCCTTGCTATTAGGTTGGTGCAAAAATAATATCGTTTTTTTGACGTTAAAAATACGTCAAAAAACGATATTATTTTTGCACCAACCTAATAGTAGAGTCCAAAGGAAAGGATAAACCAATACCGTTTGGTACCAGCGCGGCTGCAGGAGTTGCCGGAAGGTAGCACAAAGTGCAGTCCATCCGCCTTAGGGGCTTCACTCCGGGTTTGAATTCAGAGTTGTCCATCTCCTAAACCAGTTGCCATCCAAAGCTATAGAACCCAGTCTGTCCTGCTATTTACACATAGCTGGAGGGAGAAGAAAAGGATTCATATCTTTCCCAAAGGTATTAGCACGTAAGTGAATGTAATTGATTCGACTCGAATTCGAACTCGGCTCACCGATTCCTCAATCCAATCCGCCATCTATTACTCCACCGTCATTCATATACAATCCTGTTTCGCTGGATCACAACTCATCAGTGTGGTTAGACGTCCGATCGCTTCAAGCCGGGATCAAAACTTGACCGATTTGGCATTAATCATTTATTCTACTCCTAAGCTATCTGTGCATGGTAGAGAAAGGGAAATTTTAACGTATTATATACGAGATCTATACAAACGCCACTAGTCACAGATAAGTCTCAAATAGAGAATAAAAAGAAAGAGTAAAAAGGCCCGAAAGCAAACTTACCTACTCAGGGAAGTAAAGTGCTCGAAGCCTAGATTGCCTACACCAAACAAAAACGCTTAGCAACGTTAAATCCTATGAAAAGGAGGACCGGACTTTATATAAAGCGCGCACCTCCCTTTCCTTTCCGTTTAAGTCGTCTGAAGATCGCACTGCGTGAAACTCGAGTCACGACTGGAGCCGTCCTTTCATAGGATATATATATATATATATATATATATATATATATATATATATATATATGGCGTAGAGTAGCGTAGATTTTGAAGTGCTCGTTGGGTCTGTTAGTGAAAGACAAGCTCAATAAAAAATCCATTTTTTATATCTAAATACATGAAGAATTTTGCTTTAATGGTTGTTGTCAAAGATCTTGTGTCAAGTATGGCATGGACCACGAATCTATCAAAATTCAGGATATGGATAAATACTAGAGACTATAATTCTTCCGACCTCGGTGTATAGATCACTTAGAAGAAATTTAGTGTAGAAGATAATAAAATTACGACATATACTGCGCTAGATTTAGTTTCACCCAACCCCACAAATTGCTACAAAACGAAAACATTAACCTGAAAGCTGGTGTCATATTTTTAAATCGCCTTGTCAGGTTGAAACTTTCATTATAAATATCATGAATAGCACCAAACCAGTTCAGAAATATCTAAGCTGTATAAAACGCCATTTAATCAATGGTAAAAATAACTTTGAGCGAGTAAAGCCAGTGGGTCTTGGCGATGAACACAATTTTTCGAACTTTATGAACTGGCGTTACAGAATGACAAACAAATTGCATCAAACCAAAGAAATCACATCACTTGGAAACTTGCAACAACAGCAACAACTAAAATGGATACCACATATAACTTGAAGCGAAAATAATGAGATAATCAAGATGCTGACATTCCACACGACTTCCAACAAAAGGTTAGGAAAGAAAGCCCCAACAATACTGGAATGATCAATAACAGGTACTTGATAAACTTATTTTCCTGAAAAATTGTTTCAAAAGAAAGATTTTTAGAAGTTTCAACCGACTGCAGAACTGGCATTAGAGATAGGTAGAACAGCTTCTACGCTTTGATCCCAGCTTGAAGGAAAGCATGTCTTGTAGCACTGGCTGCTCGGTCAATGAATTCTGAATGTTTCCTCATAAGGATACAGCTAAAATTACCATTTCCAAAGTAAAATTGCGAATTTGTGCCGTGTTTTATCAAAACTTAGGTTCTCATAACTCTCCACAATTTCCTACCCTTTTTATTTTTGCTATCTCTCTTAATCCTTGTTCTGCCAACCATTTACACAAGCACGGTAGGTTGGTTATTCGCTGTTGCTTTCAATGTGTTCTGTGAGTATCAAATTTTACAAGTCCCCTTTCCTCATTATGTGCATCAGAAATAACAACAGTCTCTTTCTGATTGTATGTATAATTTCTGTTCTTCAAGTCTTTTCGGGGTAGTAGAACATTTTAGGGCCCCAACTATGGGCAAATATTGAACCCTCTAACAAAACACTATGAAAGTATAAAAATACAATTTAATAGTAAAAATACCAGCAATACATGCATATATATATATATATATATATATATATATATATATATATATATATATATATATATATATATACTAGTAGCATGGTCCGGCGTTGCACGTGCTTGATTCAAAAATCGTACGACTCATACAGCAAACGCTATCACTTGACTTAAAATATTTTTGTCCTTCCTTGCCTTTAAACGAATGCCCTTTGCCGTGCTGATGTTGCTACATGCTTTATTTCTTGCCTATTCCACATTGCGAATTTTTTCTAAGCTCTATACTAAACATTAAATCTGTTACGAAAAAAGAACTAAACAAAATGATCACAAAACGATCAGCTTTAAAAAAGGACTCGTACCTGGAAAAACTGAATGAAAAAGAATGTTAACAACAAATACTTTTTCACGCCCAACCCAGTTCTGCGGAATCAGAATCAACGTTGAGTTTAAGCAAGCGAATGAGCCATTTGGAGTAAAGTGCCATGCAGATTTAAATTTTTCCCACTTGTGACGATTGCAGCTATCGATATTTTTGCATGCTAGCATGCTAGTTAACATTCGTGTCAGTCAGCTGTTGGCTCTCACGCTGGCCAATAGAATCTTCCTGCCTATTCAGCCTGCCAGCTCTCACTCTGGTCAGTAGAAAATGGTCGCAAACTACATGAAAACTGCCGTAGGAGCATGAAAAAAATCGATTATTTCCACCATTGATGGAAGTTTGGAAATGCAAAGTCGGTCTTGGCCTTCCCGCTAACTTGGAGCATGTGCATATAAATTTTGGTGCAAATCCGTCGAAAATTGCGGCCGTGCATTCGTTACACACACACACACACACACACACACATCCTGCCTTTTACATATATATATTTACACACACACACACACACACACATACACACACACACACATACACACATATATATATATATATATCTATATATATGGGGGAGAAAACAACCATTTGTACACAAACAAAATTTCTAATTTATTGTATTTCCAACTAATGAATAAACATACTTTTCATTAATTCACTGTACGCAGATGCATAATGACTAAAATACATAGAAAAGAGAAAAAGTGTGATTTGATAGAAATAAATCCCATTTATCTATTTTAATGGGTGAAAAATTTATTCGTACTTTATACAAAAAAGAATCCGTAATCTTCATTTAATACTTTGTAGAATAGACATTATTCACTTCTACGGAAACCAAACTCTTGTAAGTTCTCAATTAATGATTTGCAAATTTTAGTTGATATTTTCTTCCATTCTTTTTCGCATCTCGTCTTCAGATCCGGGATGTTTGTTGGCGGCCTCGATTGGATTTGAACTTTCCAATAGCGCCACAGATTCACGACTGGGTTTGAATCTGCGGAATGACTTGGCCATTTCAGAATATTTACATTATTTTCAGCAAGCCATTTCTTCATAGATTTTCCAGTGTGCTTAGGATCATTATCATGTTGGGAGATCAAATCAGGTGGAAGTTCAAAATTTTCAACCGAAATCATTAAAATTGCTTCCAAAATGTTTTGATCTGCTGCGGCATTCATTCTACCATCTACAACTGATACGTTGCCAGTACCTTTTGTAGAAAAAAACATCCCCAAGCCATCAAATTTCACTGTTGGAACTGTGTTCTTTTGTTTGAAGGCAGCGCCATCTTTCCTCCATTCTAGAATTACTTCCAAACAACTCGATTTTACTTTCGTCTGTCCATAATAATCTTTTCCAATACGATTTTTCCTTATCCTCATGTTCACAAACAAATTTCAACCTGGCATTTCTCTGTCTTTTCAATAGTAGTGGCGTTTTCTGATTAGATTGTTCCTACGAATTTCATTGCTTATTGCCCGTTTAGTGACACAGATTTCTGATGAAAGCAAATCATTCTTCAATTCTTGACGAATAACCATTGGATTTTGTTTAATTTGACGGATTAATTTCCTCGAAGATCTTGAAGAAATCTCACGTGGAGCACCGGTTCTTCTTTAGTTTTCAAAAGTTTTGAGATTTTTTACATCTTCCAATAAGTGCACTAATGGTAGTAAAAAGAAATATTCATGTTGTTTGAGATTTTTCAGTAACTTTTACCTTCTTTCCAGAGCTTAACAATCAGTTTTTTTTCGAATTTGTCACTTGTTTACCTCTTGCACGAATATCAGTTATGGAATGTTGGACTGACGCACAATGGGATACAGTTCATTTCAGTGACGAGTCCAAGTTTACTATATTTGGTTCTGAAGGCAAAACTTACGTGCGCCGTAGAACAGGTGAAAGACTGTCTTCTCAATGTGTCAAGAAAACCGTTAAGTTTGGTGGCGGCAGTGTGATGGTGTGGCGAATGAGCCCCGACCTGAATCCAATAGAAAATGTTTGGAAGATATTTGGAGAAAGGGCTCAGAAAAGAAACTCGAAAAACCAGGATCACCTATGGGAGTTATTGAAAGACGAATGGGAGGGAATTACTGCCGATTTTTGCAAGAAATTAATTAGATCATGTGGCAGAGAAGTCATTGAAAATAAGGGGATGTTTGCCAAATATTAAATTTTGTTGATATTTTGTTCACAATCAAGTATTAACAAGATCGTTCCTTAACTTTGCTCCAGTAGCTTATTTCTTTTGTTCCATTTAATCTTTATTTAAAAAAACTATGATGTAAATTTTTGTCTTTGTTGTTTCTGTTCCTTATATTATGGCCGCTACTGTATACGTATATACATACATATATATATATATATATATATATATATATATATATATATATATATATATATATATATATATATATATAAATGAACAACAGTAGCAAGCATTTCATTTGTAGTTGAAGGTATACAATTACGTTCAAAATATTCAGATTTTGGCATTAAATAAGACATATATGTTAACATGCCGCTAAAAAAATCTATCAATAATCAAATATTTCTTCATTTGTGAGGAGATTGTCCAGTATTAACTGTTATATAAGTGGATTGACATTACGTAACAGATCAGTACACATTTTTCTTTTGTTTCTAACGAAATTTCCTGTTTCTTAAGAATGCTAGATTAATGCTAGATTTTAAGGTAGAAGGGGCGTTCGAAACACCGATTTATCATCATTTGACCTTGATGGAAGCACAGAAAATATCAGAAATGGTTGTTGATGTAAAGATGGTGACATAGCTGAAGATGCGCGTTTGATGTAGCAAATTAGCAAGAAAAAGAAATTGCAGAGAAAACAAAGCACGAGTTAAAAGGATAGCAAAAGAAAACCGTGACAAATAATAAAAGAAAAGAAGGCACGTCAAGACAAAAGGCGAGAGAGAAAAAGATGGGAAAAAAAGAAGAGTTTAAAAGATGAGCGATTGAAAAAGAAATGAATAAAACGTTTCGCATTAATAAATATGTATATTTATGCATAACAAGCGAATTTCGAAGGTCACAGTAATTTTGCGTGTTAGGCTTCCTTATCTATCTATCTATCTATCTATCTATCTATCTATCTATCTATCTATCTATCTATCTCAGTCTGCTCATATCTATCTATCTATCTATCTATCTATCTATCTATCTATCTCAGTCAGTTCATATCTATCTCTGTCGCTCTCTCTCTCTCTCTATCTATCTTTGTTTACATTTCTTTCTTTCTTATGATTTTATCTATATCAGTTTACGTTTCTTTGAAATTTTATCTATCTATCTATCTATCTATCTATCTATCTATCTATGCCTGTTCATATCTATCTATCTATCTATCTATCTATCTATCTATCTATCTATCTATTGCTCTTATATACTTTCCAAATAAATCTAGCTTACTTAGCAGTTCTAACATTTCTTTGTGACGTAACTTGTCTAATACATTTTCATAATCTATAAAACATAGATACAGATCCATTTGTATTTGTACGACTTTTTCCGATATCATTTTGAGCATAAATATCGTATTTTACCCCCGCAAAGTTAACAAAGGTACACAGTTCTTGTCTTACTTCCGGTCTAATTCTGCCGTCTATCCATCAGAATTCAGCTTTTTCGATGTTTTGTTATGTAGCGCATTAGGATGATTATCCGATGGAGTTAGTATTCGTTTGCTTCTGGTTCTTAAGTGACGTTCTGAAAATATATCTACGTCGTTCTTCCAGTATAGCACTATTGTCGTAGATTTCATTTAGCACCCTACACAAAATATTCAACAAAAACACAGTAAAAATCAGCTATAGTTGCACCGAGAACATGGCACAAATAATAAAAAAGCACAACAGGAAAATTATCAACAAACCACACGAACAAATTAAACCCGAGTGTAATTGCAAAATAAAGAACGAATGTCACTTATAAAACAACGTAATATACCAAGGCACGACAAAATCACCAGATAATGAAGAAAAAGTATACATAGCAGTAACTGAAGGACCCTGGAAACAAAGAAATTATGCACACAAATAGTAAATACGTGAACAGCACAGTGCTTCCTAATGTGACGGGTACACACCTGGCCCAGGGTCGAATCCTTTGGTTACGGCGCCAACTGTGACGTCGCTCCTCCTGGTCGCTCCTCCTGGTTCCAAGCGTGCCGCTCCAACCTCTTGGTTAGATGATCACCAGACTCGCCTTTCCCAACCCGCTTCCAATACCTGGTTGCTAAAGCAACTGTACTGATCTCCGGTCTGTCTACCCACGCTGTGTTTAGATCTTAGACAGACGGGACCAGCAGGGATTGGGCCGTATGCAAGTTGAGTCCGACGGGGGTGGCAAAACACAAGTAAAAGAAAAAAAAAAAAAACAAAAAACTCACGAGACAAAAAATTACTGATAAAAAAAAAAGGGTGACAACCTTTTATATCTAATGTCCGTTACATAAAGAAAAATTGTTCTCATTCCCGACCCGCTCTGTGGACCATGGCACCAAGCTTCTATCATACAACTTAACGATTTCGAATAGTCTACTCTCTAGAATTGTGTATGTCGGAGTGTGGTTTAGTTCGACACTGGGGCTAATTTCTATCAATCATTCGCAGTTGATTCTTCTCTTCGACTTGAGTTGTATTTCTTCACTTCGATCTGGTTGGGTCGAACTCTGTTCTCGGCTGGGCTTGATTTTAACTTCTTCTTCTTCTTCCGTCCAGTAACTCTTTGGCCTTGTCTTCGACTTGGCTGCAACTTCTCCGCGGCTTTCGAGTAATCTTCTTCTTCGTCGACTTAGATAGAACTTCTCTTGTCTTTGACTTGGGCCGGAAGGATTTCTTGTTTTCGACTTGGGCTGGAAGGATTTCTTGTTTTCGACTTGGGCTGGAAGGATTTCTTGTTTTCGACTTGGGCTGGAAGGATTTCTTGCCGCAACTCAGCCGCAACTCTCTGTCGTCCGAGGTGATCTCTTCTCGCTGCCGTCCGGGGCTGAACTCATTTTTTTGTCGATTGGGGTCCTGCTTTTATTGACGCCGCAGCAAACCGGGGTGGGTCTGTCGGCGTCAGGGCTCTCTCGATAATCCCAAAAGTCGCATTAGTTATGATTTCCCATTATCGCTATTATTTTCACCCCTACTTCCTCACAGTGCCTCTGGGGGGAAGACGCATACCCATCTCTCCCGGTCTCTCGTATGTCAGGTGACCGTTTTCGACCAATGGTTCTTGATCGAGCATTCTCCCTCCTCTTTCCGCATATCACGTGACCGCTTTCGGCTAATGAGACTGTGGTGGGACGCCTCCCGTCTCCAATCGGGCGTGGCTTACATCGTTCTTGTTCTAAAAAAAACAAAATCTAATTTGGCCTTTTTCACACGTACGAAAAATGATAATCTTGGCTTTTTCTCACCTGGGTTCTGTCAAAACAGCCTGCCGCTAATTAGATGTGACTTCAGGAAAGAATATTGGCGCTATGTGTGAGCCGAGACAATCGTTTTCTTTCCTTCTTTGTTTTTGGTCAGACCTGATAGTCAAAAATCTTAATTATCTGAATTGAAAATGTCTCCACTTCATCATCGTGGGGTTCCAATTTTTAACAGGTCAGAATCTGTATACAGTTCCACCGGTCACCCCCCTCAACACAAAAAAACACCTTTCCTCCGATTAAAATTTCGTTTCCATTGTTCTAAAAAATCTTTATTGTTTCAGCCAACCTTAACAACTTCCATCCTACGCGGACATGGAATTAGTTCAAGTGCTTGACCTGATAATTTTGACACTTGTTAGGTGCTGGTCGTACGTGTGTGTTTTCGCTTACGACCTGGTTTCGTATTATGTTTCTGTCTTTCCTCTTCTTTTTGTTTTATTTTATTATCTCCAAACTCTATTTCTTCAACCAAATATAACAATTTCTATTTCCCTGGATTTCGGTCAGGTAATTTGACCTGATATATTTTGACACCTGTCTTGTCTTAGTTTTACTTATGACCGGGTTTTGTTTTATCTATTTCTCTTTCTCTTTCTTTTTATTATTTTTTTTTCTTCTTCTCTTTGGATCGCCTAAATACAGTTAGAGAATTATTCTCAAAACTCAATTATTCTTCGTTTCTAAATAACTAACAACTGGTTAATAAACCGAATAAAAATTAAATCATATTTCTATGAATATCTCTTTTTAGTCTTTCTAAAAATGCAGGGTGCCACACTAAGTATATCTGGGAAATTAAAAACAAAACGCACATCACACCAAAACATATCTTGGAAGATAAGGAAAAGATCATCAGCCTACAACAACCAATCCAAAACATGCAAACTTTGGAGGAAAAATAGCTATCATTACCTTCCCAGACCAAAATAAATTATTAAATAACGGTAAAAACATTTAAACCGTTTAAATGTGTTAATATCTGCTAACTCACTCATGTCTTCTCTCTCCCACCTCACTTCCTCATCTTCGTTAATTTACATATGTTTAATACGGTCCATCAAAAATGTGTAAATTTTCTTTTCGTTTTTTTGTTTGGAAGTAAAGTCTGATGATCCGCAGTCCTTTAAAAGGGCTGTAGTGAAATATTTTATTACATGGAACCTTAAAGTGGTCTGTTTTTATTTAATATATATATATATATATATATATATATATATATATATATATATATATATATATATGTATGTATATATATATAAGCTAAACTGATGAATATGAGAGTCTCGAACCACCAAAATTTTGTAAATATTTGTTACAAATAAAATCCTCGCATTTACCCACAGTAGACGAAACACATCAGCTGAGATAAGGTTTTCTTTTGCCTGTATACATATTGTGCTTTCGCAGATATACTTCATCTGAAATTTTACACATACACACACACTCATATATGTATGATAAAATAAAAAAACAATTAAGAAAAGCATTATTTTATCATCCTGTCAGATTCCGATCCATATTTGATCTGCATTTGATCTTTAACTCTCTCTCTCTCTCACCGTATATATATATATATATATATATATATATATATATATATATATATATATACAGTAGCGAGCATAAAGATCAGAACGCTGTTAAGAAAAAGTCAAAATGTGAAATAAGTTTTTATTTTAAAGCTTCATAGAACATTTTATCAAGGAAAAATAAGGATATAAAGGTAAATTATATAATTCCAAAATATAAAGCTCAATAAACTTATTTTGATAAAGTTATAAGAATAATTATATAATATTCGAAAAAAATAGATTATCAGAACGATTAACAAAATCATTCTATTATAATGGATACATCATATCCAAATGAAAATAGCGTTCATAATTCATTAGTACTTGATGTGTAGACTTTTACCTTCAATAACAGCTTGACATCTTTTGCAACATGAGCGAATTAATAACTTGCATTCATTAACGGATATTTTCTCCCATTCTTCATTCAAATTAGTCCATATTTCTTCGACGTTTGTTGGATTCTTTTCCATAGCTCTTTCATTCAGTAACTTCCAAACATTCTCATGTCTGGGCTTTGCTATGTGACATGACGCGTTATCTTGCATAAATACAACTGGTTGATTAATTGCAGTTCTTAAATTAGGTACAACATGTTTCTTCAATGTCTCTTTGTATACAGTTGCGTAAATTTTACCGAGTAGCCAGACAAGAGGTCCTGTACCAGCAGGTGAAATCATGCCAAACACCATCACACTTCCTCCTCCAAATTTAACGCTGCTTTTAGTGCCCTGAGGTAAATATCGCTGAACGAACCTTTTCCCTTCACAACCGAATATGTTAAACTTTGATTCATCGCTGAAATGAACACAATCCCACTGTTCTGTCCATATGACGTGTTCAGTGGCAAATTTCAATCGCCTCATTTGAGTCTTTTTAGAAATGTAAGGCTTCGTAGAGGCTACTCGACTGTTCAGATTTATTTCATTAAGTCTTAGGGAAATAGTGTGCCTTGATATTTTAATGCCAAGGTTAGCATTAGCTCTTTTAGAGATAGCGTTTGCTGTCGCAAATCGATCCTTTTTTGATTCATTACCAATCCATCTGTCTTCCCTTGCAGTAGTTTTCCTAGGCCTGCCAGGTGGTTTCTTGGTTTCATGTAACCCAGTTTCTTCAAATTTCCTTACAATACTATGAATAACACGGTTAGATTTCCCCACACTCTTTGAAATATCCCCAATCGAGGGTTTATATTCAGTACGTAACTTGACTATCAGTTTTCTATGTTCTAATGACGTCACAGATTTTTTTCGTCATATTTACAATGCAAGAGCCAGTAAAGAGCCGCTGTAACTTAGTAAGATACCCGATTTTATATTCTTACCGTAAAAAAATTTTCAATAATGCAAAATAATTATTAAATTTTATGGCTTTATTTAATCGTTCTGATGTTTTTGATCATCTATTTTTTTTCGAATATTATATAATTATTCTTATAACTTTATCAAAATAAGTTTATTGAACTTTATATTTTGGAATTATATAATTTACCTTTATATCCTTATTTTTCCTTGATAAAATGTTCTATGACGCTTTAAAATAAAAACTTATTTCACATTTAGACTTTGTCTTAACAGCGTTCTAATCTTTATGCTCGCTACTATATATATATATATATATATATATATATATATATATATATATATGGCCTTATGGTTGCATTTAGCATGAAACAGTCTGTCGCCTCTGAGTGTTGACTTCAATGTTTACTTTTGTATTTGCATACGCTCTATCGCTGATATTAAGCACGTTATCCCATATATATAGCATACCTTAAAACTGTATTTCTTCATATATATGTGTGTGTTTGTGCCTCAGTGTGTGTGCGTGCGTGTATGTGCTTGTGTGTGTGTGTGTGCATGTGTTCTTTGGCATCAACTATGGCAAGATCTACATGTAGGTCCAGTAATAGTGATTTTATGATTTTCAGCGATCTCTTTAAACATATTGCAGTCTGCTCTTGGGCTCAATTTGCTAAGATGGCTTGGCCTGGAGATTTTTTGTAGTTGTTTTAAATGTCTTCTGCTCGTAGATTGTTTTCAGAACAAGCGGAATAACTAGTTTCTAATTGCTTGGAGAACTACTTAAATTCTTTCTCAGACTCTTATGCAACTCTATTTTCTCTGAAGGCTTCATAGATTTTTGATCACGCTATGGTGGTTTAGTTAAAACAAGTTCCCCAAAAACCATCTATGACGATGTACTTATCATTTGCATCGGATGCGGTGGACGCAATTTAAGGTATTTTTTTATGTAGCAATAGATATGAAGATTTCCTAATTTTTCCTTCGCGAGAAAATTGCCTTTCTACTTATTATAAAGCCTTCCAGTTATTGTGAAATATATTTTTCTGCATTATTCATTTACTTATATTTTTTCCATTACTAAATAATATTAAAATGAAACTCAATAGTTTATATGTCTAAATATGTGGAAAAAAAAAAAACAAAACTTTGCATAAAGTATCATAATGATTTTACATACTGTTTACCTCTGTTTAGTGAGGTTTTGTTGAGCTCAACCAAGGTCTCTCTGTTTCATTTTTTTAATCTAATTTTCAAATTTTAATTTAGGTTAGTCGAGCCAAATTGAGATTTTGAATGAAACATCGAAAACCTGTTTGGTCTTATTGTCAAGAACTAAAAATTGAAAATGCGATGGAAACGACATTTTTTCATAGCAGATACAGACATCCAAGAATTTTACAAACAAAACCGTGTCCAATGATTAAATAACCGAGAAGGATTTACATAACTTTTAGATGCGATGAGGAATGTAATAGTTTCACGATTTATGATTATAAAACTGCGCGATATATATATATATATATATATATATATATATATATATATATATATATATATATATATATATATGTATGTATTCACTAAAATAACATTTGAGGTGATATATATATATATATATATATATATATATATATATATATATATATATATATATATATATACCCAAGTATATGATTGGTGTATACGGAATAAATTCCAATAACCAATAATTACTATTCTTAAAAGAGTGCTCAATACAGAGTAGAGCAGATATAATTATTTATTTAAAAATTATAACATAAATATGTTATAAAATCACTACAAAAATAGAAATTTTGTTTCAACACATCCGATGTCTTATCAAGTGATGATGTTAAATGGAAAATAAATGGTTTTAAAGTTTAAAATTAATTAACGATCATTCTCAAAGGGAAAATGTTGTTACAAAAGCTAGAATGACCAATCAAAACACAAGTATAAGAAAAATTCAAAAAACTTGACAACGAAATAAGGTTATAATAGCTATTCTGAGCTTTAAAGTTGGGGTTATATTAAAAAAGAATTTATTCTAACCAATAAGTATTAAATTATTGATAAAATTTGATATTAAAATTAAAATTAAAAAATTACTCATTTTACAATCTAAATTTAATCTCTATTAAGTTTAAAATTACTGAGGAGAAAAGAACATATGTATGTTTGCGTGTTTAGTTTATATACGCATATGTATACATGCATATGTGTATGTATGTTTAAGTATGTATGTATATGTATGTGTATGTGTATATATATGCATTTTACATTCTTCATCATCACTTGATAAGACACCGGAGGTATTGAATCAAAATGGCTATTTTTGTAGCCATTTTATATCATATTTATGTTATCATTTTTAAATAAATAATTATATATATATATATATATATATATATATATATATATATATATATATATATATATGCTTCAAATGTTGTTTTTAGTGAATACTTGTATTTCAGTAGACGCTCAACTTTACTGTTTAATAAAGAAACGAAGCGCTGACTCGAACTCTGGTATCGGCTGAAAATAACGTTTAAAATGATAAAAACTGGCGGATTAATAAAAATCCATTACATTCTTTAGAAAAAATATATATCTAGATAGATAGATAGATAGATAGTGAGAGAGAGAGAAAGAGAGAGAGAGAGAAAGAGAGAGGGGGGTCTGTCAGATTGTAGAGTGGATTTAATAACAAATGCACAGAAAATACACTAAAATAATAGATAGATACGAACAGATTAGGATAGATAAATTCGAACAGACTAAGGCGGATAGATAGACAGAAAGGTAGATACGAACAGATTAAGATAGATAGATACGAACAGATTAAGATAGTTAGATTGATACGAACAGATTAAGATAGATACATAAGAACAGATTAAGATAGATAGATAGATACGAGCAGATTAAAATAGTTAGATAGATACGAACAGATTAAGATAGATAGATACGAACAGATTAAGATAGATAGATACGAACAGTTTAAGATAGATACGAACAGATTAAGATAGTTAGGTAGATACGAACAGATTAAGATAGATAGATAGATAAATACGAACAGATTAAGATAGATAGATACGAACAGATTAAGATAGATAGATAGATAGATAGATAGATAGATAGATAGATACGAACAGTTTAAGATAGATACGAACAGATTGATAGTTAGGTAGATACGAACAGATTAAGATAGATAGATACGAACAGATTTAGATAGATACGAACAGATTAAGATAGATAGATACGAACAGATTAAGATAGATAGATAGATAGATACGAACAATGATAGTGAATATCTTTTTGTCCATGCAGCGTTTTCCTCAAATTGCAGAACAAGATTCCCTTTCTACTAAGATTTTCTCTTTCAAAAGGTGCATTGTCGAATTGCAGTGTCAAGAAAGATCAATATTTTTCCAGTTTGAATCTGCCAATTCCTACAGAAACCATAAAATTCTTCCCACGGGAGAAATGCCTCACGAGTAGAGACCAACTGATATAAATGATCTAATTGATTGCGCATGAACTAACTAGATATCTAGATGTACCAGTGGCGAAAGAAGATAAACCTAATTGTTTATAGGGTGAGTAAAAATTAGTGCCTATTTTAATTTGACTTTTAAAAGTTGATTCCCACTTTTACTTTATTGGCTATACAAATCTTTGTTCAGTGGGTAGGGCTCGCAGAATGTTAACAGAATCTATGAAGTATGAGAGAGTGTTTTAGAATATCTATCTATCTATCTATCTATCTATCTATCTATCTATCTATCTATCTATCTAAATCTGTTCGTATCTATCTAAACAACATCCAAACAGTAAGAACAGCTTCCAAAACCATTATGGATATAATCAGAAGTAAAAACATCGATAATAATAATAATTCAGAAGCAGGCATATATAAAATAATTTGCCAAAACTGTTTCTTACAATATAGTGGGGAAACATGCAGAAATTTAGAAACGTATCTATGAACACAAAAGGGACCTCATAGATAAGAATTTAACAAATCCACTAATCATACTCAGAATAAATTTGACCATAATTTTGAACTAAAAAATACCACGCTCATCAAAAGAGAAAATAATTTACTCTAAAGGAAAATCCTCGAGAGTGCCGCCATGGAATATTATCAAAATATTAATCTACTCTCAGAATTTTTCCAATCTCACCTTTCCTGAAAGAATTACTACTTTCACAAGCTAACATACACAACAATTATATGGAAAAAATCAACAAAGAAAGAGTAAGAGTACGTCCATCTCAGTAAAGTTGAGCGTCTACTCAAATGCATGTTTTCACTAAAAATAAAGATGAAGTGATATATATATATATATATATATATATATATATATATATATATATATATATATATATATATATATGGGATAATTTGTTCTGGATAGTGGATATTATGGAATTGCTAAGTCGTGTTATGTCTTTATTTACTTTATTATTATTGCTATTTTTGTTGTGGTCGTGTATTTTTGTGTCTATCTCTTTGCGTTGTGGGTGAAGGATATTAGAGGCTTTTGAATGTGTTTTTTTTGCAAAAGAAGCAAATAATATATGTTTGGATTATTCAACGAAACACATACACACACTACACACAAACGCACGCAGACACACTCATATATATATATATATATATATATATATATGAAGAAATATAGTTTTAAGGTCTGCTATATTTATGGGATAAAGTGCTCAATATATTTTTTATATATCAAGAGGTTATTGGCGAAAATGTATGTCAAAGTGTAAAAAAGCTTTTCGTGTGCCATATTGTTTTGCAAAATAATACATAAAATGCATTAGTTTCTCACCGTAACGAAACTGACCACAGTTTTGAGATAAAAATGCTAATCTGATAAAAGGATAAGACAATTCACTGAGATGAAATTGTTTAGAGTATGCCTTGATCGCTAGTTCATCCACAGTAAATTGGCGGCCCGTCTCTTACAACATTTCGCCATTTCTGCAAGAGCTTTTTATTATCACAGTTTGGAATATCTACTAACAAAAGTATGGAAACAAAAAGGAAAAGAATTTCAATGAAATCGACTAGATTTTATAAAAAACAAAAAGTATATATAAAATTCGCTGCACGCTTTGTTCTTTAGCATGTGCAGTCGCATCGACATTGAAATTTAGTCCGATGAAATCCTAAAAGAAACGTATCACATGAAACGTATCACACGAAAACTTTTCGACATTGCAATACATTTTCCCCAAATATGCACATCTATCTATCTATCTATCTATCTATCTATCTATGTTAATTTATTCTTCCTTTTCTTCTTTCCACACCTTTTCCACATTTGCTTTCTTATATCTTTTACTTCTCTTTTTTTCTCTCTGTCTCGATTCCTGTGAGATGACTTATTAAATAGGCCAATGTCTTGTCCTTAACCGCCTCCCTTACTTTTAATTATTTTTATTAAAAATAGATTTAAAATTATTCCTATCTCTCTCTTCCTTCTCTTATTTCAACCATATCTGTCGTCGTCCTCCTCCTCCACTTCTGTCTATCACCTTAAATCAACTTAAAACTACCCCGTCTAAAGTGTATAAAAATAACACGTAAAATTAAAACCATTTTTATGCTTGGAAACGTGATCTGAGGAACCAGGAAAAAAACACCTTCCTGGGGAAATAAAATATAATCAATGGATCCTTAAGGTTGTCTGTTTTCTAATTAAATATATATATATAGCAACAATGATAGTCTGTTTTGTTTGCATGGAAGATTTCCAAGCAACGACAAACTCGTGCATACGAGCCACTCGAAGCGAAAATCACACCGCAGCTTATGGCATCACACATGACCATGCGAGAGTGAAAACGAGAAGTATGAAGTATTGTTTCTATGTCCGTCTATTATTTAATTTATTGTAATGTACTTGTCATCTTTGATGATGGCTTATGTAAGCCAAAAGCTTATATACCATTACAAACATGTATCAATATGGTGATTTTCTTTCGTCTTTCAATGATAATGTTGTTAAGCTTATCAGACAATATGAAAGGAATTTACTTAAAATAAACAGACAAAACTTGTCTATATTATTTAATGAAACGTGCATTAATGAAAAAATGCTGCCTAAATACACACACACACACACACACACACACACACACACACACACACACATATATATATATACACAGAGTCTCGCGAAATTTTCATGTCTGCTCAGTTTCGTATCCAAACATATACAACGCAATTTTCTAAAGAAGTAATGAAAATAAATAAATATACAATTTAATAAACCGAGCGTCTACTCAAATATGGGTATCCATTAAAAATAACGTTTTTGTGTGCGCGTGTGTGTGTGCGCGCGCGTGAGTCTGCGTATGTGTAAATATACCACATATGGGTGAATAGGGCAAATATAATATAATAAAATCTACGTGGCAGAAATTATTTTATTTAAATCAATGAATGTTCTGTCATTTATTTGTGTTTCGTAGATGGCAACTGCTTCAATTTTCTCTTGTGTGTGGAGGGTGTCGTCGCTTCTCACGAGTCTAATATATTTTAGAGTCAAACGACAGGTTGTATCAGCGTAAAAAATTTAGGTAAACGAATGCTGGTCTATGTTTTTAATAAGATCCGCAAAAAACGTAACATTTATACGATATTTGGCTATGTGGTCAGAATAGTGACAATAACAGAAACTTTTTACTTGTAATTGCATTTCCACTTATATATATATATATATATATATATATATATATATATATATATATATATATATATATATATATATATAATTAAAATGATGATGCCTAGCCAATAATCATAATCATGTAATAGACATCACTACCTATAATGCACCATTGACCAGCATCTATAAATAGTCGAACCAACAGACATGGCCTGAAGATTATATATATATGCCTGTGTGTGTGTTTGTGTGCCTTATGAACGTAAATCTTTCTCCTATTATCAAAACATTCATATCTGGTCAGTTTCGTAAACAAAGCGGTTTCTAAAGTTATTGATGGATTATTTTTATTTTTAATCTCATTGATTTTATTACTTTATTAAAACGTAATTTTTAGTGGATGGCCATGTTTGAAATGAATCTCTATTTATGTATTATACAGCAGACAGCAACTACTTGCTTGAATATTCAAAATAAATTATGAAAGTAAACTGCGCTCTCCAACAGGATTCGACCTTATATATATATATATATATATATATATATATATATATATATATATATATGGATGCACATTGCGTTTTATTTAATGTGAAATTATCGAATCTTATTTACTTTTTTTAAATTTCTAAAAGTTTTTCTTTATGCATTCAAACATTTCTCATATCTCCTCTAATCTGCCGGTAGTATGCATGCCGTAGACCACTTCCGATTTAGTCTCATAAAATGTAACTATTATGGTGATGCTGATTCTCACTGAGCTCACCATTACAATGGCTTTCTATCAGAGTAATTGCGTTTATTGAGTTCTTATGCACTGTTCCGTGTTAGGGAATAAGCGCGCATGCGCCTTGATGTTAGCGTCTTTCTTTGTGGTTGTAATAAAAGTATAATATATTTGTATGGCCAATATATTTGCCCTTGACTATGCATCGGTTTTTCAACGATCAAAGAATAGATTGAGACTATATTTACTGTTTAACTCTGAAAGAAAATTATCAAAGACATATAAATTTAAATTTGTAGGTATTGAAAGTCAAACAAAACGCTGAACTTGCTAATTTCAATCTCATAAACGTTTTCTCTTTTCAAATTAATTTGTAAAAAAAATTGTAGAAACAGAAGATATGTTAATTTTCCGAAATCAAATTCAGGTACGCATTCAAATTATAAATGCAGATTTATTTCTCCCTACCCGCCCCAGAAGAAGAATAAAATGTTATTTTATCATATCAAGTAGAAATGGCTCTAATAGTCAATACTTAGCGAAAAATAAAATTCCCAAATAAAAGAACGGATTATCTAACGTCTGCGAAATTGTGGAAATTATTTAAATTAAAGATCTGATAATCATAGGGAAAATAACTAAATAAATAAAAATTTGTTTGTCTGATTTTCTGTATGAAATTGAAGAAAAGAAACCTAAGAATGACGATTACACTTCTGTACCAAATGCAAGTGTTAGAAACTTGTATTAAAAGTTGAAGAATTTCTTTCAATTTACTTCTTTCCGGCAACCTTTACATATTTGCGACGCCAAGCATATTAGTTTTGATTCCTCAGATTACAATTATTTTGTTTTAAGTATCAAAACTGCACCGCAATTTTCTAAGTTGAAGAATGATTATTCCCGCCGGCCCGTGAAGGTAATATAAAAGTGTATGTGTTCACTGTTCGATCCGATTCCGAAAATCAATGACAGGATCTTTCTTCGCTGAAATACTAATTCGGCTCTGTTGTTAAGACCAAAAGCGTTTCATTGACACTCCATATGCATAAAAATGTTTAATAGCTAAAAAAACAAAAACACTAAACTAATTAAGTTTCTTTTTTCCAGGTTTTCAGATAAGATATTTAGCCATCTTGACAACATTTGTCGTAAGAACCATTGAAAAATCTTTTGAGATGTTCAGCTAAAAAGAGATGAGTTTAAAATTGTTTTGTGTCAGCCCGTTGTCTTTCAAACTGAGCAATGGTGAGACGAAAAAGATCATTCAGGTCTTCAGTAGTGGTTCCAACATTTATACTCTGGTTTCCAGCTTCATAGTCCATTTAAAAGCATCAAGAGAACGGTGAATAAGTTTTACAAAAAGGGAAAAGTAGAGAGGAAAATTGGATGAAGAGGTCACAACAGATAATTAGTGCTAAAGAGATCAATTAGAGAAGATTCAACTCAATCCATATGGCATTTGGCACGTGAGAGAGGAGTTTCAGCTATGACAGTCCAAAGAGCAGTGAAAAAAGAGTTGAAAATTTAAATCGTACGTGAAACCTGTCAAGCACCTTGTTACTCCAGGACGGAAAGTTAGAAGATTATCTTGAATAAGTTGAAAAATGATCCTGAAATAATATATATATATATATATATATATATATATATATATATATTAACTTTATTTCAATCCTTCATGAGCTTCCGATCCTTAGTTATGATTAATTAATGAAGAACATGTCATTTTCGTTTATGACCTATTTTATCAGGATTCTTTTGGTAAGCTTAAAGAGTAATTATACATTCTCAAAAACCCCGGAGAATTCAAGTAAGATATCTTTAATCATTTCTAAGATACAACGGTTTTAATCTAACAATTGGACAATTTTGCTGTTAGACGATTTGTACATTTTTGCTGTTACACCCGGTATATATATATATATATATATATATATATATATATATATATTGTTAAATATAACAGACAAAGAATGTTTTATCATGAGCCGTTTCAAGGGTCGTATAATGGCTCTTATAATTCAAGAGAAAATAAAGACAAAAATATATGGATATTTTTTTATTATGCTGTTCCTCGATTTAAGCTTTCGATTCACATGAGCCATCATCAGAGTGGTTATATGGACATAAGACAGAGATGTGCACCGTCAAAAATGACATACGGTTTTGTTTGCATAGAAGTTTGCTATGTGACGATAACGGTCGGAGAATAGCAGACGTAGGACGTAAATTCATAATGTGGTTCTATGACGTCGTACATGACCACGTGAGAGAAAGAAATGTTATCAGCATATGTTTAAATATATTGTAATATGTTGTGACTGGTTTGAAATGTATCAATTTACATGCCTGTTTAGGGATTCAATCTTTGATACTAATAATAAACCCACTACATGTATTGTTTATACTACAATCACGCTTTCCCGTAGACTTACCTGTAGACCTTTCTGATAATAGTTCCATTAAACAACATGTTTTGAAAAACATAACTATGTTCATAATATTAAACAGATATTAGATGATAACACAACAATGCTCACATATAAACACAGTAAAAAGAACCTTGAGATATTGGAGGCCATCTCCATTAAAACAAAGCAACCGACACTCAACAAAATTACATATTTTTTTTTATTGTCCTTGGTTTTTATTACTGCTCGGTCTTAGACATTTTCACGAGGATATTAAAAACTTTCGATTATTGTTAATTGTTACGACGTCTTAAAGAAGAATAGTGTAAGGATTTACCAGTTAATTTTCTATTCGTTCGATTTCAGAATATTCCTTCTCTTAGACTATACTACTACGCATGTCTAGAGGTCCCGGTCTACCTTTCAATTTAACCCATAGCTGGTGAGATGGGAATGATTCATGTTTTTCCAAATGAATAAGAGCGAAATTGAACGCAACAAACTAGACCGAAAATGAAATTCGTTAACTAAAATCAAAAATCAAATTAAATACTTTTACTGTTTCGAATTCATATTAGTTATTCTCTTAGACAAGCATCCCCATACATGTTTAGAAAATTCATTCTGTTTTTTAACGACTTAACCCGTAATTAGAAGAGAAGAGAAAAATTCATATCTTTGTCCAAGTGTGAAAGGGAACACAACAGACTAGACTGGAATGAAGTTAAATACATTAAGTGATAGTCGTGTTTCGAAACCACTTTTTTCATTTTGTTTTCTATCTCGATAACAGTTTGGTCAGCTCGCACATTTGAAAAGATTTTCTTATATAAGTCCTAAATAAAGAAATGCTTTTCTGGAAGAACGAAATATTTCCGTTCCTTTAGCGGGGCTTCAAGGATTGGTCGAATTCTTGATGGCATCGTAATATTCTCGGCATTTCCTATCCTATTTTGGCGACTGTGAAGAATCCGCTCCAGATTTTCTACTCATTCTTCAATATTTTATTCGCATTTTAATTTAGACTTTTTAGATTTGCTTTTCAAACCACGTCCATCACTTCAAGGCTGTTGAGGTGTGTTCCGATCAGCAAACAGATTAGATTAGAAAACATTCCGTGAATATAAAAAATAATGAGAATATATGATTGTCAGCAATAGAAAATGGCCAATATGTGAGCTAAGAAATGTAGACATACGAACATAGAAACTTAGGATGTGTTTCAATAGCGGATAGAAAACGTAATACAGAAATCCAAAGGCGCATTGTAACTGCAAAAGATGCCTTCCCAAAATTAAACAATGTATTAAGAAATAGGAAAATTTCATTAGAAACAAAGAAAACGGTGCTAAACGGCTATGTAATATCAATCTTCTTAAATGGTTGTGAACCCTCACAGATGACGAAGAGATTTGAAGCAAAAGAGACGTTTATAGAAGAACGATGAGAATACCATAGATGGTGCATATAAACAACGAGGAAGTTTTAATGAAAATGGTAACAAAAGGTACAATATTTAGAACCAGAAAGAGACGGTTGAAAATTCTGGGACACATTGAGGCTTGGAGAATTTGAGGTACCTAACGAGCTTTTGTAAATCGATGTCAGAACAGGGAATGGTATGGACGGTAAAAAGACGCATATACTTAAGAGTTACTAAGGATAGGAAGTTAGAGAGAGCCTTAATCGACAGCGCCCTGAAGGTATACATCACATAAAAAGAAGTAATATACGAACGCCGACTCTGACATTACACCTTTCATTAAGAGAATCACACAAAAGTTTTTCCGAGATTTTAAAAACACTATTGGACTTCAAACAATAAGAATGTCTAATTACTGTCTAACCTTAACTGAAGAATCGTGATGAAATCGATCATAAACGAAAATAACATGTTCATCATTAATTAATCATAGCTATGGATAGGAAGCTCATGAAATATTGAAATAAATTTCAATATATATATATATATATATATATATATATATATATATATATATATATATATATATATTCCAGGATCATTTTGCAACTTATTCAAGATGACCCTCGCCCTCTCTAACCGTCTAATATTCTGTCCTGGCGTAACAAGTTGCCTCACAGGTTTCATGTTCGATTTCATTTTAGACTGTCATAGCTGAAACTCCTCTCCCGCGTGCCAAACGTCTTATGGATTGAGTTGGATCTTTTTTTTTTAACTAATCCCTTTAGATCTGTTGAAATGATAATCCATATTCCTGTTGTGACCTCCTGATTCAGTTTTTCTCTCTGCTCCTCTTTCCCTCTTTTTTAAAATTATTCACCGTTTTCTTGATGGTTCTTGAATGGTCTTTGAAGATGGAAGCCAGAGTATGAACGTTAGTACCATTACTGAAGGCCTCAATGATATTTTTCCTCTCAGATGAGAAGACAGTGGTGCTGACACAAAACGATTTTAACCTGTTCTATTTCTCGCTGAATAATTCAAAGGATTTTTCACTGATTTTTACAACAAATAGTATCAAGATGGCTGACCTGAAAACCTGGAAAAAAGAAACAATTAGTTTAGTGTTTTTTTTTTTTTATATATTAAACATTTTATGGAATGGACAATTATGGTGTTGCACGATTTGGACAGTTTATCACTACTCTAAATCTATTTTCTGCTATCCATTTACAATGATACGCCCCGTAAGTGTCAAATTCTTTTGGTCTTCTTTCCTCGTTGTTTCCTCCATACCATTCTTACTAATCACCGGTAGAACTACACTCCTTTTGGTTTTCATCAACTGTGAAGTTCAGGACTATTAGTTATTTATTAATATTTTGCAGAGTTTCTGAAAGGCATCTTTCGCTGTTCTTATGCGACATCAGATCTTTCTATCACACTTCCTGTCCAGAGTTCAATTTTTCAACTTGTTTGATTTTGACGTTGAACGAAACAATCTTTAAGCTCTATTCTGCGTAGTTTCGCCCAGATTGCTACAAAACCAAAATAATAATCTAAAAACTCGGGTTATGTTCCTGAAACAGCCTCGTCAGATGGAGTCTTTCGTATGGATGTTTTTATGGCACCAAACTCGTTCGGAAATAGCTAAACTGTCAGGTGTGTACAAGCGATATCTCAGATCAATGGTTAAAATGTGTTGAAGCGAATGGAGCCTGTAGGTTTCGGCGAGGATCATCCTTCTTCAGACCTTGTGGATTGGCGCTACAGAATCACAAAATAACTGTACCAAATAACAGAAACGACATCAGCGAGGACATTCAGCAAGAGCAACAACTAAAATGGATAGCTCATGTAACGAAAATAATGATATAATTGAGATACTGGTATTCCACACTACTTCAAAGAAAAGGTTAGGAAGGAAACCTGCATGAATACTGCAAAGTGTGATAACACCTACTGAACTTGGGAAACTTTTTTTCCTTGAAAATTGTTTTAAGAGAAAAATTTTAAATATTTCGAACAATGGCGGATATTTCCTTATATGGACATAGCTAATATTACCATTCCTTGTTATTTCTGCTGCTGACAATCATGCATATCCTTTTTACAATTATCAGTCAATGTTTTCTTCTTACTGTTTAAGAGTTCTTTTCTATTTTCTTTGTCTACCATACTCAGAGTATCAGTCACCTATCTTTTGTCGTCAAGGTTACATGCATCGATGATAAATTACAGTAGGTCTTCTAATCCTATTAACACATCATGCCAAATGTATATTCTTATTATCATTGTGCTTGTCCCTTAGTTATGCTCTGCCAATACCTAATAAATAATAGACTATTCCATTTTGATCGCATGGAAAGAAAAAATATCAGAGACGCTACTTGATTTCAGTGAAAAAAAAAAGAAAGAAAGATAGAACTGTTTAACGCCACCTGATAATACCTCATAAATAATGGCCTATTCCGTTTCAATCACGTTAGAAGACAAAATACATATAAAAATCGCTACTTGGTTTCAGTGAGGAAATGAAAGAAAGAAAGAAAGAAGGAAAGATAGAAGTGTTTCAGGGAAATAGAAAACGTTGTCAGTTTCAAATCTTTTCATTTGTACCCCCTTACTTCTTAAAATAACTCACCAGTATTCATATTTATGATTGTTATTGCAATATTTTATTAAAGTTGTTAAACTCAAATATTTAAGAATGTGATAGGCAAATTTCTATGTATATTTTATTTTCGTAGAACTCGCCATGAGTTTATTCAATCATTAACTGAAGAATTAAGTTTCATCAGAAATTTTAATTAGGAAAAGCGTGTAATTGTCACGGGTTAAAAGTAGTTGATTTTAATTATAAATTATTATTTATACTTACATAGATTATAAGTTAATTATGGCTCGTTGTTATATTGTAATATTTCATTTTCCTAGCAGAAGGTTCAGAGCACACATTTAGGATCGAGCTCATTGCACTAATAATAGATTTCAAGATTACATTCCTTAGAAAACAGAACGGAAGATTGTCCGGGTCAACAGACACCTGAAGAAGGTCGAAACGCTGTGATAATAACAAGAATCAACAAAAATGTGGTTATTAGTCCGACTGTAAGTACCCTCCACCCCTAAACCTTCCATATTCCCAATGCCAGCATTCTGGCAAACACACTTCAATATGATCATCCACAGGTTGAAATGCATCATATTTTTGTCTGACAGAAAGAGTAGGTGTCCTCCATGTTTAATAATCTCTGTAAAGCTGGGTTATTAATTCAAATATGTCATCTTCCTAGATTGGGTGCCAACTAAATATAAAGAGCCCATGCTATTTAACCCATAGCCGGAGGAGACTCTTGCAAACGGTAATTGTGCGAAAGTGAATGCAACAAACGCGACCGGAATTCGAAACCGGTTCTTCAAATTCTCGTACTCGCCATTAAGCAATATACTACTTGTAAACAATGTAAACAATTATTTATGTTTCAGTATAATCTCTTTCCTCGTCAATACAATTAAACTAACATTTTAGATATTTCTGTTACTTCCTACCGATCTTTCTTTGAATGTTGTTTTCCATCTCTTTGATGATGAAGAAGAAGTTTTCTATTGGATTAATATCTTAGGAGGCTGAGGGCTCTTCCATTAATTTGATGTCTTTGAAACCTTTTTTGGCAAAGTTGGAAAATGACTTACTTCATTTCGTTTATTGTATCACAGACAGTCGATAATCGAACTCTTTCCATTAACAGCGAATGTTATATGTGAGTATGGTAACCATTGCTTTTATCATTAAGCTTAACTTCGTTCAACAAAAGGCAAAAGTGCGAGGATCTCAGTGAAGATCAAAACCAATACAGTAATAATTACTTTCCCAGGATTACTATTTTTTTCTTTCTGCAAAGAAGAGGGAGATTTGGGATTCTTGCTAAGTTTAATTCCCTGCAAGAAGGTGGCAGACTAAGCTAAGATTAGTAAATCAATACTGCTGTAGACAATTCTATGCTGATCGATCCCCTTCAGTCAACACCTAGATTGCAAGAGGTGAATCTCTGAGGTCGGTGAACTGGTCAGCAAAGTGATATATCAGCTTATTACTTTGGAAGAGAAAAGACACGCTAAATTTAGAAGTAGAATACAGAATAAAGGACACAAGCTGAGAACCAGGCAACAAGATGCATACTCTTATTTTCAAAAACACGGTTTCATTCAAAGTCTCTTAGACATCCTCGTTTTTGTCTTGTTTTTAGAAGCTTATCGTATTTCTTCTACATTCGCTTTTTTTATCTCTTCGCTGTGTAGTGACCTTAAACATAGTAGCAGTAGCAGCCTTAAAATAAAATTCATATCAGCAGCAGTTCTCCAATATATATATATATATATATAAACATGTGAGCCCTAAAGTAACTCTCTCTTTCTGTTCTGGGTTTTTCTATTTCGAACTGTTGTCATGATATTTCTATACTCTGAAGTTACACATAAAAGCCACCAACAAAGTTCTGACTATAGCATATTAATGAACATTTCGTTGTGTATGCAATTTATGTTTAAGGAAATAAATTCTTGTTTTAAACTCTCCTTTTGTTAATTTGTCTAATAAATGTTATCTTGCCTTATAAATCAATTGGTCTGTTATTTTGTGTATCTACTCTTTTTCACCTCCATGATTTGATCTACAATAAAATTTTACAGCAAGAGACGTTTTTGTGTTGTTTTCTTACGATTTCCTTTGGGATTAAATATTTATTACTCTCTCTGCCACCTCTGTCTTTCTCTAAATGTATCTATTTTTATCTCTTGCTCTCTCTCTATATATCTATCACTCTTTCTCCCGCTCTCTTCTTTCTTTCTATTTTTCTCCAGTTAGTTCTTTCTTCTCTGTCACTGACTAAAGTGTTATTGTCTTAGGCAGGTTAAATTTTCAATTGTAGTATTGATTGATTTACACCGCGGTCTGGAGCTTGGAGAGGAGAGACGAAGCCTTGCCACCGGAGAGAAACAACAAGGCGACATCGGGGGAGAGCGTCTTGACATACATTCATTGCAATCAAGAGTGAGCCTGTACAGCTATAAGTGATGTTGCTACGCCATAAGCAGCTGAGGCATAACTCTTTGGTTTCTCGAGGCTGACGGATACCACAGACAGTTTTGAAAAAAAAAAAAAAAAAAAAAAAGAAAGATCTTTTATGATTCGAAATAAAATGTCCAACGTTTTAAACAAAATGGTAGGGTTGACATATGTGTGCGTATGAGCGTACGTAATCGCTGACATATATAGTTGAACGTATCTTTTTATTTATCATTTCTACATCTATCTATCTATCTATCTATCTATCTATCTATCTATCTATCTATCTATCTATCGTTTCATGGTGTTCCCAATAATCAGGTACAAAAAGTTACGAACTGTTCAAATCTTGTTTTTTTTTTTTCATTTCTGGGTCTCATAGAAGGAACGCTACATTGTCTGTGGATTCAAAGTTCAAGATTATTATAAATATAATATTGGGGCATAAATTGTAAATATAGAGTGTTGGTAGGAGGATATCGTAAAATAAAACGTACTAAAAATGTTGATAGTTACCAAATTAAAATCGTGGGTAGGCAAAAAAAAAGAATATAGAGCAACAAAAAGTAAAAAAAAAGCAATAATAAAAAATCCCAAAACGAATCAAAAAATAAAAAAAGGAACGCAGGATTATAAAAACCGTTAAACGGTAGGATGGTATAAGGGAGGTAATTGGATATAGAAGAAATAATAAAAGCAACATATATATATATATATATATTAGGTTGGTGCAAAAATAATGACGTAATAATGTCGTTTTTTGACGTTAAACAATACGTCAAAAACCGACATTATTACGTCATTATTTTTGCACCAACCTAATATATATATATATATATATATATATATATATATATAGGATAAAGATATATTTTTTTTCAAATATTAGGAGTAAGAAATATGAAAAATGATGGAAAAAGTTTTCGTGCGATGCGTTTCGTCCATTAGGACTTCATCGGACTAAGTTGATGTTTCCGTTGACGCGACTACGCACGCGCACAAATGAAAAAGAGACGCTTTTGCCATAAAATATCTTTAGGTTTGTTACATTGCCTTCTGTTCGTGTGTGCTTGTAGTTGATACTAGTGTGGTCACGTAACCGACGTTTGAGCTTGATCGCGCCAGTTTTCTTGCTGATGTAAAAGTGTAAACAAGGTTGCTCCATTAGCAATGTGCAGTAAGGAAGAACAAAGAGCAGTGATCCGCGTCTGCATCGATGATAACTCTCCGGTTCACCATTATCATCTCTCGAGCTTGCTGAACTAGTGGTGTAGGCTGACGAGCGCTCTCCTCCTCTTTTGAATGTCGTGCTTCTCCGGCCACTTCTCGATCTACAGATACACACTTCTACGCGGTAGTGCACTGTGTTATATTGTGCTCTTCGATGAATTTCAGCTCCTGACACATCCCCCCGACTAGAGAAATAGGGTCACTGCACTTCACTATTATCTTTTCGACAGTTTTGAATTCAGAGTTTTCATTCTGTTGAACTGACTTCCGCCTAAGTCTATAGAACCCAATCTCACTGTGACATTCAACGCATACCATCTACAGTGATCCCTCGCTAATTCGCGGTTCTACTATTGCGGGTTCACGACTTCGCGGATTTTTAAAATATATATATGGAAAATATATCGCGGAGTTTCTGGAAAATTCTAGAAAAATCGCGATATATGAACAACTAAAATTTTTCATTAAACCCATTAAAATATTATTAATAAATATTATTTCCTGGTCTAGGAACAACAAAACAAGCGTAAAATAGCAATAGAAAGGGCATCTCCGTCTGAAGAGACGTAAAATACAATTATCGGCTGCGAAGGAAATTCATCGTCATCATCATCATTCAAATTCTACTTCAACTTCTTTCGTGTTGAATACAGTAACAATCATTATTTTTTTAAAATCTAAAGTGTTATTGCTTAACAGTTGTCCTAGTTATTCATCGAGTACTGTAATGGATGGGTTGTTAACATTACAGGGGGGGCGGTTAAAAGTCCAAATACACGTTAAATACATACTGCAAATATGGCGTCCCTACTTCGCGGAAATTCAGTTATCGCGGCCCGTCTCGGAACCAATCTACCGCGATAAACGAGGGATTACTGTACAGTAAAAGTGTGTATTTCATGATCAAAATATCATTTTGCATTACATGAATTCTGAGAGGAATTGTTCAGTATTTTTAGATTGACGTAATTATTGACAAGACTAAGAAATGTTTCATGTGGCAATTAGCAGATAACAAGTCTGTCGAAAACACTCCATGTAGTAAAACTTCTCATTGCATTTATATGTTTATTTATAACATTGCATCTGCGATAAAAGGGCGCAATGCTGCTTGCTTGCTTTTTATATACAGTAAGGATTTTACTTTAGCTAAGTGCTTTTGTAATATGTTGTAATGTACTGTATAGCTGTTTTAAAAACCGCATGCTTAAATACATTAAAATATAATTAGATTGGTTATATACTTTGGTGAAATAGGGGGGGCATCTAATATGTCATTACTACTTTTAAATCATGAAATACGTTGTGGCATTGTTGAGACTCTGTGCCCTACTAGAAGCTTACGGACTCAGATTTTCAGCAAAGAACTTTTAAAGACTATGTAAACACATGCCGCAAAAGCTATGAATAATCTTCAAAAACGCTTCTCTGATTTCCTTAATATTGTCAAAAAATACAGCTGTCATCTTTTTCATCAGCCTCATATGTGGGTGTGCTCTTAATTGAAAATGAGTGCACCAATTGTTTTTTACTATTTAAGTTAATTAATTAGTCATTCGCCCGTTTGATTGACCGATTTTTATTCGTTCGGATAGTAACCAATAGAGACAACATACCAGTCCACAGCTGTTCAATCAACAAAACTGAGATCGATCTGCAGCAAATTATATATGTCTTTCGCAGTGGCTATTTACAGAAAATTATCTATTACTTTAAATAACTTATATGTGACTATAGAATTATGGCATTACGAAGTAAGAAACAATAATAATAGATACAAAAGTTATTTAGCTTTTCTACTCGACACAAAATAACCCTAACGATAGTCACCAGGTCTGATACAATCATCATTAAGATTATTACATTATTCCATCATTACTTTAATATCCTCAATAAAAAGAGAAAATTTTTACATTGGCCAAATATGTAGTACACTCTCTCGTAGCTTGACTTGTCACTTGTACACATTTTTATCATCTCATTACAAAACATCGAAGTACAACTATTAACTTACAAAATTTTAGTATATAATGCAAAAATATTATGCAGGACTCGTTACGAAGAAAGACTCAAAATTATTGAAGCTGTTATTATATAAAATAAACAAATCACATTAAATGAAATATCAGGAGATGGTATTTTGAAATGTGTAAAATATATGTAATATGTGTATTATATATCTAATGCACATGCAACGTATTGTGGCACCCTGCATTTTTAGAAAGACTAAAAAGAGATATTCATAGAAATATGATTTAATTTTTTTCGGTTTATTAACCAGTTGTTAGTTATTTAGAAACGAAGAATAATTGAGTTTTGAGAATAATTCTCTAACTGTATTTAGGCGATCCAAAGAGAAGAAGAAAAAAAAAAAATAATAAAAAGAAAGAGAAAGAGGAACAGATAATACAAAACCCGGTCATAAGTAAAACTAAGACAAGACAGGTGTCAAAATATATCAGGTCAAATTACCTGACCGAAATCCAGGGAAATAGAAATTGTTATATTTGGTTGAAGAAATAGAGTTTGGAGATAATAAAATAAAACAAAAAGAAGAGGAAAGACAGAAACATAATACGAAACCAGGCCGTAAGCGAAAACACACACGTACGACCAGCACCTAACAAGTGTCAAAATTATCAGGTCAAGCACTTGAACTAATTCCATGTCCGCGTAGGATGGAAGTTGTTAAGGTTGGCTGAAACAATAAAGACTTTTTAGAACAATGGAAACGAAATTTTAATCGGAGGAAAGGTGTTTTTTTGTGTTGAGGTGGTGACCGGTGGAACTGTATACAGATTCTGACCTGTTAAAAATTGGAACCCCACGATGATGAAGTGGAGATATTTTCAATTCAGATAATTAAGATTTTTGACTATCAGGTCTGACCAAAAACAAAGAAGGAAAGAAAACGATTGTCTCGGCTCACAGATAGCGCCAATATTCTTTCCTGAAGTCACATCTAATTAGCGGCAGGCTGTTTTGACAGAACCCAGGTGAGAAAAAGCCAAGATTATCGTTTTTCGTACGTGTGAAAAAAGGCCAAATTAGATTTTGTTTTTTTTAGAACAAGAACGATGTAAGCCACGCCCGATTGGAGACGGGAGGCGTCCCACCACAGTCTCATTAGCCGAAAGCGGTCACGTGATATGCGGAAAGAGGAGGGAGAATGCTCGATCAAGAACCATTGGTCGAAAACGGTCACCTGACATACGAGAGACCGGGAGAGATGGGTATGCGTCTTCCCCCCAGAGGCACTGTGAGGAAGTAGGGGTGAAAATAATAGCGATAATGGGAAATCAGAACTAATGCGACTTTTGGGATTATCGAGAGAGCCCTGACGCCGACAGACCCACCCCGGTTTGCTGCGGCGTCAATAAAAGCAGGACCCCAATCGACAAAAAGATGAGTTCAGCCCCGGACGGCAGCGAGAAGAGATCACCTCGGACGACAGAGAGTTGCGGCTGAGTTACGGCAAGAAATCCTTCCAGCCCAAGTCGAAAACAAGAAATCCTTCCAGCCCAAGTCGAAAACAAGAAATCCTTCCGGCCCAAGTCAAAGACAAGAGAAGTTCTATCTAAGTCGACGAAGAAGAAGATTACTCGAAAGCCGCGGAGAAGTTGCAGCCAAGTCGAAGACAAGGCCAAAGAGTTACTGGACGGAAGAAGAAGAAGAAGTTAAAATCAAGCCCAGCCGAGAACAGAATTCGACCCAACCAGATCGAAGTGAAGAAATACAACTCAAGTCGAAGAGAAGAATCAACTGCGAATGATTGATAGAAATTAGCCCCAGTGTCGAACTAAACCACACTCCGACATACACAATTCTGGAGAGTAGACAATTCGAAATCGTTAAGTTGTATGATAGAAGCTTGGTGCCATAGTCCACAGAGCGGGTCGGGAATGAGAACAATTTTTCTTTATGTAACGGACATTAGATATAAAAGGTTGTCACCCTTTTTTTTATCAGTAATTTTTTGTCTCGTGAGTTTTTTTTTCTTTTACTTGTGTTTTGCCACCCCCGTCGGACTCAACTTGCATACGGCCCAATCCCTGCTGGTCCCGTCTGTCTAAGATCTAAACACAGCGTGGGTAGACAGACCGGAGATCAGTACAGTTGCTTTAGCAACCAGGTATTGGAAGCGGGTTGGGAAAGGCGAGGCTGGTGATCATCTAACCAAGAGGTTGGAGCGGCACGCTTGGAACCAGGAGGAGCGACCAGGAGGAGCGACGTCACAGTTGGCGCCGTAACCAAAGGATTCGACCCTGGGCCAGGTGTGTACCCGTCACAGTATCAATAGAAATGCATCAATATTCGATACATGCTTTTCCATTTAACCCTTATAAAGAAGTCACTTTGAACTGATTTCAAGTCTAATTCCATACATCTAAGATCGGTAGAATTTACTTAAAAGAAAAGTTGATTACCATACTGAGAAGACTCAGTTCTTGATAATGACTGCTATAAACGAAATTACTTGTACAAAACAGAAAAAAAACTCGATCTTTAGAAAGTGTATTCATGATTTCAATCCTGATATACAACATTTCATTTGTAAATTAAAAAAAATATATAGTAAAAAAAATTAGACAGATCCTGCCGGTTGACTTTAACAAAATTTGTTTGGATGCATTCATGCTGACTAAATACAACTTACATATGATTATGAAACCATTTTCGATCTCAAAAATGCTCTTCTGTTTAATAGAGAAAATAACTAAAACGAACAGTTCTCGAAAGTGCAATAATTGCTACTTAGCCGAACGTAAACATACGCCCTGAGGTTTTTTTTTCAAATATCTGCTTCCTTAAAATAAAACATTCCTTTCTCAAGACAACATATTTATGGATGACGATAAGATTTTTTTAACAACATTAAAAGAAATCTATTAAATCATGGTCTTAAATAAATAAAATAATCAAAATTAATAAAAACAATATTAATTCACTTGCTTTTAATATAATAATAACAACATACGTCACTTGGCGTCCTCCATACTTTTCTTTCCACTTCATTAAGCCGAGTTTTCGAACATTTTAAAGTGTTATCTACTTCAAAGTTAAACGAATAACATTCATTTTTAAAATGTTTTGCAGGAGAAGTTCCGGGTCACAACCGTTAAAAACTGGCAACTTTTGATTTAAATCTTTGTATATACCTACAATCGCATATAAAGATTTATGTTAGAGGACTTGTAAGAAGGGAAAAGCAAGAATATTTGGCTCAGGACGTTGATAGTTATCCTATTGATGGATGTTGGCACCAATCATCGTCAAGGCGATGTTAACAGCTTTAGAAAGAGACGACACATATTGTAGGAATGGTTTTGGCATCAATGACAAATGGAAAAATAACATTCATAGACATTGGACGATGAGCCATTGAACAAAGATGTTAAAAGAATTATCAATAAAACTCCAGCATTCGACGAAAGTGCTTGCAAGATTTGAAGTGTTTTCGTGAGTTAGCACAAGACATATACGTTTAGAGAACACCCATAAGAATTAAATTGTTTATAAATTTGCTGTGCCTTCAAGTCGAAACATCTCATGGTGCTTGCTGCTGCTGATATTTTTCTCAATGACATATTTTCTGTATAGAAATAGAGGGTTCATAAAGAAAATTTCTTCTCTTGCCTTGATAAAATTGCTTAAAGAAGCGTTGGTAAGAAACTTAGGCATTTCAGTTTTTAATATATATATATATATATATATATATGTGAAAAGTGTGTGTATATAAATATATATATATATATATATATATATATATATATATATATATATATATATATAAATATAATTATTTATATATTATATGCGCGGTACTTATTAGAAAGCGCTCAATATCAGAGATAGAGCTAACATATTTGGTTGGATTGATGTGAGTTTGTGACCCTGGGTTTCACGCTTTTGCGATCGTCAGACAAACTGATTAATTTAAAAAAAAATTGGGTTTATGTAGTTTGCGTGTATTGGTGTTATTATGGGAGTGGGGGGATCGTCGTCGGGATGTCACTCGTATATACGTGCATGCGAGGAAATATTATTCAGCGAAAAAATAGAAAAATGCTCTGATTGCTGACATTGTATACATTCACGAGACATTCACGAGAAATTTTCGATACACTTCCGATCTTTTAATTTCAACATTCAAATGCGTATGTATAGAGACAACAACACCCATATACATACATATGTCAAGTCCCATACTGTCCACATTTGTTTATATCTATATGAGCCCCGGCGTACGACCAATTGTGTATGTCTGTCTGCATACCTCATCGGGTGTACGGACATGCATCTATGTTTGCGTTAGCATGAGTGACATCCAGACGACGATTCCCCCCACTTCCATAATAACACCAATGCACACAATCAACATAAAACCAAAATTTTAAAAAAATTAATCAGTTTGTGTGACGATCGCAAAACCTTAAAACCTAGGGTCACAAACTCACATCAATCCAATCAAATATATATATATATATATATATATATATATACATATATATATATATATATATATATATATATTTATATATATATATATATATATATATATATGTGTGTGTGTGTGTGTGTGTGTGTATATAAGTATGTGTGTGTGTCTCTGTGTGGTGGCAGTCGACTCCTTTCCTGCGAAGAAGACTTTTAAGCCAGGAAATTGGTTTCCATATACCTTGACAGATATAATACCTAAAATTGCCTATCGAGTTTTTGTTACTGGCAAAAATTATATATATATATATATATATATATATATATATATATATATATATATATATATATATATATATATATTGTCTCGAGTTTCTTTCATTTACAATGAGTAAAATTGCTGAAGATCGAATAAAAAGAGTTTAAAAATATAGACGGTGTGACATAGTAATCAACACTGCATGGCGAATGTTGCTTTTCTGTCTCAATGCTACCTTTTAAAAAGTACCACTACACTTTTACAGAGTTGTATATGTTCTTCACAATGGAATTAAAATTAACAGATTGATTTGATTTTTTACGGTTTATCAACTCTTTGAAACTGAATTTTATTTAATTATTTACACCATGCAAGACAATAAAGCCACTAGGATGCAATGTGTTATTGAATGTTAGAGAATCTGAGAAAAACTACTGTAAATGAAGGATGACAATAAAATAACAAGAATTAAGAAGACAAAAGATTACAATTGACATTAAATTTAAATTTTTGAGGATCAACTTTGACTGGGAAGCAAGAAGCCGGAAAGAATTTCCACAAGCGATAAGTGCAATAGAAGAAACTGTTTGCATAGAACTTTGTCATGGTGCCTACATAGAACGACAGAATGAACTCTTCCTAACGCTATACATACCAACGCCTCTCAAGTATTAGAACGGTATTGGGACGGTATTGAATCGAGTCGAGCTGATAGTAGTTCACGCCAAACCAGTCGGACAGTCTTAATAACACCTTTCACTTCTTGTATTATTTCTTGTGTAATATATTTCTAGTGTTGTGTTTCGTGTTGTTTTTCCATGGTCCTAACCTTGGACCATATCAAACTTACAGTTACATGTAGACATTTCAACTGCAAATGATGAGACGTTGTCGTCAATCTATTACGTATTTTGATTGCAAGAATGATTCTTTTATTGTGAATGAATATTACATTAACTATTTACATGAAAGTAATGATGCTTTTTCCAGATACAAATTTTGTTATTTAACCAATAGTTGGTGGAGAAGATGGATCCATACGTTTTCCAATGGTATTTCCGCGTAAATGAAGATAACAAACCTGAGATTCTTTTCTCTATTTTAACCGCTGAAGTAACTAAGGATTATTTTTATCGCAATTCTGTTCCAGTTCTTATATTGAAACGTTTAATTCTAGTCCGTTACTGTTCGCCGCAAATTTATTGATGATGACTTAAGAAAGTTGAAAGCGTGGAACATATTACTTTTATTTTTTGTTCTCGAAAGAATTTCTTCCTCGTGTAACGTGAGAGAGCTTTGGTAGAAAGGGTTATTCTCTCGTTTGGATTTCTCCCGTTATGGGCATTATTAAATCCGTGATAATAACACCGTACTTGAAGGACGGAACGAAATGGTTAAAAGGAAAATGAATGACAAACATCATTTGTTCTCAGAGGGACTTTTGTACCACTGAGACATACATAAAATTATATATACAGATTTACAGGCGTCCCTCGCGGAGAATATATATATATATATATATATATATATATATATATATATATATATATATATATATATAAGCTGGCAAAGCAGATTTGTAAGGAGAAACAAAAACGACGGGTCTTACATATAATATGGAGATACTCCTGTATCTGGAGTAGTTATATTTAGTGTTCCAGATTCAAATGGGCCGGATTCATGTATGTCCCACGCAAGGAAATATTCCACGAATAGGAAACATCACGTCCTGGGTTTTCTCAAATTGAGGACTGCAAGATAGAGTTTTTTTCTACAACTGGGAAAGATATATTGTCAAGAAGAAACGGCACCATGGACTTGTAAGCTGATGGGGAGGCAGATGTACACCCCCACACCTGGCCAGACAGGGCACCGAACTAAATAAATCGAACCGAATTTGACACTGCATGAAGTGACATCATTAAGCGGCCGTAATAGGACTTTTGACTAGCTCAACAAAAAGGAGGCAATCGGGGTTTGTATCCCTATATTTGATTGATAAACCTGATCAAAATAAACTGACGTGAAACGAAATGTGTGTTGTTTTCCTATAGTATATATCTTAAAGAACAGTTGATGCTTAAGTATATATATATATATATATATATATATATATATATATATATATATATATATATATATATATACTAGTAATAATCTTATAAATATAAGAAATTATACACGTTCGGAAAACATTCAGTGTCTTGATTTGCAAATAAACAAATCAATACCAAAGGGAAAAAATATATAAAAAAAGAAAGTACAAAGAACATGTACGTCAGCTGAAAATAATCGTCAAGCGTCCAAAGAAAAAAGCCCCGATACGAGTAAGTAAAATAACTAAATAAAGTGCTCAATACGCTAAGTAGAGCAAACCTAATTAAACCTAAAGAGCCAGACAAACCTATCAAGGTTTCACCTACGTGGATCGGCAGGGAAGGCTGGCTTCCCTGACGATCCACGTAGGTGAAACCTTGATAGGTTTGTCTGGCTCTTTAGGTTTAATTAATTAATTCTCTCTCTCTCTCTTTATATATTTATATATATATATATATATATATATATATATATATATATATATATATATTGCTGCCATATCTGGTCTTGTGAAGGGTTCTCGACAAAATCAAAATAATATTCTTTAATGTAATCGGTCCTGATCTGGTATCTCGAATTCAGTCACTTTCAAATTTATTCAATAAAGTCGCCTTTGGCTTCTACCACGTCCTCCAAATGACTTCGGAATCTTCTGTAATTCTTCTGGGGGGTCTCCTTGTTTAATTTGGTGAATTTTACCATAATCCTTGCCTTCAGTTCATCTTTGGTTACAAGGAGTTTTGTTGGTCTCTCGCTCAACTGCGCTTCACACATAATAAACAAGGGGGTTGCAGTCTGCGGAGTTATGTCGCCAGATGTAAGGGTTGATGTGGGCGCAGAAATTGTCTGACAGCCATGACTGGGTTCTTGTGCTTGTGTGGCATGGTGCAGAGTCCTTTTACCCGACATAAGTCTTCCAGCATCCAACCTCTTGACTCAGGGCAGCACTACCTCCTCAAGGCACTTGATTTCGGCCCCTGTATTGAGTCTGTGACTCTCATCAACAAATGCGGGAGTTCTTTTCTTATCAGAACGATCTGACTGAGTTTACTAAGCTGCCATATTTTCGTAATTACCACTAGACTCATTCAACTCTTTCCGGATCCTCTACACTCTTCTCAAATTTACACCCAAACACTCTGAAATATTGGTATTGAAGCTTCTGGTGCGAATGCCAAGAAGTACAGCATGCCATTTCCAAATTTCTGGCTTTTTTTTCCAACGACCTGATCGTTAAATGAGTTGGTTGCGAAGTTGCATAACGGATTTGTGTAAATCAGATTCAAATGGCTTTTATATCACTTTTACTCTATTTGTTACCCTTCCAGTTTATTTGCAAATGTTTATGCAGTATAATGTACTGAACAGTAAGCCTAACAGAAAAATTTGAAAAATCAGTTCGATATTCTGTAAATTACTTCGATAAGTACGTTGGAAGTAAATTCTTTCTCTTTTTCATTGTATCGTATTCTTTTGATTCACTTTCACTTCCTGACTACACGCTGTCGTATTCACACGATGAATGTTTTCGTACAACGTACAATTGTACCGATGGTTAGATGCTTTCGTTTTATTCTATGAGGTTTTATAGCTCGTCGTAAGTCCGAGGAACCGTTCAGCAGTTAAGTCATTAAACGAGGAGTGACTGTATGTATGAATACAGAGAGAGAGAGAGAGAGAGAGAGAGAGAGAGAGAGAGAGAGAGAGAGAGAGAGATACATATTAGACTTATCGAAAATGATTTCTAATTTGATTCTACAAATGTATATTCTCATACAACAACATTACTACGTAGAACAAAAAAAAAAAAAAAAAAAAAAAACTTATGAGAATTATCCAGGTGGTTTAAATATATCTTAAATATATGCAATAAAACATGGTGAATTATTTTATTCACACTGATTTTAATTTTTACTAATTTTATTTTAACTAAAAATTTAGTGTCATAGTTAACTGCCTGTCGTGTCATGAAAGGAAATCATTCAACCTGTAATAACGATTACATGTCGAAATACATTATGAGTTTTGCAATTAAAATCGGGGAGCAATTTAGCAGCATTCAGGAGACTATTTAAACATTTTCAAAATAAGTGAATTCACCGCATACCAATTTGTCCATCATTTCACCCCAAGCAAGGCGATAATGCCACTAAGACGCAACGTGAAAGAGAATGAGAAAACTTTAGAAGAAACTGGAAACTCAAATCTAAACAGAGAACAAGACATAAACCTCTACTTCTTTTCAAAATACCGGGGAGGAGTGTGAACCAGACGATAGGAAAACATGTCTACTTTTAGCGAATTATTTCTAGAGCAACTAATCAGGAAAGAAGGCTTGGAAAATTTAATACTTACAGGACAGATTAAATGTAAGAACAACAGAGGAAAACAAGATTGACTAAGTGGATGGCGGAAAGGGTTTAGGAGAGATAATAAATATATTTTTTTAGGATTTACAAAGGACATGGAATTGTGGAGAGCCATGATCGCTAACCCCCTGAAGGAACGTGGCACATAAAAGAAAGAAAAGATAGAGATTTAGGTGTAATGTAGCTCCAAAAAATGAGAAAATTTTAATTTATATGATTTATAGTGGAGATATAGCGTTTTTTTTTTTCTGAACAGATGAAAGCTTTTTTTGTGTGTGTTACATGTGGTAAGCTTAGGGAAAACGAGGCACGCGCCATGTTACTACGTAATCGTGTTGTGACACTGAGGCGATGAGGTGGTTAAATGTTGATTCTGATCAGAAAAGGGTTAAACCCAAAATGGAATGTAGGGGAGAGAGAGAGAGAGAGAGAGCGGATACAGTTTCCTTGGTGAAGTCTGTGCCGCTTGTGTGGAGTGGCGGTGCGTAATGTAAAGTGAAGCAGGTTGAACTTGGGGGTGGGGTGGTTTGGGAGTAATCCCTGTAACTACTCCCGAGAAGGTGGATAATTCTCCAAATCTCGAAAGGTGATTAAGAAAGCAGAAATATGAAGCAAAGATCCCTTATTAGAATCAACGAATCTCAAGAACCCTTCGGCCCCACGCCAGTTTTGGGCCGAAGTGCAGGGAGATATCTTTGAGATCTCGAAGAGTTGAGCTGCGAATCCTGTACCAATGACTCTTTAATCCACGTTAGCTGCCACCAGATTTCCTGATTCCGAAGAACTTTGAACCACAATTATTAGGCGAAGCACAGTGTAACTATAGAGATTGATGCGAGAAGGGGTTATTTTTGCATTACTAAGAACTATATAAAGCAATTGAAGATAAACCCAATGAATCTTTCGCTTTTATTTTTCATTGTGAAGATATTTCTTCCTTAATATAGAATCCGCAGCGGTTTGAACCAATGCTACGATTACTACAACATTCGATCTTCCACTATTCTGAGATCAAGCACACAATGTGGGTAGAGTTGATGTGGATTAAAGGAGCTAGAGTCCAACAACCTGCTTGAGCCAGCCTCAGCATTGGCCAAGGCAGAATTAGCCTTGTGGTTAAAACATCGTCCTAAACCCTGAGGACCGACCACTAAACGTAAACTGTGTAGGCGACAATAAAAGTCTTATACTGTGTTTGAAGAGCAACAGAAGAGAAACAGAGAAGGAAGTAGGTTTGAGTCCTTTCCTTTTATTAGGCTTTATACAACGCCACCTAGCAGACGTTCGAGAACTCCTCGGTCAGAAAAGGTGGCTAATACCACAGTTTCATAATTTCTTTCTAATGATTATTTAAGGTCGTATCCATTTGTAAATTGTCTAACCGCTTCAGTGTTGTATCGATTAACGAAATATGAGTAAGAAAAAATTGTTTTAATGTTTGAAGATACTCGATAACCTTACATGTGCAAATTAAATCATGAATTTCAAAATGTGTTTGCTTTTCATCTAATGAAAACGGCAGCGAATAGTCTATTAATTGGCCATGGCAAAAGATCTTTTGATAAAAAGAAAAAAAAATGATATTGCGAACATATTTAACGATATAATCATTTCTTCATTATTGTAAGATATCTTTTATTTCATCATTTTCCGTTCAATTTATTTGGAAGAAAAACTCCAACTTATAATGTCGATCAAAAACATTTAACGGTTGAAAAAACCTAACTCCGTTATTTCTGATTATTCCGACATTTTTCTCTATGTTTTAAAAGAATATAACCTACAAGATAGACCAAAGGTTTTGGGTCACCCTATGAATTTAATAATTACTAAGTTTCATGCTTTATTTGATTTAATTAACTCCTAGTAAGATAGGATGATAAAACTATTTAACGCATTAGTACATGGTGTTAAGTCTTTTACATAGGAGATCACATAAAATTTAAACTCTTCCAGTCCTAAGATTACTATTAACCAGCAATGTAGCTGCGCTAAAACATTAGGTTATACATTACTGTGATGGATTAATGCCGTTGTTGTTGTTGTTTATGATAAAAAATCCAGGAAGAGAAAATCCTTCTAATTTGAAGTTAGTTACTAAACTAATTTTGAAAAATGATTCAACCTTCAATTCTTAATCAATTATTCAAAATACAGAGTGTGGGCCCCTAAACATTAATCTATAGTGTAATTGTAGGACATAATTAAATAAATTAATAAAAATAACAGCGTATCTCCGCCAAAATCCATAGACATTTTTTTCTGTTCGCGTTTTAATAGAAACTTAGCTTTTTGCGAATTCAATATTTTTATACAGAAATATAAAAAATCAATAGTATTTTATACTTCCATTCAGAATCTTGCTTATTACTTACACCTCAATACATTTCCTTCGTAAGGCTGGCATCTCGCTCTCACCCTTTCACTATCCAAACTGTTAAATGTAGCCGTCTCTTCTACTCTAATAGCTTCATATCTCGCACCTCTCGCCTGTTGAACCCTTTCCCCTTTTCCTGTTTCCCTGATAGCTATAATCTCGAACTATTCAAATGTAATGTCAATCACCGTCTCCAGATAGCTTGATCTATCCCCTATCCTTCTCTTCATCCTTAAATATCACTCCTATTTACTCTCACTCCAACTCTCTGTAACCCCTTGAGTGCTAGTGGCTACCCGCCTTCCTTTGGGTGAAACGCTTAAAAAAAAAAAAAAAAAATTCGCACTGCATATATGATATACAATGATAAGCTTATGCTATCCTGAATGTTTCATTTAATACGTAGTCGATGATCATCATGTTCTTTATCATTTCAATGCACATCTATAGTAAAACCATTAATTAATGCATTTATATCATAAAATATAACAGCCTCATCCTGCCACGAATGCTTGTTTTAATTCCTGATCTAAGGACATACTTGTTTTCACGATTTTCAATGCATTTATATTGTAAAACAATTAGTAATACATTTACATAACATTTTCCCAGGGTTACAATATTTTTTTATTACAACAATAAAAGCAGACATATTAAAAGAGCATTCATAACAAAAAAGAAGGGTAACAAATATATATATATATATATATTTGAATATATTTGAAACGGTACAGAAGCGTATTAAGGCATTAAAAACGAGAAATTTTATATTATGGACCATGATAGATTTAAAATAAAACAAACACCAGTCGACCGGTTTCGTCCCCTCTCATCAGAACTGTTAACGGGGAAATTATGAGGAAAAGAAAAAGAAGTCTGTTATGCATGACATGAATGATTGGACAGGAAGAAATAAATTATTATAAAAGTTATACCAACCAAGATGCTAGAAACGCAGCACAGCAAGTCCAAGCAAACAATCTCTTTGTTTACAAAGAGTAGGTTGCCTGAACCTGATGTAAAGCGTCTCTAACACCTTAAGATGGAATAGCGAGTGCGAACTGGCCAAAACAGAAAACCAGTTCACACTGAAATTCAACGCACAAGTAGGATTCTTTATAAAGTGATCCGCAATCGAAGAATGTTCTTGTTCAAAGAACTCCTTCCTCGTTTATCACATCAGTTTACAGGAAGTCTACATTTACTGGATTATATACTCGATGGGACTCCTTTTGTCCTAAACGACAAAAGATTAATTTGATTAGGACCCTGACACATAGGGCCCTAATGATTTGTTCGGATGACACTTTGAAACATGAAATCAGTTCCTTAACTGAGATTTTTGTGAACAATGGTTATCCGTTGAACATTGTTCACTCAGTTATTCGAGATGAAACTGCCAGGTTTAACAAAATGAAACCTGCTTCAGTGGGTAAATGTTCGGTCTATCTTCGTTTGCCGTGGTTGGGTAGCATTAGTGAATCCTTCGCCAAGCGTATTTCATGGAGTTCACATCAGTGTTATTTTGCAGCCAATGTTCGTGTTGTTTTTCAAACTAAGTCCGTACTTTCATCTATGTGTAAAGACGTTCTACCCCCCCCCCCCATATTAACTCTGTTATTTATCATTTCAAATGTAGTTGTGGATGCGACTACATAGGTAGAACGACACAGCGGTTGGACGTTAGAATTAAACAACACGTACCTGCTATAATACTGAATAAAAAAATTTCTTTGGGTGATACCATTCGTAACACGTATGGGTCTTCGATTGCGGATCACTTTATAAAGAATCCTACTTGTGCGTTGAATTTCAGTGTGAACTGGTTTTCTGTTTTGGCCAGTTCGCACTCGCTATTCCATCTTAAGGTGTTAGAGACGCTTTACATCAGGTTCAGGCAACCTACTCTTTGTAAACAAAGAGATTGTTTGCTTGGACTTGCTGTGCTGCGTTTCTAGCATCTTGGTTGGTATAACTTTTATAATAATTTATTTCTTCCTGTCCAATCATTCATGTCATGCATAACAGACTTCTTTTTCTTTTCCTCATAATTTCCCCGTTAACAGTTCTGATGAGAGGGGACGAAACCGGTCGACTGGTGTTTGTTTTATTTTAAATCTATCATGGTCCATAATATAAAATTTCTTGTTTTTAATGCCTTAATATATATATATATATATATATATATATATATATATATAACCTTAAATTGGCAAAACCCAAATATAGCGGTTAAAAACGGCGAAAGCCTGTTTATCGGTCTTCAGTCATAAGAGCAAAAAATCGATGACACAAAAAGACTTGTGTAACGACTAAAAGAACATACATCGCCAGACTAATGCGATATACAAACAACAAATGTAATATCAAAAGATAATTACCTTTAAGGTCACCAACCATTTCTTCTGTTTACGTAGAGATGGTTGGTAGGACTTGATATATATCAATTCCATAACCTTCAGGTGATAATCGGTATTAGTCTTACTCGGCACTGATAACATGTCAGTGCGATAAGACCGGAAAACCCGGCGATTTTTAATCAAATGTCCAGCTACCGCTGAACCTGATCCATTAAAGTACCTTTGCCAAATTGTCCACCTTCCCCTTGTGAATACTGGCTGGAACGTGTTTGTTAATCCACGTCAGCAACCTTTAACCTTTTCTGCTTACATAATCAGCATCCCCCTGACATCTGAATTTGTAAATAACCGAACTGACATGATGGGTATGCAGATGGGCGAGCGGATTGATCTCAACAGGATACAATAATATCATGCTGTGAGAAGCTTTTGTATTATTGTTTTTTTTTGTTTTTTTTATCACCAAGAACCTTTTTTTGTGTGATATTTGATTAGGGGAGTCAGTTTTTCGTCTAACACAAAGAGAACAATGAGTTCGAAGCTAGCCTCAAGAGTGACGAGTTATGTCGGGCCATCTTTCCATAGACGCACTCATGGTGCTACTAAGGCTGGCGCACGTGTACCTACGATCATTATCGGTGGCGTGTGATATTCGATACACAATATACAGGTTGATTACAGATAGATGGTAAAATAGATATTTATTCCAAATTGAAATGTAGTGTATGATTTAGGCCAGAAAAATAAAATCTTCTTATATGTGCCGTGTTCCTTCATGACGTTGGTAATGATGGCTCTCCACAATTTACTGTCCTTTGTAGCTCTTAATGAATTTTGTCTTTTTGTTATCTTTTCTAAACCTTGTTCCACCATCCATTTACTCAATCTATCCAGGTAGGTTGTGTTATTTCCTCTGTAGTTCTGGCCTTCAGTTTGTCCTTTGAGTATCAAATTTTCCAAGCCATCTTTCCTCATTATGAGCCATAGAAATTACAACCGTCTCTTTTCGGTGTTAAGTATAAGTGTCATTTTTGTTTTCCATTTCTCGAAAGTTTCGCCGTTGCACGCTCGTTCGGTTCATGATATTCTCAGCATCCATTTATAGAATTACATTTCTATTGCCATTGCTTCTTCTTCATCTGGGAGTAGACTGTTCAGCATCCATGTGTAGAATTACATTTCTATTGCTTCTTCTTCATCTGTGAGTAGACTGTCCAGCATTCACTGGCATATATTATTATTATTATTATTATTATTATTCACTGCCTGGTATTATATAACAGTTCAATATTTGATCTAAATCGAATTTAATGCCATTTGTTCTTAGACAGTTGATCTGGGTTCGATCTATTATTTTCTGGTCTTAGTCTAAGAGATGGAAAAATAAAGTTTGCACTCAGTGTCCTACCAAACCACCAAAGCTAGGTGCCTCAAAGAATTTACCTAGAAGGTAACCCCTTAGCCTCCAGATACGGATTTGCGCCTCATAGGACGCCATTGCCTACCACCTGTATGCAAAAATGTAATTAATTCTTTTATTTTAAAACTTTCTGTCTGATTTAATTGAAAGAAAAAAAATTCCAATTTATTATTTCTATCGAAAGTAGTTTAAGCTTGATGAAACACCAAAAAAGAAAAAAAAGAAGAAAAAAAAAGACTAAATCCTTTATTTTCTTTTTCCCGTTATTCCGACATTGTTATCTCTCTCTAGTTTCTTAAAATGTAGCATAATTATTCACTTGTTTGTTCAGAAAAACATTGAATTATCGAAATGAGGGGTAAATGAAAAAGTTTCTATGAGATTATATAAACGCCTGGAAGAGTCCAAATGTAATCATTGCTAAAATGTAATTATTGTTTTATTTTTCTTCTATCACCAGAATTTGCAATATCCATATGACCACTTACATGAGGATTATCAAAATGTTAACGTATATCCATAAATAAACCATGAGTTTACACATTGTAATTAGATTGGATTATTAGGAATGAACAATCAAAAATATTTTAGAGACTAAATCTAACTTAGATAGACTCCAAGAATCTCTGTTCAAAAGTATCTGGGAATATGAAAGTTTGGTGTTGTATTTGTTTTTTGTTATATAGGAATAAAGTGTCACTGCCGATACTTGAGTTTGAACATAGATCACCAGTGAGCAAACACAGGCGATCCCAGCATTGAATTAAGTAGACCACGTGACCATAGAGGAAACGCATATATAGGAAGTCCCGTGACGTTTGGACTGATTTCTATTCTTCCTTTATACTCTATACTATATTACTATACGGATCATTATGTTCTAGTCTATCCTCTATACTATACGGATATCCATTTCTGTTCTATTACTATACGGACCGCTATTCTATATTCTATTCACTATAGTATTTCTCTATACGGATTACTATTCAAGCGAATATTATCAAACAAGAACTATTAATGCTAGTCTTATTCGAAGGCGTCTAACACCAGTATTGTTCTACGGCGTACTATAGTTGTATCTGCTATTACAAAGTCTCTACTACAACGAGCATTACGAAAGTGACAACAAGTATTCATTGGCATCACAAAAGTGGCAACGAGTGTTCATTGACAATATAAAATTTTTCATTTGAAATGTGAGGCAAGCAAGGTGACTTGGGAGTTACATCTCGATAAAACTCTGGAGTATCAGTAAGGATCGAACCCACTACTGAGATCAACAATACTTACTCGATAGCCATTGCCCTACGCCTAGGTGTGCCTAAAATACGCAGTGCAAAAAGCGGCAAACATTCAATAACATTTATTTGCGAGAATAACTCATTAACTATTACACCACGAGTAAGGATCTCGTCCTCTTGTCAGGTTGAAACAAAATGCATCCCCCACCCTGTTTTAACAGAGGACGAAAACTGTGACAGTGAAATCCGAAGGTGCATTGGGATAGCGAAAGATGCCTTCCAAAAGCTAAGCAACGTATTAAGAAACATGAAAATTTCGATAGAAACAAAGAAAATAGTATTGAACTGTTACGTAATATCAGTTCTATATGATATTGAATTTCTGAACAATGTGCTGACAATTGAAGAAAAGACTTGAGGCAACGAAAATGTTTTACTACTGAAGGATGTTGAACTGAAGATGCCTGTAACCAGGACGTTTTTCAGGAATATAGAAAGAAAAAGGACTCTTACGCTTGGAATTAGAAAGGGATCGTAGAAATTTCTATGGCGCATAATGAGGAAAGAGTGCTTAGAGAATTTGATACTCACAAGATATACTGAAGGCAAATAGGAATGAAGGAAGCAGTGAATAACAAGCCTATGTAAATGGACAACAGAACAGGGACTGGGAGGGATGGTGAAAAATCAAATTTTGTTAAGAACTACAAAGGGTAAAAAGTTGGGGAGAGTCATAATCGCCCACGCCACGAAGATCACGGCACATAGAAGAAGAAATACTCTGTGTAAACCTTCCATCGGAATATACATAAATATTCATGACATATTCTACATTTTGAATTATTATTATTATTATTATTATAATTTTGTGAGAGAAGAAAACGCCTACTAATCAACAGGATATACCAAACAACAAATAATTATTATTATTAATTAATGAAACAACATTATTGAAAGCAACAAATATTCGAAGCCAATATGCATGGAATTCAATATGATACGTTTATACCAGGCACATGCAGAGCAGCCAAATATGATATTGTAAAGGGTTTTTGTAATGCAAGAAATTATTTACAAAGATATAAATGTTGTCCTTAATTTACCCCATGCTGAGAAATTGTAACATAGTATAAAACAATAAAAGTGGCAAGACAAGAAACGAGAGGTCTTTACGTTTAATATTACCTGAATTGAAAACGGTCAGGGCGTTGGTATGTTCTACGAACTTCGAGATATCTTGTGGGCTTTTTTGTCTTCATTGTGGTCTTCGGATGACGTCTACCGCTTTGGTCTATCGTCAGCAACTGGCATGGACATACTGTACATGTTTCTATGCGTACTAAATAGCAACTTCGCTTTTGTAAACCCACAAACTCACGTCCCAGACCGGCTGTCACGTGACACAGGCGATTGTCTTATAACCAAAGGAAGATAATTGCCCTTCGCAATCCTACAATATAATCCTCCAGTGAAATTTGTCCGCGTATCACTTATCATTGTGAACCTGTCTTCGGTACAGCTACCTAACCATGTAGGCTAAAAAAAAAAAACATCGGTTACTGTAATTCAGCGCTAAACATGTAGCATTTGGGTTTTATTGTCTCTCACACCGCCATTTTCTGTGTCTGCATAGAGGAGTAATATTATAATAAATATCTGCATTTATATATATACATATATATATGCATACACACACACACACACACACACATATATATATATATATATATATATATATATATATATATATATATATATATATATATATAAAGCGTTCTCAACTGTTTTTTGACAATTTTTTTCATCTTCTTTTCAGTTAAATTTTATCGCAATTCTTGTTATATTCTTTCCTATTATTCCAATCTTACACGTTCTTTTCTTCTGCTTTCCGTCTTTTTCTTTTTATATTCTTGAAAAGAATATGCGGTTAAATTAAATCAAATCTAAACATCAGTCTTTATTTTTCTCTCAGCGTCTGGTACGCCGCCATTTTCTGTATTTTCATATACGATTAATATTAGGAAAAATACGATTCAAATTTCTAACATGAAGTATTGTCAGTTAATATCTTCAGACAAATATTTTTTCATCTTCCTTTTATGTAATTTTTGTCGCAATTCATCGATCATGATCTTACGATTATTAAGACATGCGACTTTGAATTTCTTCGGAGAGTATTCCCCACGAATCCCGCTGTTCGTTAACGATTTCGAAATGACAATCGGGGAATAACGATAAAACCTAACTGGAATACAAATCAAATAAATATTAGTCCAAAATGAATAACTGACAATGCTTCATCTAAAAAAATATCTGACAACACACGACTATTATTATGAATTTTATAGCAAGACAAATAAGATAAAATACAAGGTACGATGTGTAAATTGTGGCCATTTATATTTTTTAAATTTCGCGCATGCTCGTTGTTTGTTTTTGATTTTGTTGACTACACAGTATAGTAGGGTCAGTTGGGTAGCCTCTGTGAGAAAAAGAGCACCATGACGCAATTCACAGCACCAGAAATTTGGAAACGACATGTTGTACTGCTTGGCATTCGTGCCTGAAGCTCCAATAAAAACATTTCAGAGTGTTAAGATGCCGATCTGAGGACAGTGCAGAGGATTCGGAAAGAGTTGAATGAGTTTAATGGTCATTACAAAGGTATTTGGAGTGATCACTAGTGATGGCGGCATTATGTCTCTATTCATCTTGCCACAGGACCTCAGAATCAACGCGGAGGTCTGCATCAAGTGCCTTTAGGAGGAAGTTCTGACCTGTGTCAAGTGGGTGGCTGCTGAAAGACGCTCTGTCTGGCAACAAGACACTGTACCATACTATACAAGTAGGAGGACCAAGTCATGGCTGTCAGAAAATTTCTGGATCACATCACCCCTTACGCCTCCCAACCTAATTCCCAGACTACAACACTCTTGATTATTATGCGTAGGTCGCAGAGGAGCGAGAGACCTACAAAACTCCTTGTAACATCAAAGGCAAGGATTATGGCAGCATTCGTCAACTTAAACAAGGAGACCGTCCAGAACAGTTGCAGGAGATTCCGAATTCGCCTGGATGCTGTAATTGAAGCCAATGGCGATTTTATTAAATAAACTTACTCAAATAAGTGCAAGAGAAATAGGATAAAAATGTATTACTCGTAAAAATTGAATAATAATTTACAATACTTCTCTCTGAATTTCTGGGATATGGAGTTATCATTATTTACATTATTTAGACTGTTTTTCTCGTCTTTGTTGTTGTTATCACAAGTTTCACTGGCCTTCATCAGGTGTATATCGATCTGAGTAACCGACAATGAATTCTGAACGAAACCGTTTATGTAATCTACAGGGGAAGTGGGACAAGAAAAATCTACCTCCGCGGACTAAATAAAAGGTTCAGTTCAAAATTTCCTGGAGTTGAAGGCTGGAGGGTGCAACGAACAAATTTATAAACCTGTTCCTATTGGTGTGCCCATAAATATATATAAATAAAAAATGAATTAAACTCTTACTTTGCCGCGTTCATAAAAAAATAATTAAAAAATAATTTTAGTTTAAAAAAATAATTATAATAAAATAATTATAAAAATTATAATTAATTCACTCTTTCTCCTTCACACACAAAAATACATGACATCCCCATTATCGGACAGGCAGTCAACACGTAAGTTGACAAAAATTCTGCCCCTTTTTCCTTCTTCAGTCCACAATGATAACATTCGTTTAAAAACATTCAATAAAAATTCGAGGTAAGAAAACGCCAAACACTTTTATTTTCCCACTAAATTATGTGGATACCTATATGTATAAAAACAATATGCAAGTAGAAGTGAATACTTATTTCTTATCTTATCATTATGTCAGATTCCGATCCATATTTGAACTACATTTGATTCCAATTCACAATTTTACCCAGTATTACTGTCTCTCGTTTAGCCAACAACACAAAACAACCACATAATAAATAATATTCATTTGTTGTTTCTACGTCTTCCTGTTCTCACTTTCTACGAGTATTATTTTATATATGAATTTTAGGCGGCTTATAATTCTATAAATGTTAGGAGTTTATAATTAGTTATAACTCCCTACACTATTTGTTTCTTATTTAATCATTCCGTCGAATTTAAACCATTTTCCCAATTCATCTGGAAGAATTTCATTCATGTTATTCTTTGTATTGAGAAGTCAGATAACTCTGGGCGCTCTACTATTTACGCCCTTGGGCCAGACTAGCCAAATATTATTAAATATCTGGAAGAATTCTACCTCCGAGTGTTGATTATCAATCAAGTCTAATCGCACTCTATTATTTATATTTTAGGGTCAGTTTCCACTAGGAACTCCATAATATTGGCCTTGTGTGAAACTATTCTTACTAAATTTCCCCATTGTCTATTCATCCACGAAAATGACAAACCACTGCGTCTACAGATAAAAATATTAGCACACCCCACGCAAACAAGCAATGGAACTGGCGGGAAAATCAGACAATCGTGTCCATTTTATCAGGCGATACGTGCACAAATATTCCAACGGGCGCAGATTGATACAAATATGCACGCACGCAAATGCTTGATTGCGCACACATGGCAAACCTATCTCCTGGGTAATCAGAATTTACAATTCGTGACTCAGTCTTAAATTCTTCAGTTTCTAAATTTCCCATGATGCACGTGATTTTCAGGAAAGCAAACGACAGAGAAAAATGGCCGACATGTTTCATGTTGTAGACTAGTATCAGGTAAATTGTGTATGTGTGTGCGTGCATACACTTTTTTGTGTGGTGCCTGAGTGTGTGTGTGTGTGTGAAACAACGTGGATTTATCGGTATCGCGAGCGACGCACGTAACTAATAGTCTGATAAAAAAGGGGATTTTTTTGTTTACTCGTTTTTCGTATGGATCCCATGAATGATGCGAAACTCAGTATCTGTCTATATTTCTGAGGTGAGGTATTATGTTGAGATAGAGAGATCTGAAAACACTGAAATAGATAGATAGGTAGGTAGATCTAAACACTTTGAGATAGGTAGATCTAAACACATTGAGATAGAGAGATAGATTTGAACACATTCAGATAGAGACATCCGAACACACTGAAATAGATAGATAGATAGATAGATAGGTAAGTCTAAACACATTGAGATAAGTAGATCTAAACACATTGAGATAGGTAGATCTAAACACATTCAGATAGGTAGATAGATTTGATCACATTGAGATAGAGAGATCTGAACACAATGAAATAGATAAGTAGATCTAAACACATTGAGATAGGTAGATCTAAACACATTGAAATAGAGAGATCTGAACACACAGATAGATAGATAGATCTGAACATACTGAAATAGATCTGAACACTGAAATAGATAAATCTGAACACACTGAGATAGACAGGCATATATATATATATATATATATATATATATATATATATATATATATATGGACATACTGAGATAGATAGATAGAGAGAGAGAGAGAAAGAGAGATATCTGAACACACTGAGATAGATAGATAGATAGATAGATAGATCTGAAGAAGATAGATAGGTATTGATTAGTAGTTATGTTTATATGTCAAGTCTCTCTACGTGTGCTACTGGTACCATGTAATCCAGAACTATTTGCCGCATGTGTCTATATTTCTGAGATGAGGTATTATGTACACTATCTACATTATTCGGACTATTGTCCTCATCTTTGTCGCCATATTTATTACAACGTTTCGGTCGTTGTACGGACCGGCCTTCTTCAGGTGGTTGGAATATCGAACAGAACTCTTTATTTCGCTCACTGGGGTAGACTGTTCTAGTTCCACGTGCCATGTCTAATGGATGTAAGTTATCAGTTATCTCCTGCTTAATTCCCTCTCCAAGTTCTTCACCGCCTTAACCAGGTATTGCAATCGCGCTCTTTTGGTCCTATAACTGGATCTAACTAACGCCTTTATCCACTGTACCATGTGTCTGAATAGTATAAATAGTATAAATTGGACAACACCTATGTTAGACAACAACTATGTTGGACAACATCTATACTCTCATTAGGATTTTATAGTAAGGAGGCATGATAGACATCTAACATGTTTAAAAGCGAGACATTTCAAAGACATTTCAAAGACCGGATGAAATTTCTTGTAATGTTAACGTCTTCATAGCTATGTCTTTAGACATTACGTGAATGGTAAACGGTACAAGCTAACAATCACTGGGCGAAAGGGTTCTTATACTGAACTCAACATTCTGGGTGAAAGGATTCCCCGATGGAAAAACAATTGCCCCGTGACTCCGAAAGGTTACACGTTGGTTAACATTGTTTTGTGATGTCAACGAACACTCGTTGCCATGTTTGAAATACCAACGAATATTCGTTGTCACTTTTGTAATGCTCGTTTTAGTAGAGACTTTGTAATCGAAGATACAACTATAGTAACGCCGTTGAACAATACTGGTGTCAGACGCCTTCGAATAACACTCGCAGAAATAGTACTTGCTCGATAATACTCGCTCGAATAGTAACCACTGCATTGATCCGAATAGAGAATACTGTAGAGAAGAGAATAGAGAATAGCGGTCCGTATAGTAATAGAGGATAGAAGAGAAATAGTGATCCGAATAGTAATAGAGGATAAAATAGAAATGGCGATCATTTAGACGTCACGCTACTTCCTATATATGCGTTTCCTCTATGGTCACGTGGTCTATTTAATTCAATAATAGGATCGCCTGTGTTTGCTCACTGGCGATCTATGTTCAAACTCAAGTGTCGGCAGTGATATTTATTCTTATATAACACATCGTCTATGATTTAATCTGTAGACGGATGACTCCAGATCTTGCTCAAGACAAGCTTACACGTCAACAAAGGCCTCGCTTGATTTCAACACAGATAACTCGAGGCAAGTTGTCAAGTTTGCCCGATCATGAACTGATGATGATTAAGATTAAGATTCTAACAAAGCTAATATCTTAAATTATTTCCGTTCTAATTTTCATTTGCTCCAGTTTTCCCTTGAATATGTTGAAAATTAATTTAAATACAATGGACATTCCAGAGTGTGCAGGATAACCACAACGTGCGACCGCGTCTTTGTCGACGGGATTACAAAATAAAACATACTTTTCTCGCTAACATTTCTAAGAGTTGAACTTATTAAACACTTTTAATACCGAATCTTGCATCAGAACGAGTATAAGTCTCTCAATAAATTGGAAAATTTGTGCGCCAGGTGATTACGCCTGAGACAAACTTGAGTGAATTTAGCTAGGAGAGAAGAATAGCCATTTCCATTTTTTTGAATGGCAGCATTTAATAACAGACAAATATTTACAGTTTAAAGACTTCGCCGATTTTACAAGTATATTATTCTTTATTCACTTATTAGGGCAATGAAAGCTATTCATTAATTATTAATTTCCTCATTTAGTGATCGATACCGCGACACTTCAACGGCTACACAAATAGTCCAGATTTGCTGAAATTTGTTATATTTACTAAACACCCGAGAATAGTATATGGTATACACTAATCCTACGAGAATGGTGAACGGTACAAACTAACAATCCTGGAATGGCGAACGTAATTCCTAGCCAAGCACCCGATAATGGTGTAGGGTATTCGTTAACCATCCGAGAACAATAAACCGAAACATTTAATGGCTGTATGCGATCGCATTTTTCTTATTTCCTAAGGCGCAGATAGGCAATAAAACTCAGGATTAATTATCGTCAGACAATATTGGCTTCTCGGTATTAATTAATCGATATAATAATTAATTATTTCAGATAATTACTCTTTTTCTCTTTTGTAAAATAATAACGTGTCAACTTAAAGATTGCTTTCCGAAAATATCTCATGGTTTGCAGCGAAGGTGTCGAAGCCCATTGGGATGTTGCGGACAGAAGATGGTGAGAAGCCAAAAGACTTAATATGTAATTATTGTGATAAAGAAGTTGAAGATTTATTATATGTACATCTATGGGTTCAATAAATATTTAGATTAATCAATATCATTGATCTTTCACATTCATCACGTCATGTTCCCATATTGTCGGATACTCATATAATTAAACTTTACAATAGAGGACGAATACCATTTGATCTCATAATCATATGCTCGCGCCTTTACCTTTAGGATAGTATACTCATGTCCTCGTGAATTTTTTACTAAGAAAAATTGCTGTAATGATCGTAAGCTCATACGATTTGCTCTTAGGATGATCTACTCAAAATATTTGTCGTTATAATCCTATGCGCATAGGTAGGAATAACGAGCTTGTTATGTACATGGATAGCACCCTGGGTATGACGATAAACTACATCCGGCAGGAAGGCCTCTGATTGGGAGATTGGATGTTTTGAGAAGAGTGGAAGCACATTTTAATTGCTGTTGTTCCCATGTCCATCATGTCCTGGGGTGGTAGTACCTGTTAGGGTCCCAGCTATGGACAAATAGTGAACCCCCGAACAAAAACATTAATACCAGCAATACATTATTCTATAAAAAATACTTACCAAAAATGTACATAGTAAAAGCCGTGAAGGTCTGAACTGGTGGAACTAGAATAGAATAACTCACGTTTCCTCCTTATTCCAAATACAAGGAAAAATTCTACTCCCGCAAATTCTTTCACCTGACTTACTCCATTGCGGATCAGACTCTCGCCTGGATGCTTTCCTGAATATTAGAATTTTAACCTCTTCAAGTTTCAGTTGCTATCTCTCTGTTTTATTCTCATAATCGCCACTTCCTTCAACCGCCTCTTCTTATCACTTCTCAATCAGTAACCATCTACCCTGAGTGGCTCTTACGCCTTGTAGTGAGTATATAGTATTTAGTGTTAAATGGTATAAATTAATTATACATTTTTACATTCAAACATAAATTACTATTAAAAATGTATTATGCCTTTTATAGTATTAGAAATATATATTGCATATTATTGTTTCTATATTTTACTGTAGGTTATATGGCCGCAGACCCATCATGCTAGGTGTTTGCCGGCCACTGCCACCGCGTGGATAGGGAAATCGTCTCAACTTTTCTCCTATGGTATCCTTTTGGATTTTCCAGGCACCATAGCTCGAATCTGGGGACAGCAATACAGGATCGAACAGAGTGTAAAGGGATTGTCAATTGAGTTCCAACCAACCATGGGGTGGGGGAGTTTGAAGGATGATGATGATGATGTGCTGATGATGTGGTTATTTTACATTTTTTCGAGTTCCCACATTCAAAAGAAATCAGTCTTGTTCATAGCCTAGACTGTTTCCCATCTAATTCTACAGATGCCAAACAAGAAGCTAGAAGGGGAAAGAATGAATCCATACATGTCCAAGTGGTTTTCGTGCGAAAGTAAATGCCTTACAACTCGGCACGCCAATCCCATTTTCTGTTGCTATAACCGCTACACTACGCGCATATCGAACTAAACATTGTCCATTTAGCATATTATGAGATTATGCAGAAGAAATTCGCTTCTTCTCCAGGAATGGATTTTAGAAATTCTAAAATTTCGTCCGATTTCGTGAAATGGTCCTGGCCGATAACTTTTCTTTTTAACACACGATTTGTATTTTTCTTATTCTTTTATTGATTTTTTTTCTTCCCCTATTTGGACTCAATTGAATTAATATTAAATCTTCGGATTTCGTAACTTTTGACTTTGTCCAATTACATTTGGTTGAATTATGATTAACAATATGATATTGAACGTCAATAGCCACATTTTTGTGGTGTCCGCTGATTGTGAAGGATGCTGAAATTATCGCGAGAAATTGCAATAAATAAAAAAAAAGGACGAAAGGTGGCAAAGGAAAATGATGAAATGTTCAATGTTTTGATGTGGAATATAGAAAAACAAAACAAAAACAGAGGCGGAATCCTACTTTGGAATTGTTGCAAGATTTCGCATCATTTTTCCAGAAAGAACACATAATGGAATGCAGCAAAAGAAACTATAAAGAAATCTCTTTAAATTGGTTCAGGTATTCCGTACATCGCCATTGTGTGTTCAATTCCTGCGTTGGTGAGTAATAAAGACTGAGACTTAGTAGAAACTATTAACTGAGCAGTACTAAATAAATATAAGAACTGAACGAGAACAATCTGCACCTGCAGATTAAATAAAGTGTTGAGTTTGAAATTCACTGAAAGTTATCCGGTTCAGGAAATATCGGAAGAAGGCTGGAGAGCGCAACGGTCGAAATGCTGTAACAATATCAAGCTAGATAGATAATGAATAGACTGAGATAGATAGATAGGAACATATTAATAATATATATATATATGTGTGTGTGTGTGTGTGTGGTAGAGAGAGAGAGAGAGAGAGAGAGAGAGAGAGAGAGAGAGAGAGAGATATGAACAGACTGTGGTAGACAATTAGAAATGAAAGAACTGTGATAGATAGATAGAAAGCTAGGAACATAGATAGACATGAAAGGACTGTGATAGATAGATAGATAGATAGATAGATAGATAGATACTGAACAGAGATAGATAGATAGATAGATCACCGACCCGACCCAGAAATTTATTCAGTCATTAATGATCGGCTATACTTTCAATGAGTCTCCTTGCCTTGGGCGTCTACTTGGATACAAACTTACCCCAGACCTCAAGTGAATCTCATACGACCCCACGCTAAAAATGCTTAAAAATGTGTCGCTCCTCTTGACATTCACTAGAATTACAAACGTCAAATCTGTCCAGAAATGAAGTATTACTCCCATATTTTGGCTGAAATTGCCCACCCCTCACTTCCCACTCTTAACAGAGTTAAAGCATAGTGCTGTGGGAAAAGGGCGGATAAATCACAATGATATGAGATCAAATTTTATGGAAGTTTAACAGAATTTAATTCAATATAACTTTAACTTAGTATAAGTATATTTATGTTTTATCGTTGGCAGATAGACGTTCCCACTTTCTGGTCTGTATCTAATATGGCGACAATATTCTGCTACCTCGTTCCAGCATAGACACTCCTGGTGTTGCCATTAAGTTATAAATAAAAGACATTCGTATTTTGTGTAATTTCTAAGCTTCAAATAATAAGCAAGAATTAACGAGAAAAGGACAGATAAATAAATTAAATAAATGGAATAAAATACAAATTAAATTACATTCAACGAACTAGACAACATTTCGCTAGCGTCTCTCGACTAACACACGTTGTCTCTTGGAAGTTTGTGGATAATATAGCGAATTCGTTCTTCTGTTTGCTACCTCATCCCAACACGGTCATATTCACATTCATGTAAGAGTGACATAGATAGATAGATAGATAAATAGATAGATCTAAAAGGACTGAGATAGATAGATAGATATCAATTAAGTAAGGTGAAAATATTATTGAACTTAACTTAAAGTCATTGAAGGAATACTCTTCGTTTAGAAATTCGAAAGATGATACGAAATTTTAAAATGTATTGTGGAATTTGTAAAAAAGCGAAACCATATGTTTTATAAAATGTTTCTATTTGTAAGTATTTTCTGTACATTTTATTTTGTATTCATCCCAGGAGAATGTTTAAAAACCATGAAAAAAATTGAGGTCCTCGAATTAGAAATTCAGTAAAAACTATTAACAAAGCATTATTTAGCTAAATATATTATTTCTATTATTATTATTATTATTATTATTATTATTATTATTATTATTATTACTATTATTATTATTATTATTATTATTATTATTATTATTATTATTGTTTGTGTGTTATGTTTTCTGCTTTGTATCCTGTAAAGCCAGATCCAAACTATGGTCCTTAAGCCCTATAGGAGAATTGTCATTTAACTTTTCTTAGTATATGGGATGTTCCTAGTAGAGCGATCTCCTGGGCAACTTGTATATTGATGTTGTCTGGGACATTGTTAGCAACATTGTCCATTCCTGTTGTGGATTCCGGGATGAAATCCGATCTCAAATGAATGACAAACGCAGGAATGAAATATAGCAAATAAATGTATTGACGCAATAATACAATTGGTAATACGGTTAGTAGATCCAGAAATGCGGTTAGTAGCAATAATAATATATATACAGTCTGGGGAATTCAGTATCGAAGTAGGACTTCCTTCTTAGTCTACGTGCTCGCAACTGTGACTCCTACAAAGCGGTTACCTCACACTCTTACTCTATCACTCTATCAGTGTATCTCTCGTCTAACACCCGGCATTCACCGGCAACAGTACAAGTACACACTGGGCAAGTCCACGCATGAAAAAGGGGTGAACCCCAATAACAATTCCTTTTCTCACGAGTCCCAGAGATCTGATTACTATTGGCACAGTCTCAGTCTTCATTCCCCAGATCCTGTTAATCTTAATCTCCAGGTCCTTGTTTTTGGACAATTTCTCGATAATATTTATAGGGTTGATTCTCTCGGATGGTACTGCTATATCAATTAACATACACTTCCTGAATTTCTTGTCTTTTACGATAATATCAGATCTCTTGGCTTTTATTTCGCTGTCAGTTTTAATTGTCCTGTTCCTGAGGATATTTACATCGTTATTTTGGGTAATGTTATTTTGCGAAAGACAAAGAGCTCGATGTTTTGAAATGTGTTCGATTTTGCATCTTGGTCAAATAGAGATTTGTGATGAGAAATCGTAATCGATGAAGGGCTCAAACGTTTTCGAAAACCAAAATTGCACCAACAGAAGATTATGGTGACTCTCTGGTGGTCTGCCATTAGTGTTGTTATACTTTAGAGCTTTCTGGAAACTAAGCAGAGCATCACTGTTGAAGTTTACTTCTACTTTAACTGTAGGGAATGTACATTCAATGAAGCAAATTTCGACCGGGACTGGTAAAATCGACGAGGTCCAATACAATATTCACCCACATATTGTCAGGATAACAATGCCTAAGCTCAACGACTTGGGGTACGAGACATTAGCATATCCGCCATAATCCCCACATCTTTTGTCCAT
>OZ010606.1:66492727-66572727 GCA_963932145.1 Acanthosepion lycidas | reverse complement strand
TACGACTGAGTAGTGGGTTCTAATCTTCACTACGTGCCCCCTACTTTCGGCCTTGTGCCACATCTAAGCTACGCTTGGAAAATCACTATTCCCTTTCACTGACGCTGGAAAAGGTCTGTATGAACTCTATCATTTTTATGGCTCAAAATGATGCGGTGCCATGTCCTGTGTGATATTTTACGAACCTTTGCTTTGTTGATTGTTTGAAAAGCACTCCGAACGGTGTTTTTTCAACTGATGGGTATTCTGGTATCGTTCATGTGAAACTCTCTCCTTGATAATACCCTACAGAAGGTTGTTATATTATGTATGGGTGACAAGACTTTCAGACCAGCCTGTAACGCTTCAGGACTTCTTCATATTTGTCCGCCGTGATAGCCGAAGGTGAAATTCAGTATTTCATTGACTGAACGGAATGCTGATCCAGTTTTACTTCCCCATTTGATTTAAAGTATTGCTGAAGTGGTTTTTCAGAAAATATTTTTTTTTTTTTTTTTTTTTTTACCCGGTTTCGATTTTAGCTTTTCCAAAAGTTTCTAATTGTTTATATTTCCACGCTTGTGTTTTGAGCAAATTAAAAAATCTAGGGGCGTAAAGAAATAGTAAGGAAATGTGGTAGAATCTGTTTTGAGGGACATGCCTCTGGTTTAAGCAATCAACTAAGAATTGGCTTAAACTTGTTGATAAAAAATGTGTCTTTATTAATTTATTTGGTGGTTTTGTAGTCGCATTGGTAGATGGGAAGATATTAAAATCCTTTATATTTTGGCTGAGGGATATTTTTCTGGTGTGGGGATCCCTAATTTGTTGGCGATGAACTGTCATCCTTTCTCTAATTGTCTCGCCGTTTTGGCCAATGGAATGCTCATGATAACCCATGCATATTATAATGTATTTTAGATTCTCTGATTTGCACAGGAAATAATTTTGAATTTTGAATTTTGATCTGTCTTTGAAGTGAAATTCGTGACATTCTAGTAGGTAGCAGCATACTCCAAAAAGTGGTTCGTTGCATTTTTTCACCTTAGGCTCATTAATTGTGCGATCTCAAACGCAAAGTTCGTTGGTATGAGTAATTTTGATTGTTGTTTACTTTTTATGTTTGGGTATTTTTGTAATAGGCTTTCCATTTTTTTTGTCCTTTAGTACGATTGCTAGATTTAATTGTATGTGTGTGTAGATTTTTGTGTTCTTTGAATAGACAGTTGACATAAAAGGGACGACCTTTTTTCTTTTTCTTTTGTTTTGTTTCTCGAAGCGTGTAGATATTAATTCGTTTTGCTTTTTCTCTCTAAAAACAATTACTAGTGTGGGATTCCTCCATATTGTTTCTAATGTCGGTATTTTTGATGTTGTACTTGTAATTATTATGTATTGTAGTATTGTTAGTATTGTTCAGTTTATGGTAGCTGTTCGTTATTTGTTGACTTTGGTTAAGTCTGGGTTTATTTGTGAAGTTCCGATTTTGTGGTCTGTTTTCTCTGATGTTGTAGTTTTTATTTGTTGTTATATGTATATTCTTTGTAGTTGTTTTTTTCCCGTGATGCCACTGGTTTTGTCTAGAACGGTTTATGTAAATCCATGGTTTGGCTGTGTTATCTCTCCTTGTTGGTCTATTTATGTGTTGAAATAATGATAGTTGTCTTGAAGGATTTCTGATTCGGCTTTTGTCAAATGTTTGGGCTGAATTTTGTCTATAGTGTGATTTTCCTTTGATGGCTTGAGGTAGCGTGGTGTCGGCGTAGTTTTTCACATGATTGTTTATTGTCTCAAAAAATGGATTTTCTTCTCTCTATTTTAAATTATTCTTCATAGTGTTTTCGTTTTTCTCCCATATTCCAAATGAGATTAATTCCGCCTTCTCATATTCTTGTTTCCATTGCTTATAAATATCGTCCAGTGAATCTCCATTGTAGTTTTTAGAGATTTCAATTTCCATTTGTTTATTAATCTCTTTGTATTTTGGTTCATTTGTGTTTTCTCTTAGTTTCATTTATTTGATTTTGCTACCCATTATTTCGATTGATTTCGGACTTGTCGTTGTGGTTCTCTTTCCTTTTTCAGGTTCCAGATTGGGAATTTTCTGAGGTTTTTGGTTAATATATTGTTTATTTGTTTTGAAAAAGAAATTAGCTCTGGGGATATATATATTCCGATAATTCTTTCAGTTTGGTTTTATCTTCATTTTGTTTTATTTGAACGATAGTTTCTATGTTTTTACATAGTTTTTCATTTGAGTGTTGTTATCCCTCGTTGTATGTTTTTCTGTAATTTCATAAAATCTAGATAGATAAATATATAGATGTGCTTGTGTGTGTAAAAATTCAGATATAAATAAAATATATCTGTAAATACAAAATGAGTAAAGACAAACGGAAAGATAACGTCCAGCGAAAGACATTAGTAAAAAAAATATTTTCTTTTTGTTTATATATATTTATATATATAAGGAGGCACTGTGGAGTAATGGATAGCGGCTTGGATTGAGGAATCGGAGAGATGAGTTCGAATTCCAGTCGAATCCAGTTACATTTACTTATGTGCTAATACCCTTGGGAAAGGTGTGAATCCTCTTCTTCTCCCTCCAGCTATGGGTAAATAGCAAGACAAACTGGGTTCTATAGCCTTGGATCTATAGCCTTGGATGGCAACTGGACTAGGCAAAGGACAAATCTCAATTTAAAACCTGCGGAGGATCGTTTGGTCTCTGTATTCGGCCCTTCAAAAAGTGTGGATGGCCCTGCACGAAACCTTCACCACTATAATTAAATCTCAATTCAATCTTAATTACGTGGAATGGTACCGGAGAGTCGAATATATATATATATATATATATATATATTTATATTTGTATATTTAGGCAGCAAATGCTCTTTCAGGCATGTCTGATTGAATAAGTTACAAGCGATATGTCTGCTTATTGTCAGAAAGAGATGGAGAGTACTTGGATAATAAAAGTGATTCTCACTGTTACATTGCATTTTTTGCCATATTTGATTGTTATATATGGAAAAATATTCGTAAATATGAAAGGATTATGGTCAAAATAAGCAGACATAACGTTTGTAACTTATTCAATCAGACACATACACACACACATATATATATTTGGAGATATAAAATGTACTGTACATCTAGTTGCAACACATTCAACTGTCTGCGACCCTAGTAGTAATCTTTCAATGGTAGCTCTTTGACAGAAATTTCCTCTGGTAATCAGATCTGTTACATAAGAAAGAAATTTTATTCTGTGTAAAACTCAAAGACAACGGAAGAACTGCGACAGAAAAGAAAATGGCAGATAGCCGTTATTAAATAGAATGAGAACCGAAAATTGTTTGATCATCTCTAATTTTATTTTTACTCGTAAAGGAAGAGCTTCCCCACCGTTCTTTGTTAACGCCTTTACACGTTTAGACTTTCAAAATTGATCTCTGTCACCACCCCCGACTGTCTGTCACCTTATAAACCTCTATCTTTTCGCTTGCCTCTCTGTTTCCGTGACTCAGCACTCTTTATTTTTCTAACCCCTCTCTTTTTCTGCATCTCTTTCTTTTTTTCCCCGTATCTTTCATTTTTTATCTCTCTTTCTGTGAATCATCCATGCTTGTTATATCATCTTTATTTTTTTATGACTAAACTGAGATCGGTCACTTATTCAACCTTCCAAGACTTGTCTACGATCCTGGGAATATTATAACAAATGTATTACTTTTAATAAAGGAAAGATTATCATAATGGTTATTCTCAGAACTTATTAGAAACCCATGAAGCCTGGGTGTGCGTTGTGGTGTAATAAGAAATCTAAGAGCCGAGTTCGAATTCCAATCGGGTTCATTACATTCACTTACGCGCACATACCCTTGGGAAAGGCATGAACCCATCTCTCCTCCCTACGGCTATGGGTTTAATAGCAAGACAAACTTGATTCTATAGCCTTAGTTGGCAACCAGTCTACCACAGAAAGAAACAACAACCTATTGCGGGAAAACCATGAATCGAAAGAAACATGATCGCCCAAGCGTGTATCACGTATGGCCCTTAACTGACTGATAAAGACTGAACCTTTAGGCAGGTGTTGTGATCAAAATGACAAAGAAGAGGATGTTAGTTCGAATCATTCACAGAATAATAATACTTCATCTCAGCAATTCAGATATTAAAATGTCAGAAGAATTCTTGAGTCCAAACACAATTGTCAAAACAAACAAGATAAAAATACTGAGCTGTGTAGTATCGACTTAGAAATGGACACGAGACAAGCAATAACTGAGCAGAACTAAATAAGAACAAGGCGAAATATGACGAGTTAAATTCAGGGGATAAAATAGAGTTTATTGGTTCAAGAGACATTTGAAGATTGCCGGAGAGTACAGCAGCCCAAAAGACTAAAACGTTGTAATGACAATAACAAAAATAAGTACATTAGTCCGAATGTAATTAATGTAGATAATGATAACACCTTGTTCCTGTAATTCAGAAGAGAAAATGTGATTGGCGGAACGGGATAAAATCCCAAGATGCGGAAGATGATATGTCAAATTCAAACAATTACGGTACTTTGGGAAATATTTAAACACACGACGAGAAAACACCACACCAAAACCGGAAGTCTCATTGGAATAGCGGAAGATGTTTTCCGAAAGCAACAAGAAAATTTCGTTAGAAACAAATAAAAGACTGGTGAGCTGCAATGCAATATCAGTTCTCTTACGTGGTAGTGAATACTGGATAATCTCCTTACAGATAAAGAGAGAACTTGAAACCACAAAAATATGATTGGGTTTGTATGAGTCTGTTCAGTGGAAAAATGGGATAGTGTCCCGTTGTATGTTTACAAAATTTTCTTCTGAATGTTCGAAAGTTAACTAGTTTTTATGTCGGGGTCGGTTGTTTTTAAATAGGTATCTAGAAGTGAAACATTTTCCTCCTGTGTAAGGAAAAAAATTCTAAAGAAAGTCTATATTGTGTGTGTTTTTTTTCTTATTTCAAAGGAACTATTTTCACAGGCATACTCTTGGGAATTTCACAGAAAGTCTTATCATTTGAAAATAAACACAAAAATAATTATTATATTTGAATAAAGTATAATAGAAGTCTTGTTTAAATTATGATTTATCGGTTTAGGAACTTGTGATCTTAAAAGAAAAAAACAATATTCCGAAGAATGGTGAAAAGTATTGACTCCTTGTATACTAGTGGGTCTAAAAATTTTCTAGGTCTGGTCAAGTTACTTCTCAGTATCTGACTTAAGGATTTGACCATAGAAGGTAATTTCAGAATCTTTTCTTGGGCAGGTTGAAGTTTTTTTTTCATTGAGTTGGCATGAAGTCAACCCATTACATTTAAATGGTAAATGGAAACAATGTGTAGCAAAATAAAATAAAAATAACGGTATCCTCGCTTTTCGAAATTACACTTTTGCCATTTCTTTTTTACGAAAGACCCAAATATTCCCTACTATTCGTAATGATGTAAAGTGAATAAACAGTTACTGTTAATTTATACGGGTGGGGGGAGGTTGAATGAAACTACCCGAAATAATCTTCGCCTATATTTACCTGCTTCAATATGCAATTTGAAGTTTTTTTCTTCTTCTTCTATGACTAATGTAGAAGTTTTGAAATACGACATACAAATTCTTTAAAGGCGCTCCAAACATCATTCATACTTTAAATCAGGAATCCTTTAAAAATTGAAATGAAGCTTTTTAGAAACAAACTCACTACTGTTGATTGTATGGAAAATAGAGAGTTTATTGGTGAAGTCTGAAAACTTTCAAAAATTATTCTTATACAAATTAACAGTAATTCTCTTCTTTGATTTATATAATTTCTGTTTTCGAAACATTTCCTATAAACGCTCTTCTTCCAGTAATAGGGTGAAACTTCTGAAAAGTAGACGATCATGGCTCCCCACAGCTTCCATTTCCGTTAATATGTAAGAACTGTTCATGACTTTTCTTCAGAAAGATACTGGACTGTTTTCCTGCTTCTGTGGTTTTGAATTCATTGTCGTTCTTTTAAATTGGATATCAACCAAGGTAAAAAGTTCTTGATCTACTCTGCTGAGAGGATATGATATGGATTCTTACCCTTCCCAAGAGCAATAGTGCAAACTGAATACAAACTGATCGATCCTGAATTTTCAACTCGATCTGGCTATTCCATTTTCCGTTCTCTTACCCGTTTAAGTCATCTCCCCCCTCCTAGGCTTACGGACACATCACGTTGAAATATCATCGAGCCTGGTTATTACCTAAATTGGTGACAGCTTGGGAATACCAGGCGCTGTAAGTTTGGATGTGCGAGTGGTATAATGGTTAATGGATTGGAATTTTTAATTGGAGAGCCGAGTTCCAATTCCAGTTTGAGTTTTTATATTCACATACGCCCAAATACCCTTTGGAAATGTATAAATCCACCTCTTTTCCCCTAGCTATGGGTTAATCAGTAAGACTTGTATCACTAAATCATTATTATCTTGAAAAAATTCTTAAAATCCTAAAATATTTTCTGGCTTTAAAAAACCCGCAAAGATTTGATAAACCGTAAAAAATGAATCAATTAATCCTCTGTCTTCCAGTGCCAGAGATCGTTTCTCCTTGACATAAATCTCGGTTTTAACTTCGCTTAAATTTTCATTGCATTCAAATTTGAAGAGAGAATAAATAGTTAAATAAAAATGAAATTCCCCTGACAGTTAAATTTTATAACTACTACCTATTGCATGAACGAGCGGTAGGGCCCGACTTAAAATTTACGTTCACAAGTCTCTTGGTATCGAACGGGCCCTTTCCGACACACTCTATCTCCGCTGGCTAGCCGCTAACTATTCTATATATTTATATCGTCAAAAGCATGCATATACCAAAACTTCTGATTTCACCGGACCATGTGTAACAGTCAGATGTTGCATCACTGCGTATTTTCATGAAACTGTCCACTCTATGTTGTTAAGTATATTGCGATAGCATTGCAATATCCCACAGCTCAGTAGTTCGTAGCTATATTAAGCAACGTCTTATTAACATCTGTGACGCCGCTGGGACTATGTGTATCGGCATTTGCTTTTCCATTGGACAATTTCAGCGACGTAGAGAAAGGAAACCTACTGCATAGGTAGCAGTTTTCCCCCAACCCCCATATCAACCTAACCCGGCCTTGTGTGCTGGAGAGACGTGATGCAGATGTCCAGACGTTGCGTTTCACACATCATCTAAAGGACAAGTCCATATTCTACAGAGATTGGTGAACGTCTAATCAAAGAGACTGATTATAGAGCAATACCAAAAATAAATCTGCATTTTTAAAAAATTGGACTGAGAGACTAAATCGACAAAAAAGTTGGTTAAAACAGTTTTAAAAAAACATTTTGATGCATTTACTGACATTATTTAGTGAATAAATAGTAATATTTTAGCTACCAAATTGATCCATAACTTTTTTCTATGGCAGAAATATTCGTACCAAATATGTAGTATAAATGCATATACATATAAATATATTTGAAAATTGTAACGAAATTGTTACCTATGATAATTTATTCCAAATTTATCAAAAGCTTAAGTTTGATTAAATTTCACTGCTGCCAGTTGAGTAAACTGTACTATTACTCTTTTGACTAAAAACTTTCAGACCAAAAACCATACATGGAAACATAAAGAAGAATAAAGAAAGGAGGAAAACTGCGAGGAAAGAAAACTCGATAGTAAGAAAGCTAGAAAAACGAAAAATGAAAGACTGATATATATATATATATATATATATATATATATATATATATATATATATATATATAGTTAAATTCCCAGATCAATTTAGTGGACAAGACAAATTGGTATAAAATGACAATTGGAAAAAAATCTTAGATTTTGCCGACGCGTTTCGTCTTCCGACTTTTTCAAGGCAAAAATGAAATCGAAATGTCTTTGTTGTTATAGTTACATTAAAATAAATCCAAATTTAAAAAGATAGACGCTCTGTCTAAGCCTTTTTTTCAATTGTCATTTTATACCATATATATATATATATATATATATATATATATATATATATATATATATATATATATATATATATATATTGTGTTTAGGCAGCAGTGCTTCTTCATTAAAGACGACAGACAAGGTACTGAGATCAAGATTTTATTTAATTTTTCTTGTGTTTGAAGTAGTGTTTTTTTTTACATGGAGCGTATAAAAACTGTCCAAATTCAAGGATACCCGTCTACTATAGTGGTTAGCCAATCCCTAATTCAGATGCCCGCTCAGACACGTTTGTGTTTGTTCAACATCCACAGAACCAACTTGTGATTTATACTGCAACTATGCTGAGCAGACCTTAGTTACAGTTTCTGGAAGAGAGCCTGTTATCCAGCGTGATCAATCTGAAGACGGCCAGTACACTCAAAGCCTCGGTCACTATGACTTGTGAATTCGTGCTAAAATGCCAAATATATTTATTGTAGATTTAATACATAAAGGTCACAAGTTGGCCGCCCGGAGTAATTACTGAAGACACGTGTCTGATATATATATATATATATATATATATATATATATATATATATATATATATAGGAAGAGGTTATAATTGTTCCAGTCAGAGTAAAGTATATATATTAAAAAGAAGTGAGAAACAGTAAAAGTTTTTGGTTGCAATGTGTACTTTTTAAAAAATATATATTATGCTTTATTTTCCGTAATTTTGCAACATGTGTTTCGGGTCTCACGACCTTCTTCAAGCAAAGAGTAGATATTTCCACATATTATTAGAATGAATTAATTTTCCTTATATTTTTCGATGTTAAACATTCTCTTTTTTGTGTGGTATATATATATATATATATATATATATATATATATATATATATATATATATATATATATATATATATGAGAGAGAGAGTATAGGAACAGATCTGTTGGTTGTATATCAGGAGACAATGGAAAAGGAAAGTTTCAAAAGTAGGTAGTGATGGAAAGGCTTAAAATATTCCATGCAATCATTAACTCCCTTTGTGTTACCATTTGTGGAAAAGCATGAAATAAAATTAACTTGAAATAAAAACAAATCCCCCCCCCCAAAAAAAAATAAAATCAACTATGGAAATAAAAACTACAAAAACAACACCAACTGCATAATAAGCAAAACGGGTAGTTCTTGAATCAGGTAAGAATTGTCAGGGTATTTACGCAACACCCAGGCAGAAATAAAATCACTGTGAAGGGCGACTGCACAAAGGAAATCGCGTCAATTGTGGCCATTTCTATGACAAAGCTAGTGTTATGGAATGTTCAGCAAGCAATAAACGAGACAATGATGACTTCAAATACTTTGATAACATATTAATAAACAGATAGATAGAAATATGTATCTACAGGGTGCGATGGATAAATTGTCTAAATTACACATAAATGAAAATAATAGTGATATCTCATTTTAACAGATATATTTATCAAAATTACACAAAAATATCTTGAAATACTAAAGAGTAAATTTATTCAATAAAATCACTATCGGCTCCAACCGGGGCCTACAGATGACTTCTGAATCTCCTGCAACGCCTCTGGTCGGTCTCCTTGCTTATGTTGGTGATTGCTGCCATAATCCTTGCCTTCAGTTGATCTTTGATGTTACAAGGAGTTTTGTTGATCACTGGCTCAACTGCGCCCCACATAATAATCAAGGGGGTTGCAGTCTGGGGTGATGTAAGGGGTGATGTGGTCGCAGAAATTGTCTGACAGGCAGGACTAGGTTCTCCAGCTTGTGTGGCATTGTGAAGTCTGCTGTTGCCAGATATAAGGTTTTACAACAGCCACCCACGTGACCCAGGGCAGCACCCCTCCTGAAAGCGCTTGTTGTAGGACTCCATGTTGAGTTTGAAGCCATGTTGAAGGATGAATGGAGGCATAAGATTGCTATTACTAGTGATCACTCCAAACACCTTCGTAATCATTATTAGACTCATCCAACTCTTTCCGAATCCTATGTACTGTCCTGAAATATTCACACTGGAGCTTCCTGTTTGAATGCCAAGCAGTACAGCATGCCGTTTCCAAGTGAATTGTGTTATGGTGCTCTTTTTCCCACGGAAATTAAAAATATAAAATGGCAACATTTTGCCCATCTCAGCATGTATATGCATATCTATATATATTTCACACAGCTCGCCTATAATGCGCCTACATCGCCAAACAAAAATCTGGCTTAAGTTTTATTTGCTATTCTCCACATTAACCCATTAATGCTCTCCATAAAATCCGTTACAAATTAAAAACCTTTTATTAATTAGCAGTGTCTAAAATAAAATCCAGTGTTATAGGATTCTACCTATAACACCACAAGGCTCACTGCTGCAAAAATAGGACGGTGGATGCTAATGGGTTAAATGATGTATGTTGTCTCCAAATATTTTCGTCACAAATAAAAAACGAAAAAAGTATTTCTTGCCTTCAAACTAAGTTACTTACTGAACAATCTTGTACCACATTTTACAACCAAAACCTTTATTTTGATTTTTTCCTATGTAGACGTCCTGGGTATGATGATAACCTACATCCGTGTCCAGGGTAAGACGATAAACTACGTCCAACAGCAAGGCCTCTGATCAAGAGGCTTTGAGGAGCATGAAACCACCTCTTAATTGCTGGTGTTCCCAGGTCCACCCTGACCCCAGGTGGTAGCACCTGTTAGAGTCTCAGCTATGGGCAAATAGTTAACCCCGAAACTGAGGTAAAAAGCATTATAAAGTGTAAAAATAGGTTTTAATACCAGAAATACTTTGTAAAAAATTATTACCAGAAATAAATTTTTGAAGAGAAAAAATATTACCAGCAATACGTTTTTGAAAAAAACTGTTACCAACAATACGTATTTGAAAAAAACTGTTACCAGCAATACATTTTTGAAAAAATAATATTACCAGCTATACGTTTTTGAAGTAATATTACCAACTATATATTTTTGAGGAAAAATATTAACAGAAATAGATTTTTGACAAAATTTTTACCAGAAAAAAAAAGTTGTCTGCTTTAAATAACCAATTGAGGTTAATATGCCATAAAACAAAACAAACCAAACCTATAAAGAAATTAATAATAAAATTGATTTTATTTTGATAGATATATTACAAACAGATTTACATAGATAGATTCGAACAGATTTAGATAGTATGTATTATAGGGCTAATGGGCTAAATAATGTATGTTGTCTCCAAATACTTTCGTCACAAATAAAAAATGAAAAAATATTTCATACCTAGAAACTAAGTTGTTTACTGAACAATCTTGTTATTAATTCTAACTTGTGTACCACATTATACAACCAAAGGTTTCATTTTGATTTTTCTTATATAGAAATTAATAATAAAAAGCGAATTTTTCGTAAGTACGTATCTAGATTAAATGAAATTCTTTTTTTATCAGCCTTACCAAAAATTTAAAAGAAAATTACCTTAAACCATTTAGACAGCGTCAGTTGCGTTAGGGCAGGGGCGTGTTCTTTACAACGACTTTTCGAAGTACGCACCTGACAAGACAGGATGTGGGTGAAAAGAAAATTAAAATCTATAAATCTAAATAAATTCGTTTTATCAGTTCTAGACGCAAGAACGAGAAATAAACTTAATCAGCGTTTGGTCTTTTGGGTATAAAACACAAATAGTTGTTGTTTTTTTCATTTATGCTTAATATTATTTTTTCATAAAATAGATAAGCTTATTTGAGTGTTCACACCAAAAGTAATTTGTGCAAACATTGCGAATTGAGTGGCAGTAAGTCTCCTCAATATTATCTTCTTCTATGTGACTTCTCATTTCAAGCGCTCCACAACTTCCTATTCATTTTAGCTTTAAGCAATGTTTGTTTCCTTACTCTCTCTCAGTCCTTGTTCTGCCATTCATTTACACAATCTAGTTAGACGATCATGGCTCTCGACAAATTCCTATCCTTTTAGCTCTAAGCAAAGTTTCTCTCCTTACTCTCCCTCTCTGTCCTTTTTCTGACATTCATTTACACAAGCTTGTTAGGCAGAGGATCATTGCTCTCCACAACTTCTTAACCTTTGCAGCTCTAAGCAATGATTGTCTCCTTATTCTCTCTCCCAATCTCTGTTATGCGATCCATTTACACAAGCTCGTTAGGTAGGGGATGTTGCTCTCCACAACTTCCTATTCTTTGTATCCATTTGCACAAGCTCGTTGGGTAGGTTACTCTTAGTTTCTCTCTTACCTTCATTATGTCATGTGTGTATCTAATTCACCAAGCATTTTTTCTTCATTATGTACCGCAGAGAGTTTAACTGATTTTCTCTCTAATTCCATGTCTCCTTTTTTTCATTTTCCTTAAAACTTCCTAGTTGCTCACATGTTCAGTCCATAGTATTCTCAGTAGTGCTCTGTAGTACTACATCTCTTTTGCCACAAACTTCAACTCTCATCCGTGAGGAAATTTTCAAGAATTCACTGTCATATAGGAGGATTTAGTTGGTACAAAAATTCGTCGATATTTTCTTTGTTTCTAACGAGATTTTCCTGTTTCTTAATACGTTGTTTAAATTTGCTTAAATTTTGGTAGACATGTTTTACTGTTCCAATGTGCCTTTGGATTTTTGTTATATTTTCCATCGTCTGCTAAAAAAATTCCCAGATGCTTAAATTCCTGAGTAGAACTTTCATTTTCTTTCTGTTTTCACTCATGCAGTTAACTAGGTATCGTCGGGTTTTCAGTTCTTCAAGCGTTTTGTCATTTATTTTTGGGGTCGTTGCAAGTGCTCTAACAACGATGTGCACAAATGTCTTCAAGTTCTACATTTGTAAAACTCTCTTGCGAGTTCTAGATATTTGCCTAACATTACATTTTTTTTCAACTTTACTTTGTGATCTTGTACAATACAAAGTCTTGAGTATCTGACGCGTTTTCTTCAGACTAGTATGTTCGCAACACGCTGACGTGTTTTGAAATTTTTGAGATTTACAAACTACTTTTGCTTCCATTTCGCAAACCAATCGATAAAAAATGTGAATAAATTGATTTGTTTGGAAAAAATACTTTGAAAAAAACCCTATTTCGCGGTTTAATAATTTCTTTAATTTAATTTAATTTTATAAAACTTCATGGTAAAGAATATTTTTTAAGAAAAATTTTTTTTTTTCATTTTTAACAACGAAGAATAAATCCTTAGGATTTCTTACTCTTGAGCATGCAACATACAACTGAGCATACGTAAATATTTCTTTCTGAGGCCAAATTCCAACTTTTTCAAGCGCTTGGCTTTGTGATATGTTTATAGTTCTAGCAAACGCAGGTCGAACTGGAAATTGGATTCTTGTATATATAAAAATTTAAAGAAAAGCAATCAAAAAAGAATATTGCCTTTTTATTAAGTAAGTATTTGTTATTAAATTGTTTTTAAAATAGTGGGAATATTTTCTATGGTAAATAATAAGATTTTTAATTTTACCTCCCCACTTCACCAAAAAAGAAAATGTATTGTACTGATCTAGGCATCCTAATAAAACCAACTTTGTGCAACCCCTTACATGTTTTCACATCTCCCACATTTCGTTTCGATCGGACAATGTATGGCTATTTTAGAAGGTATGACGGACGGACGGACAGACGGGCAAACGGAAGTCAAAGAATTTTATATTTAGTTAGATTAGTGGCTGTTCCTGGGGACCATAATATCAAGGTGAAAGACATTGACAGAGCTCAGAAATACTTCGATATCCGGATGCCAGAATGGGCAAAGTTCAAATTTTGGACGTTGTGTATTATACGACCATAATTAAAGGTCCACATTGAGAAAATAAAAATGAAGCCGAGTATCCCATCTCTTAGGGGTTCAACATATCTAATTGCTGACTGTGGAAGCGATCACCTTCCACTAATATGTATACTTAAAGCGAAACTTCGGGAATTGAAGAAGGCCAAGGCAGCACCGAAACTGCAGTTCTACGGATTCTTGAATTAACCGAATCTGAAGTGGAAAATATATGGACAGTGTGAAAAACAGATATCAGGGACAAATTGAAAATGGGGACTCAAAGTGGGACTCATTAAAAGAAGCTTTAGTAATATCAGCAATCGAGATCATCCTAAAGGAAAATATATGAAAAAAAAAAAAGTGAATGGATGGTAGATGAAATTCTTGATATAATAAAAAAGCGAGGAAAACAATGGCAAGACACGGAATAGAATATAGGAAACTACGCAAAGAGATGAAGAAGAAAATGCAGAAAGGGTAAAGAGGAACGACTCGACGAAAAATGTGCAGAAATAGAAAGAACAAATATCACGGATGAAAGAGAATATGCATAAAAAAAAAGCGAATTAATAGGACAAACGACATTTCTCATCAGCAGGGTACATAAAATCAAAGGGTGGAACTTTAATATTCGACAAAGAAAAATACTTCCGAAATTGAGTGAATATATCGGAGAAATTATGACCCGACATGAAACAAATGTAGGTCAAAATGATAGTTTTAAAACAATAATAACAATAATACGTAGGAAAACAACACACACGCAGACACACAGACGAACACACATACACATATACCCACCCACATATATATATGAATGATGTGATGAGGGAGACAATACAATTATATAATAAGCGAATGTGGTAAACTGGTTAAGAAAGAATATAGAAGTAGAAATGTTTGAGTAGGAAGGGTCATCCAGTAGGAACTGTGCAAACCCAATGGTATAAGCACAAACAAGAACCTTATTAGAGAGTAAAGCTACATAAAAATCTCGAGAACTTTGAGATTCAAAAGCATTTCTCAATCCCAGCCAAAGAACCAAATGTTATTTCTGCAACTAATCTATCTATATATAAAATTCACTTAGTACGTCATACCTTCTAAAATAGCCATACATTGTCCGATCGAAACAAAATATGGGAGATGTGGGGGAGAAGTGAAAACATGTAAGGGGTTGCACAGAGTTGGTTTTACTAGGATGCCTAGATCAGTACAATAAATTTTCTTTTTTTTGGTGGAGGGGGGATAAAATTAAAAATGTTCTTATTTACCATAGAAAATATTCCCAGGATTTTAAAATCAAATTAATGATTAAAATAACAAATACTTACTTAATAAAAAGGCAATATTGTTTTTTGCTTGCTTTTCTTTAAATTTTTATATATATAAGAATCCAGTTTCCAGTTCGACCTGCGAGAACTATAAACATATCACAAAGCCAAGGGCTTGAAAAAGTTGGAATAATCCTTGAAAATGGCTAAATGTATAGCCGGAAGCGCTCGAATAAAAATAACATTCGGTCAGTTTTTATATAATTTATCATCCGAAAAGAAACAAAATTATTAGATCGCATGAGAAATTGTATAAAAAGCAAAATAAAAGCACCTTGTCTGTTGTTTTCAATGAAATGTGCATGAAAGTAGGATTGCTGCCTAAACCCCCCCATATATATATATATATATATATATATATATATATATATATATATATATACATATGTATATATACATACCTACTGTGTCAACTATTAGCAGAAAGCTTTAAACAAAGAGTTAAGTTAAATATGCAATGTAAGGTGAAAGAAAAAGAAAAAATAACAAAAAACGAATATTCAAAAAAGTGATTACAGTTACCAATATACATTTAAGACAAGCTGTCTATATATATATATATATATATATATATATATATATATATAGTCAGCTTGTCAGGGTTTCTTCATATATATATATATATATATATATATATGAAGAAACCCTACAGAGAGGCTTAAAATCAAATAAGTAGCCAAGAGTTTGCTACGGTGTGCGTGCATTGAAGTTACAAAAATCATTATCATGGTAACTTTGCTACTGCTTACAAAATTGACATATGATTTTTTATTAGTTTTTCAGTTTTTTTCCTTAACATTAACAATAACAATAGAATAAATATTTAAACATCCAACTGTTTATCACATATATTCACATAGGGCCATAAATAATCTGCAAAAAGTTGATAAGCCGTAAAAAAGAATCAATCACAATTTTCAGTGAATTATTTTGGCAATTTGTGAGCTAAACTTGGGAACTCATTGACAATGTGTGCTATAGTTTCGATTAGTCACATATTTTACACATTTGTAATATCTTTTCTTTGTAGATATGCTTCCTGACATTATTTGTATTGACAGACTGATCTTGAGTTACTATTACAGTACTTTCAGTCTCTTTCTTCAAATTAGTGGTTGTACTAGTAGTACTAATAATCGTTCTATTCAGTCTCGATGGGCGAAAAAATATTTGTGACGGTTCAGCCGTAGATGCGTTGTTTTTCTTTACTTTATACACTTCTCAAACTCTGAGGAGACTTAAAGAGCTGTTTCTAACGTAATTCTCTCAGTAAAATAACAAATGGTAAAAATGGTATTAGGTAAAATGGATAATGGTAAATAGTAAAATGGTAAAAAGAGCTGTTTCTAATGTATTTGTCATGGTAAAACGATTGGGTCAGTGATGTACCACTGACCAATATATAAATAGCCGATAAAAAAAACAACATCCGTGGCCTGATGATTGCGTCTCGCATACAACAGCCTGTCGCCTCTAAGTGTTGACTGCAATGTTCACTTTTATATTTACACACGCTCTATCTCTGATATTGAGCACTTTATCCCATCAATATAGCACACCTTAAGAGTATATTTCTTCATATATATATATATATATATATATATATATATATATATATATATATATATATATATGTGTGTGTGTGTGTGTGTGTGTATGTGTGTGTGTGTGTGTTTGTGTACGTGTGTGTGTGTGTGTGTGATTGGGTACGTGTGTGTAAATGATTATTTTCTAAGCTGCATATGTTGTGCTTCGCCAGGGTTATATACGGTTTCGAATTAAGAGTGATTTTTTTCATAGACTGTTTGCCAACCATGGCTACAGAATTCAAACTGTCCTACTACTTAGCTGAATGGGAGGAGATTCATACCATTCCCAAGGGTATTTGAGCATAAGTGAAAGTAAGGAACTCGATGGAATTCGAACTCGACTCTCTAATTTTTCATTGCATTACACCATACGCACTTCCGCAATACCCAAAGCACATCCAAATGCACATATGTGTATTGTATTAAAAAAAATCATTCATATCCGATTGTTGTGTTAATTTATTAAATTGATTAATTTTATCAGGGGAAACAGAACAACAATATGGAAGAAAACTTTTTACTTCTAAACTCAGAATAAATACTTTTTTTTCTGTGTCATTGAGAATTCATCATGTAGCGAGTGCAGGGAGAGAGAAAAAAACTCGGAAGCGGTTTTGTTATGAAATGCAAAGCGATAATGCAGTGACGAGATAAAAAAAATAAAACTTCAACATTGGATTATTGAAGATGAAATCGTTGCACGTCGATGGGGAAAAGCCAATCGAAAAGCAAGAAAATGAACAAAAATAACTAGAAGAAATAAAAATTCTAAGAAATGCTGTTAAAATGACAAGAACATATCCACCCTCATTTATATATACTCACAAATAATACTTACTTCAAATGTTATTATTATGGATACGCATATTTGAAACAGAAGCCCATAATTATTTTACTTAAAACAGTGCGTCTTACGCCTATCGACCTGCGTATTCGAGAAATCTTAATGAAGAAAATATGCTAGATGTCATTAATATGCAATAGACGCAATACTCACTATTTAACATAAATATAGTTTATCATCTATTTAATACACAAATATATATATTGGTTTCAAATGAACTAATGTCAAATACCCACAGATCTTCAATTTGTGAGCACCTTTTAAAGAACAGTAAGAGTGCTGATGAATTCAGTGTACACTGGTTTACTGTTTTGTCCCATTCACACTCTTTATTTCATCTTAAAGTACTAGAGTCACTGTATATCAAGTTTCGAAAATCGTCCCTCCGTAAACAGGGTGATTGTTTGCTGGGGCTTACTATCATTAGTCTGAAGTACTTCCCCATTTTTTTCTTCCCTTCTAAATCCTATGATCAATCATTCGCTAATTTAGATTTATTGTACTTTTTTTACTCTTTTTCTCCCGGTTAGTTTTCCTCTTTCATTTTTTTAACCATCAGTTTTTTAATTATGCTCAGTAATATTCAGCTTAACGTTTTTACAGCAATATATATATATATATATATATATATATATATATATATTATGTATATATATATATATATATCTATTATATATATTTTATATATATCTATTATATATATATATATATATATATAAAAGTGAACATTGAAGTCAACACTTAGAGGCGACAGGCTGTTTCATGAGTGTTGTTTTTTCGACTATTTATATATAAGGGTTAGTTTATATATATATATATATATATGTGTGTGTGTGTGTGAGCGCGAGCATGTGTTTGTCTGTGCAAGAGCATCGTTATAAAGATAGGAAGATTAGGCTCTAAACTGAATAACTTTTAATTACACAACTTTTAACATTCGAAAGCATGCACATGCTACCTTATGCTAGACATAATGAGATTCAAAAAATATTTGTATTGCTCACAGAATATACTACAGGCAAACAGTTTCAGGCCTCTTCCATTTACTTTTTTTAAAAACTTAAAATTAGAAATTTCCTGTTTTTTTAAAGTAACAGATTAAATATCAGTACATTTCCTTTATTTGCTTTTATTCTGTTAAAAATAATCACCTAAATATAAAAAAGTTATCATCTCCACCCTTCAACCTGTCTCTCCCACAGGCAGGATGTGGCAAACCTCTCACTGCTCTATCGCTAATTCCACGGAGAGTTCGGACAAACTACATTCCCTGGTCCTGCCGAGGCAAACCTTCACAGTAAGAATACGCCATACATTCCCTCCGTATCCAATCGGTGAGTTCCGCTCAAACATTTTCTTCTCGCGAACAAGATCCCTGTGGAACCGACTCCCAACGGAATGTTTCCTCGATCATAACAATCATAGCCTGTTCAAGGCTAGGGTTAATCGTTATATCCTACTCCTGTACACGCAGATGGCCTTTAAACGTAACCCTCTACCTCGAGTGGTCCCCAGGCCTCGTAAATGGTGAATCTCGCTGTAAAAAACTACAAAGGCATTATAATTTGTTTTTGTCAATAACACCACCAACTGCCTTAATTACTGCTTTGCAGTTTACAGATAGTAGACCTTCACAAACATTTTTCAAGCACTGACAAAGCTCACTCTTACGCTTTGGGTCTTCTCTTCGGTCTGTCTTCTCTAATTCATCCTATACTGATTCAATGGGAACGAGGTCAAGAGATTGAGGCAGCACGGCATAATTTTGTTCTTTTTTTTTTTACTCAAGGCAATTTTGACATAATTTAGAAGATTGTTTTGCGTCATTGTCTTGATGAAAGGTGATTTTTTTTATTATTGTTCTTTTTTCATGGTCCCCTTGACCTGAATCCAATCTCCATCTCTCTATTCTCCACCCCCACCAAAAAAACAAAACAAAATAACACCCGTAAACCATGAGAGATCCACCACAATGTTTAACTGTTAGAACCACACATTTGTCTTTCAGTTTTTCTCTTGGCTTTCTTTTCACATACACTCTCTTCTTCTTATTAAAAAGTTCAAATTTGGAGTCGTTTGCCGACAATATATTTTGCCACTTTTTTTCCCCATAACCTATTTTGCCTATTCACCTCCCATAGCAGGGGATTATTTATGGCTATGCACCCCTATGTCCTACTGATCTAAGTCACTGTTGAGAGCGACATTGGATAAGTTTTCCCTCTATTGCATTTACTCAGAATCATGGCGTGTTTATCTTCAACAGCAATTCTTACTTTTGGAGCTTCAACTCTTTTCTGTGAACGTTTGCGCCAGTTTCTAACTGCCTTTGTAAACGATATTGCAGACCATGTCTAGAAATCTTCAACTTCTTGGCAATTTATCCTTGATACTAGCTTTCTTTGAATAAAATTTCAATTCGTGCCCTAAACTCAATGCTTAGCCGCTTTGATTTTGCCATTTTGTGCAAATTACTTCATAATTAAAAAATATAAATTTAAAATATATGAAAATAATGTACTAATGGCACAACCATTTTTTTTCAAACAGAGACAGCTACATATGTTTTGTTTACATTAGTTAGTTAACATTTAGAAACTGTATTAACATTTAACTTAAAAATTGTGGTAATCTCAAAAGATTTATTGAGGGTTCAGTAGTGAAACAAAATATAATATTTATCATATAAAATATTCATAATTTAACCAAATGTACTGTGGACAGAAGAATCCAAATTTGAACATTTTAGTAACAAAAGGAAGCCGGAGAAAGGCTGAAAAGTAAAATAAAAAAGACAGGAGTTACTGAAATTTTATATTTTACTATTAAAATATATCTCATTGAAAGGGTGCTTTTTTTATATATGAGAATTCATGTGTGTGTGAAAGTTAGTATAACTATATTAAAAATGTTCAAATTAATATAATTTCAAACTAAATTAAATCGAAATTTTACAGAGATAAATAAAATTGTATTCGAAAGCAAATAAGAAGCAACATGCAAATAAAAAGCTTTGAAATTTTGTATTTATAAAATTATATTTACGAAAGTAATTACATCTGCGTTGTTTATGCAAACACAAAACAGATAATCCTGAGATGTTTTATAAATTTCCGTTGCATTAGATCTTTTTATTTTACAAGCTTTCGTCTGTTCCTACAGACATCCTCAGGTATGAAATAGATTGTGTTCTTGTTTATACTCTCAGTAATAAGTGGACAAACGAAAACAAGGTTGTAATCCGAAAAATGCTATGAGAAATGTGTGTTATTGTTTTGGAACGTGCAGTCCCAACGCTGAGTTTGAATTTAAATTTTAAGGTTAAAGTTCTGCGTTTATGTACAAATGTAGTGATAAGAGAATTCTTTTTTACTGGTAAATTTTCCGTCAAAGTGGCATGAACTATATTGTTCAATAATTACAGTAATGTCGCACTTATTATCCGAAAGTTGCACTTGGATCAGTTATTTTAATTTCAATAAAGATGCAATCAATTTACAAATTCATGAATTATTCATACATAAAACAAATACAAAGGTTAATGCTTAAATGGCGAGAACAGACGAAAGCTTGTAAAATAAAAAGATCTAATGCAACGGAAATTTATGAAATAGGATCTTTTCATTCATAAACAGATTCGGGGTTTTTGTATCTTATTGAATTGTTCGCGAAGATGGATTTCTCGCCATTTAATCATTAACCTTTGTATTTGTTTTATGTATGAATAATTCATGAATATATATATATATATATATATATATATATATATATATATATATATATATATATATATATATATATATATTTATATATATATATATATTCACTGATGCATGTTTCATTAAATAATATAGACAAGTTTTGTCTATTTATTTTAGTAAGTTCCTTTCATATTGTCTGATAAGCGCTTAATAACATTATCACTGTAAGAAGAAAGGAAATCATCATATTGATACATGTTTAAATCGAATCTAAGCTATATATATATATATATATATATATATATATATATATATATACCGTTTCAAATTATTAACTTTCTTGGGAAGTAAAGTCTAATGATCCAGAGCCCTTTAAAAGGGTTGTGGTGAAATAACTTATTACATGGAACCTTAAAGTGGTCTGTTTTTATTCAAACATATTTGCTCTGAATTTACATTGAGCTCTCTGGATATAATCCTCCTTGGGTCTACCCATACGGATTACCTAGTTTTGCATACACTAAATATATATATATATATATATATATATATATATATATACCCTACATTGATTGCACAACTCGAACTTTCATGCTTGTACAATGTACAGAATTGTGTATATTTTTTAACATATTAAATAGCTCTGTTATTTAACATTGACCAGTGTTTTTCTTATACTATATATATATATATATATATATATATATATCAGTAAGAAAATCTTGGTAATCCGTATGGATAATCCCAAGGAGGATTCAATTCGGAGAGCTCAGTGTTAAGTCAGAGCGAATGATTTAATTTAAAGAAAAAACAGACCGCTTTAAGGTTCCGTTGTTATAATTTATTTCACCTTTAATCAATTTCTCTCCCTTTGTTCAAAACCCTACGTCCATCTCTTATTTCTTATCTTTATCCCATATCATTTCCGGTAAGTTGTCAATGTATGATCCTTACCCCACCTCCTTCTCAATATTAAGTGTTCTAATATAAATAAAAATACATTTTTAAACTCTACCTTTCCTCTCTAAATTCGACCATGTCTCTCACACTATCCCTCACCACTCTCTATGTCAACTTATATAAACTTAATACTTCCCTTCAAAAGTGTAAATTTTATATTCATTTTTCACCATTGAAAGTGAAATCTGAACATCCAGAGAAAAATAAGATCTCTGGTGAAATAAATTATGACAATGGAGTCTTAAAGTGGTCTGTTTTTTTTTAAATTATATATATATATATATATATATATATATATATATATATATATATATATATATATAATATTTATTAATGATAAAATTTATATATACTTTTCTTTATATTGGTTATTACACACACACACACACACACACATATATATATATATATATATATATATATATATATATATATATATATATATATATATATATATAAAGATAATATATACATACACACAGAGATATATAAAATCATCTACATATTCTGTGGATATACCTTTGACGACAGATTTGTCCAATGCCGATCTTCTCACAAAATGCAACATTGGCAAAATTAAACCTTCCTCATGCAGTCGCAACTTTGCTGTGCAGGTCGAAATAATACCTAAGATCCTCATGCATAGACAGCTTGACAGTGTACAAAGGAATATTAGACAGTCGTGGGTCAGGTGTAAAGACAAGCCTAAAGAGTAACTTCTCAGCTGCCAATCTTCCTCATACTAACTTCAAGCGAGTTATCCTGGATAGAAATAACTGGAGATATTTGTGCCAGTTTTGTATCAGAAATTCTGAAAGCAGACGTATTGACTAGCTAGGAAACGAAAGACAACGTCGAAAAGCGTCAGCAAATATTCCCGTGATCCTCGCCGCTGCACAATATGTTGATTTGAAGTGTCTCATACAATACAAGCATAAAGACTGAATAAAGTTGTTGGATACTTATACATCGAAATCAACATGTGAGTCCATCATAAATTAAATTATGAACAAAATAAGCAACTCCTAATGCTGTATGCTACATAGGAACATCGGAGAAAAAGCGCCTATTGCCATATTTAATAGTATAGCATTAATATTTCTAAATAATTACCCGGTGAATAGTGACCGGCCACGACTAAAACTTTCATACATTGTAACGTAATCATCAAGTCTGCCTTTATAGGACATTTCCTTTTGGATGTGCTTACTTTGGTATTTATTTCATTCAGATGCTGTGATATGTTGTAATTGAGAGCCCGTTTTTGATGAAAATATTTTTGCCTTTTCGGTTATACTACTTTGCTGAAGACAAACTTTTCTCCATGTTATAGGGAACTTTCTCAGCTCACTTTAATTGATAACAAATATATTCTTGATATATTTCTTTTTTTTTTTATTTCGTTGCCAAGTGGGAGCACATTCATTTTTTATTGCGAAATTACAAATTGTGACCTTCATGATATTGAATAAAGTTTTTGAACAGGGGTAAATTTCAAATACACCGGACGTAAATAACAACAGAAGTTTTTATACAAACATACTTACACACAAAGGCACACACACACACACACACATATATATATATATAATACACGCCTTGTGATTATGTTACACAGACTCACACACACACATATATATATATAAATGCATATATATATATAAATAAATATATACATATATATGAATATATATATATATATATATATATATGTACATATATAAATACATATACATAAATATACACTTATATATACATATATATATATTCCTATACATATATATATATTTCCATACATAAATATATATTTAAATACACACACACACACACACACACACACACACACACACACACACACATATATATATATATATATATATATATATATATATATATATATATATATATACACACACACACAATATCGTCCAAAATAAAGGAAGAAAAATTAAAACATCAATATCTCAAAAAGTCCAATTTTTCTGAAATTGTCATACATGATGGGGTTCCAGCGTATATGAATGACATTGTTCGCAATGCACTTGTTGACGTCTGTCATGAAAGATGGATAGGTAGGGGAGGACCGGGCTATGTCCTGGACGTTACGCCGACTTCAATTCTTTGGATTTTTTTATCGGTGAGGATACATAAAACAATTGGTTTAAGCAGCAGTTAATAATGCAGAGACTCTTCATCAACGTGCATTTGGACATATGTTTAATATCGACTTTTTACCTTGTTTTGAAATCAGGAATATGCCCCTGACATTTAAAAAACTATTTTGGATATTTTTGTGCATTTTTATATGCACTATATATATATATATATATATATATATATATATATATATATATATATATATATATATATATATATATATATATACTGGACTCTCAAGTCATTTTTTGACATATGAGGTTCAAGCATCTCAGCTCATAGTCTACGCGCACATATCATTTGATTATAGTTGTGAAGGCTTGTGCAGAACCAACCCCACTTTTCGCAAGACCCAGGCACAAAGAGTGATGCACAGTATGCCTCAAGGTCCCCAGACGTTCCGTCGCATGTTTGGGATTCAGAGTTGTCATTCTCCTAGACCAGTCGCCACAAAGTTTTAATAATTAATATTACTAGGATCCACCCGGATTATATACCAACGGATCGATTACCTGATATATATATATATATATATATATATATATATATATATATATATATATGTAACGCAGTTTATTATATATATATATATATATATATATATATTATGCATGACGCAGTTTATTATTGTTGCTTTTATTATTAACGTCATTAACAACAACAGACATAATACAATCTACTAATTATTTAACATCTATTATTATTAAAAACAAATCATCCAATTTTAACGAAATCAGAAAAGTAATTACACCCACATGTAAGACTATTATGGATTTGATCAGAACGAATAATTCTTGAGTGCCGCTATCGAATCTTACCAAAATAGAAATCCGGATTTTTTCAAATATATCTTTTCCTAAAATATTTTTTTTTTCAAAAAGCAGCATACGTTTCAGTTACATTTCAAAATTAAAAGTAAACGGTTAAATTCAATTAATTTTTCAAACCAAAGTAAATTAAATAATAATTAAATTATAAAAAACTGAATAACAACATTAGAATCTTCCATAGTTTATTTTAACTTTCTTTCAGCCTGAAGTACAATGTAAATTTCTGAAAAAGTTATCTTTTCTCCTGTTAATAAACATGTGTCGCAAAATAAAATCCTTATAAAGTTCCTCAGAGAATCGGCTAAGAACTGTTTTTCTTTTGTCTTTAAACATATATATATATATATATATATATATATATATATATATATATATATATATATATAAGTATATACACATGTATATATATATGTATATTTTATATATATATATATATGTATATTTTATATACATATATATATATATATTTCATATATATATATATATATATATATATATATATATATATATATATATATATATATATATATATATATTATATACATATATATATATATGTCTGTCCATATATATATATGTGCGTGTGTGTGTCCGCGCGCGATGAAAAAAGAGACTAAAGCCATTACAAATTATGCAGAGGGGGAGGAAGCGGCTATCACGTAAGTAACATGTGCTAATCACCACATATATGTTTATATGCATATATTTATATGCATTGTATATGCATATATTTATATGCATATATATATATATATGCATATATATATATATATAGCTTTAAGATAGAGAAGATCCGTAAAATTATGTTTAGTGAATTTAAAAAAACTTAACTTAAAGATAACAGTCTCTTCTAAATTGAAAAAGGTAAACTTCCTCGACGTAACCCTAGACTTACCGAGCAACACGTACCAACCTTATAGAAAACCAAATGCTAACCCCTTATATATACACCCGAAGTCAAACCACCCTCCATCTACAATTAAACATATACCCTCATCAATAGAAAATAGAATTAGCAGTAACTCCGCTAACAAAGTAATATTCCACCAACATAATGACTTCTATAACACTGCCCTAAAAAGTAGTGGTTATAAAAATGCTAACATTAAATATAGGGACAATTGCAATAACCAAAAGAAAAAAAACAGGAAAAGAAACATCATTTGGTATACACCTCCGTTCAACCAAATGGTTAGTATTAAACTAGGACAGAAGTTCTTAGCTCTAATCGATAAACACTTTCCCACCAAAAGTAGGCTTAGTAATATATTCAATAAGAACACACTAAAATTGAGTTATTGCTGCACTGAAAATCTAGAAGGTATAATAAGAAGACACAATAATAATATCCTGAACAAACCCCCTTACCTGAATAGTTTTAATAACTCTACACTTAAATCAGATAATGATAGGGAAAAATTATGCGATTGTAGAAACCCGGTAGACTGCCCATTAGAAAATAAGTGCTGCATCAAATCTGTGGTATACCAATGCACTATATCATCCACGGAGAACCCTAACAATAATATGATATAAATCGGGTCCACGAAAAATGCCTTTAAAACCAGATGGAGGCAGCATAAATGCTCCTTCAACAACATAAACTTTAGACATCAGACCTCTCTATCTAAATATTTTTGGCACCTGAAAGAAAAAAATAGGACACCTAAAGTAAAATGGAAAATCATTAACAGGACTAGAACTTGCAAAACTTGGGATGACCCATGCCCTTTGTGCCTCCATGAGAAACTACACATTATTAAGCTTCTAAACAATAAAAACCTATTAAACAACAGGCAAGAATTAACGGTTTTCTGCCGACACAACCGAACTTATGCTCTGAATAACTAGCTAAAAACACACATACAATAAAATAAATTTTAAAACCATAGCCCATATACATAGTTTTAATACCCTACAAAAATTGATAACCCTTTATGAAGTCGTCAAATAACAAACGTTACGGCCTTTTCATATACACAAATCCCTTTCATAAAGAGATATAATAAAAGAATAAAATAAAAATAAATAAATAAATCCCCGTAGACGCTCAAGCCAGACTATGCGAAAACTTCTTCCGTCGTAAATTTAGCCACCCCCACCTTACCGTGACCCGGCATCTATGAAAGTAACTCTATACTGATACAAATTATTAACACCCCACCCCTGCCGATTCTAAACAATCCACCCTTGATGTTACCATGGAAATTTTTGATTTCAATTCTGACCATACTATTAAAACTCGTAAATTTCATAAATAAGTCATTCCCAAAAAATTTCGCTTGAAGATGGAACAGAGCCTACTTTAACTCAAGTTAATTCAAATATTATTTTGAAGTTTTCGGCTCTTGTTTTGAAACATGAGACCTCTTATGTAGCGAGTTGGAATCATATTTTTAAATAAATAATTATATATATATATATATATATATATATATATATATATATATACATACAAACACACACACACACATATATATATTAAAATTACGAGATTAATAATTCAGAATTCTTAGCATTTATTTTTATTTAAAAAAAACAGTGCTCGATACAATGATCGCAATCATCGCAATCATCGCAACACCGAAATTCCCATGTTTCAAAACCGGAACTTCAGTTTAAATTCAATCATACATATTAAACTTAATATACACACTAATCTTTTGCCCTAGTTCTCCAAGGTTTGATAAGGACAACTTGGCAAATCCTTCTTTAGAAGAATACGGTTAAAAGCCCGTTACTGAGACAATAACCACATACCTTCCATACTCGAAACATTAAAAGAAAAAGACTCTACATTCACCTCACAAAACAGGGACATCACAATACAGACATTTAAAATGTTAGTAACAAATGGCATAAAGAAAAGAACAGTACGTAAGCAGCCACATATCACTGAAGGGGAACAGGTGGCCCTTGACACACTGACGCATAGAGATGACCTAATCATTACAGAGGCTGACAAATGCGGTGCCACAGTGATCTGGAGAATCAAAGAATCGTAAAGGGGCCAGCAGTCAGCTAGGCAACAAAAACTCCTGCAAAAGCCTACCCACACACCCTCTCCCTGAATACCAAAAAAATTATCAAGTTTGCTAAACATGATGTTTCACAACAAACTAAATGACAAGGAAACATGTACAACACTTACACCCACAAGGTATGGAAGTAAAATCCCACATTAGAGACACAACAGACCTACTAAAAAGAATTATATACAAACAGTGCCAGAAAATTCTATTCTAGTAACCATCGACATAAGATCACATTATTCAAACATCAAACACATCGAAAGACTAAACACCCTTAAAGAAGCACTTACTAAAAGAAAACGAAAGCCCCGCCATATAGAAGTTATAAAACTCATGGAACATATTCTTACATTGAATACTTTCAATTTCAATGGAAAACACTACCTGCAAATAAGAGGATGTGTGATGGTCACCGTTGTAACTCCATCACATGCCACAATCTTCATGGGAAAAATTTGAGGAGACCCATATTTATCCCTTCATTTGTAGCGACTGCATATTCTATCCAAGATATATATCAATGATATCTTCTTTATAGACACGGGCAGTGAGAAGAAACTCACTGAATTTCTTGTGAGCCTAAACAGTATACGACTCAATTAAGTTCGACCAGGAAAAAACAAGATCGGTAAGATTTTTAGACACCCGCTTTTACATCGATAAAAACAGAAAACTACAAACGATACTGAACACTAAAATGACAAACACTTTAAGTTTTCCCACCCTAAATACCTCAAGGGGAACCTTCTCTATTCACAAGCACTTCGACTCAGAAGGACATGTTCCAATAATGAAGAACTAAATAAACACACTCAAAATCTAGAGCGTCAATTCACAACACGTGGCTATAAACAACACCTAATCAGGGAACAAATAAATAAAGCAATTTCCACAACTAGAGAAGACACCCTAATGTATAAAATTAAAAATAAATCCAAACGCATCCCTTTCAACACCACTCTTCTTCCACTATCTCAGATAATCAAAAGTCACTGGGAAATACTACATCTCAAACCAGACCTAAAAATTGTTTGAGGAACCCGGACTTCTAGCATATTGTAGACCTAAGAACCTTAAGGAAATTATAGGCAGTAACCAAATTTCAGATGATAAGGTCAGCCGTAATAGACCAAAAATAAAAACAAGATGATTTTCTCAACCAATTTAACGACAAAAGGAGCTTATTAGATACACCAATTCGTTCACTAGCTCACTCATTAAATATACTTTCTGTAGAAGTCATAACATAATTTACCTCTTAGAATGTACACTATGCCAGAAACAATATGTGGGAAAATCTGAATGACCTTTCCTGCAGAATTAATAATTATAGGAATCGAAGCAAGTCGGCTCCCCACGAAAGATTATTACCTGTAGAACAACATTTCCGCCTGATTTTAAAAGCCATACCAAATTTACTACAATGGAAAAAATAGAAATAGGCAGAAAAGATAACATTAGAAAACTTCTAGAGGGACATGATGACAAATGGATTTTGCGCCTCAAAACACTTCGTCCAGACAGGCTTAACCCAGATATTTAACAACATAGATAGAATTAATATATAACCACATAAATCAAGCCATACCCACATTTCTCACCCACAAAAGACAAACAGGCTTGCGGAGGTGTTGATGCCTCACACTTATACACACACCCATACTAATATATACACTTAGACTCATCGTACACACTCCCAAAGGACTAAAAGATAACATACACTTAATAAACAAACATCCCCTTCTCAGCAACCAATAAAACTGTCAAAATGATCAAGAAGGGAATTCTGTATCTCCCTAGCCTCTATCTTAAAAACAACTTAAAAGGGGCCGTTTGATCAACACAAGGTTGGACCAAAATTAACGATAAAAAACGAATGAAATCTAAAGATAAATTTCATTTTCTTGAGAAAGTCATTCATTCCTGTAGTTCACTGCTAATAACAAGCAGGATTGTTTTTTTTATCTCCTAATGATGGGCGTATACTTCACGGTATCCAAATGACCCTCCACAGGTTTTGAATTTAGAGTTGTCATTCGCCTAGACTGGTTGCCACTCAAGGCTATAGAAACCAGTCTCTCCTGATATCTACCCATAGCTGGGGGTGAGGAAGAATATTCATACCTTTCCCAAGGGTATTAGCACGTAAGTGAATGCAATGAATTCGACTTGAATATATATATTGGGTGGGTGTATAAGTATCAGGCGTTTTAAACAATATTTGTTATGAAAAAAGAAACCTTATAATTCAACAATAACATTTTTAAATGAGTCTCATATTGACAGGCTTTTTTAATCTGAAAATGAAATATTTTTATTAAGAAATGTAAACAAAACAGAAATTTTTATTAACAAATAAGTCACCTACAAAAATGCCTAATAATTATGCAACAACCCTATATATATATATATATATATATATATATATATATATGAGCAGATACGTAGGAAAATACGAAAGAACACGTTACGTAAATAATCCGGAATTCTTTAGTATTTTTGTTTTTAAAAACAGTGATCCATACATAAGTAGAGCTTAAATTATAATTATTTATAAATTATAATTATTTATTATTTAAAAATTTTTTTTTTTATTTCTAATTTAAAAAAATTTTTTTTAAGGAATCATATTTTTATTTTTTAAGGAATCATATTTTTTTTAAAAATAATTATATTATATATATATATATATATATATATATATATATATGTGTGTGTGTGTGTGTGTGTGTGTGTGTGTGTGTGTGTGTGTGTGTGTGTATGTGTGAGCGAGAGTATGGGCATACGTTGGATGTAAATACATGCTTTTGTAAGCACATTTATTTAAATATGATTGTGTGTGCGCGCACATTGTCTTAATGTATATGTTATTGGCATTGTCATGAATTGTTTTGCCTTGTTTTTTTCTTTTTAAGGGTAAAAGTTGATTGAGTTAACATATAATCAGAGTGTCACCGTCAGACCTTATTGAAATATAGAAGGCGAAACGTATACAGAAATTCCTATTCAATCGTTTGATCCACTCGCGTGGGCTGGGAAAACGTAGTCAATGTATATATCGTTCTCTTTTCAATTTCTTTTTTTTTCCTATTGGAGAACAATTTTAAACTAAAAAAAAAAAATAAACGAAAAATGAAAGTTTCTTCCCAAATGAAGCAATAAGGCATTTTACGTTGTTAGAAACATCAACCGGTTCTCTTTGCCTGCGATGCTCAGCCTGGAAATGTTAGCGTAAGCCTCTTCACTGGATTCTCTTGCTGGCTTCTTCGAAAGATCGGATAATCATTATTTTTACAATTAATGATGTCGGAATCAGATGTATCTTCGGAATTGGAAATCCAGATGCACGGGTGCTTAAGGAATAATATGTTCAGAAGAGTTGGTATTATAGCAGAATGTTTACGAGCAAAAGGGCAAGTTATACTCTTTTAATGAGGAGGGCAATCAGGTCAGGGATCCTTAGCTCCTGTATGGTACAGCATAGTCGAGTATATTTCTTTGTATTACTGGTAGAGAAAATAAATATTGCCAAGCAACAAACCTTGTTCTAAAAATGCCATGAAAGACCGAAACAGGATCATGGAAGTCAATTAAAACTTAAAACAGAGTACTACGTCGTTATGGCAAAAAGAGTATCATGCAATAACCCATCCTCGTTTAGAAATGCCATAAAAACACTGATCATGATATTTGGACAATCGCTTAGATCACGTGACCAAAGACCAGCTGCAACCGTGAAACTGGCTAATACCTGTCCCGTGATATGATATGAGCACCAACCGTTCTGAATAGGTTTCATCTCTCATAATTCGGCTTCATGAATTTAAACACTGTATAAGATTGGCGGCTTCGTTTTATTGTTTAAATGTTGGAATTTTAAAGTGCAACAGTATGTTCTGTTCTAATAGTTTCTTCTCTCGCATTTTTTGCCTGTGCATCTCTTTTCCTGTCAACAATAAGCTTCAAAAATTTAAATGCATCTTTTATCTCTTTGAATCCCTATTCTTGGCATTGTCCTTTCGCCTGTGTAACATTTCCTTTTCAGTGACCCCAGTGTTTTTGTGGATTTATCATTTTGTCTGGGCTGAAATGATTTTATTCTTAATATTTCTTTTTTATCAGGTTGAGACCATCGGTTCCGGTACGATCCCCGAGGTTAAGCAACGTCGAGTCTATTCAGTACCTAGATGGGTGTTCGCTTGGGAATACTGGGTCTTGTAGGTTTAGATATGTGGTTGGTGTAATGGATAATGGCTTGGAATTGTTGATCGGAGAGTCGAGTTGCAATTCCAGTTGGTCTCGTTATATTTACTTACACACATACTATCCTTGGGAATGGTATGACTCCACCTCCACAACCCCAGCTATTAGTTAATTAGTAAGAATTGTATCACTAAATCATCATTATCCTCCACCAAAAAATTCTTGCAATCTAAAAAAAAAAATTCTGTCTTTAAATAAACTGAAAAGGGTTGATAAACCGTAAAAAATGAATGAATCAATAAATAAATGTTCTACGTGCCGTGCACCATTTCGGACATGGCCAAACTTCTTTCACACTCTCTAAATCCATTTCTCACACACTCTCTCTCTCTATATATATAGACAGGTTTAGATAGATAGATAGAATTGTGGTTGGAGTTCTTTTTTCTGGAATGTCATCGTTTTTATTTTGTTGTTTTTGCTTTTCCGTATTATATATCTACTATTTTGTCGTTTTTTTAGTTCTGGCCACGTTTCACACGAACAAAAATATCTTATGTTATACAGGCCCCACCCTACGCTTCTTCCGTGGAAATGTTCCCTTCGACTCTTACACGAATATATGCAGCAAGATTTCATTACAGGTAATCATAGTTAAGGTAGAGTCATCAGACGACTATAGTAATCATTAAATTTCATATTCTTCTCATGTGGACACAGAAAACAGGTAAGAAATTTACTCCGAATTAATCCGAATAATAGAATAATGAAAAGCATTTTCAAACTCGCCTTGAGGGCAAACTTAATAATTATTTCAGGACATCGCAGCTATTCATTAATTAATTAAATGATAAAATTAATCGACTGGTTTCTGCATTTACAAGTTCTTGTCTTTCGAAATCTCTAGGTAAACTCACATTGATTATGCTATATATATATATATATATATATATATATATATATATATATATATATATAATTCTCTCCACTCGACTCGGCCACAATCAAGTCAAGTTTCAAAATCTAAATGTTTCAACTTTTATATAACGAGTCAGATATAAAACTCAGAATGTCAAGTGTAGAACTTATTTAGCAAGATACCCAGGAAAAAACGTTTCACTATTTACATTATTCGGACTATTGTCCTCATCTTTGTCGCCATATTTATACCAACATTTCGGCCGTTGCACGCTCCGGCCATCTTCAGGTGGTTGGAACGTCGAACTGAACCCTTTATTTCGCTCACTGGGATAGACTGTTCTAGTTCCACGTGCCATGTTTTAATGGATGTCAGTTATCAGTTATCTCCTGTTAATTCCCCTCTCCAAGTTCTCCACTGCCTTAACCGGGTATTGAACTCACACTCTTTGGGTCCTCTCACTGGATCTAACCAACGCCTTTATCCACTGTGTCATGTCTCCTCAAGGACGAAACGTTGTAATAAATATGGCGAAAAAAATGAGGACAATAATCCGAATAATGTAAATAGTGTACATAATACCTCATCTCAGACAAAAAACGGTTCATTTTTTTTAACTTCATTCAGAAAAAAATAATCCGACGCTAGAAAATTGAGTTTTTTCCACCAATGAACAAAAATCTTTGCCATAACACTATTAAAAGTACAATTTGATTGTTTTTACTATCAATTTCTCTACCTTAAGTGGCTTTAACAGGATGGAAGTTGTAAAAAAGGCAACTAAATTTAAGATTTAAATCTATCCGTTACACTGCACACATCTTTTTAATCAATTCACTCCAAGCAAATCGATAATGCCTCTAAGAAGGAAGAGTTTATTGGGAGTAAAAGGGAATGAAAATACATTAAACCTAATCTTAAAACGGAAACAATAGATAAGCCTCTACTCCCGATTAAAAAATCGGGAAGAAGTGTGAACCTGACGATCGGCGACTTTGTCAGATTAGCAAAGGATGGTAGACCGAAACAACGCTCCGCTATCCATTCGTGAAAATAAAGAAAACGTGGGAAAAAAAGTGTCAAGCGAAAGGTTCAGGATTATAATTCTACTATATGATGTGTGCCTGCAGTATGTAGAAATTCATGGCTCTCCACATTTTCCTGCTATTTACAGCACTTAACAGCAACTGTCTTTTTGTTATCTACCCGAAAACCTGTTCCGCCATTCATTTACGCACGCTCGCACGGTAGATTATACGTTGTTTTCTTTTGCCCCTCTTGTATTCAATCTGTCATGTGAGTATCAAATTTTCCAAGCCTACTTCCCTCATTATGTACCCTAGAGATTGTAACTGTCTCTTTCTGATGTTGCGAATAAGGGTTATTTTTGTTTCTATTTTCTCTAAATCCTCTTCATTGCTCGCATGTTCAGTCTATGGCACTCTCAGGATCGACATCTCTTGCTTCATATCTTTTCTTCGTCTGTGAGGAGATGTGCTCCATTTAGAGTATTCAAAATGTCTTTACTTTTACTCTGCTTTGTAGACTTTGTAAACCTCGATCAAATATTGGTATCATTTTTAAAAGAACTCATTCATATATATGTTATGTTGTGATAAAAATATTGCAGTATCAGTAAAACGTTTTCAGTTCACAAGAAGTGGAAATAATATATTGAATCAATTTCTAAGTCTGCAGCTATGTCACTTCACTATGTCGTGTTAGACACTTCATTCTTGCTTTAGAGGTTCTTGATAAAATCTGCAATGTTATATGTCCTGACCTGGCATCTGGAATTCAATCTCTTTCGTATCACCCTAACGTAGCTTCCCCGTGTCTTTTCTATAAACACTTTCATGTTAATTGTTCTGGTGAACTTTTCTCTATGGTACCTAGACGTTATGAATTTAAACGCAGTACTAGATTGGCGGCGAGGTCTCATCAATTTACAGTTGAAATGGCTAGATGTAACCATAAATTCTATACTAACAGCTTATTCTACCGTCTGTGGAACTTACGGCTTCTTGATATCCAGTTAAGTCTGATCTTCAAAAATTGAATTCAATGTCAATCGTTATCTGTCTTCTTAATTCTTGTTCTTTTATTGTCCTCTCTCCTTAATAGTAGTTTTCCACATATTCTCTAACACTCAGTAACTTCTTACGTCCGAACAACTTTATTGTCTTGCTTGGAGTAAAATGATTACTCCCCCACCAAAAAAAAAAATCACGCATCACTTAATAAGAGCAAAATAAGTCTTACTTTATTCAAAAGGCACAAAGTTCACTGTCTAGTGCTTAATAAATCTATTAGGCTCTTCTTTTGCGATGCTGATTAGTGATATTCGAAAGATTGTCGCAAAGGCCACGATTTTCAATTATCGTCAACTGTTCCTCTCTGTGATTTCTTGGAAAACAAGAAAACAAGCTACTGTAGCATTGTTAAAGTGGGGACCCGAGCACGTGCACCCGGGCAAGGGACAAAAATTGCCTACAGCACCGATCCCTCCCTCTTATGCAATGGGAGGGCACGGCCTCGGACAGCTGTTCCTCAGGGTTGGGCACCTCTCAGTATAATTTTCTCAGTTGTCCCTCTGTCAGAGAAGCCTCTGAGACATGGTAAATAATACATACAAATCACTTGATAGTAATTTATACGCTGTAGTGATTTTCCAAGCGTAGCTCAGATGCGGATCGAACTCGCTACTCACTCGTAATTGTGCTAACGAGACAAGCTTGCTAACCATTACACCACCTTGAAGTGCCTGCGAAAGGGAATACAAATATACAAAATTCCTCATCTAATTATTAGACACCATGAATAATTCAAATGGAAATGGGCAAGCCACTATCTATTGTGACAATTTAAGCACGATAACTCTAGTTCATGATCGTCTTCCACCAATATTCAAAACAGGTCAACATTAAGTACAAATTTATAAGGAGTGAAGTTTAAAATGGCAAAATTGGATTATATTACGTCAAGCATCACTGATTTAATTACAAAGAATACCATAAGAGTAAAATTAAATAAATTCTTTATTAAAATAGTCAACATTGATTACTTCCCTTTATATATTAAAAAATACGTCAAAAAAACGACATTATTATTTTATTATTTTTGCACCAACCTAATATTTACCCCTTCTCTTTATATATTGATTATCATTCGTTTTCTGTGCTGTAAATGCTAATGTAGTGCCATGTTCAGCAGCAAAATAGTTTTGTTTGAGTTAGTAAGCAAGTAAATTAGAAACTATTGCTTTTTAACAAAGATTACAAAAGAAAAGATTGAAAATTAATAGAAAAACAGATATTTTAAAAAAATTTTGCAGTCTATGCAAATTAGTTATCTGCCTTAAATATGTAACGCACGTTAAGTCTTCTCTCCAGACAATTGTGCGTTTGAAAACCTGACCAGAAGCGACAATCCTTTTTTAGTTTTTGGGCATGCGTAAAACCTGGGAGCATACGTAGTATGAATCTTAAGAGGCTAACTCTGTTCGAAGTTAAAGTGCCGGTGTATGACGCTAAACTTAGCGCTCCGGAAGAGACGCACATGGCTTAAACACAATGCTTATCTCATTTTATTCCACTATCTTTTTTGCCTATTTTCTCAACCAATTTAAATTCCTGGATACGACGATGAACTGCATCTGGCAGCAAAGCCTCTCATCAGGAGATTGGAGGTTTCGAGGAGCGAGGAATCACGCCTTAATTTCCGTTGTACCCAGGTCCACACTAAGCCAGGGTGGTAGCACCTGTTAGGATCCCAGACATGGGAAAATAATAAACCTCCAAATAAAGCATTAATAAAGTATAAAAATATATTTTTATAGTAAAAATATCAGCAATATATTTTTATATAAAAAGGATCAACAATACATATTTACAATAAAATCACCAACAATACATTTTTAAAGTAAAATGATCAGCAACTCATTTTATCTGTAATTGAAGACGTACAATTGTGTTTTATTTAGATTTTGGTATTAAACAACACATGGAGGTGTTGATTGGCCATTAAACGAAATCAATCAACCAGATCAAGCAAATGACCACACACCTGCTTAAATTCAAATGACCCCCCCCCCAAAAAAAAAACTAATTCAACCAGCAAGAACGACTAAGTTGAATGAAATGATAAAACCATATTTATTTACATTTCAAATAATGTCCTCATTTTTGTTTTTATTATCACAACATATCGACCGTTCAGCTCTCCAATCTTCTTCTGGTGTCTATCGATCAGGGTTAGATTGTTTCCACTCCGTATTGAACGTCTATGGATATCTTGCTTTCTTCTTATAAACTACTTATAAGTTATTGTTTGTCCTGTTTCCACCCCGTCTAAGCGTATACTGCCCGACCCAGGGATTAAACTCAGAATTACTATGTCACCAAATGCACAAATCAACACATCAAAGGAAAATTCTGAATTTAGAATTGAGCCTTGAAATCAAAGGAAGAAAAAAAATAATAATACAAGGAAAAAGTAAGAAAAGAATATTACAGTCATGTGTGACTGTTATTGAATCAGTCAGTTATGTGCCATACGTGATACATGCTTAGGCGATCATGTATCATTCGATACATTACTGACGAGGCAGATTTTTTTTCCCGCAGTAGGTTACCATTTCTTTCTGCGGTAGATCAGTTGTCATCCAAGGCTATAGAACCCGGTCTGTCCTGCTATTTACCCATAGCTGAAGAAGACGATTTATACCTTTCCCCAAGGGTAATAGTATGTAAGTGAATGTAATGGATTCAACTGTATTTTGAACTCAGCTTTCCGTTTTCTCAGTCCGAGCCGCTATCCATTACTCCACCGTGAATAACGAGCTGAATTTAAAAAAAAAATCTGCCATAAAAACCTTGGCTGTTCCCTTGGTTTCAACATTTTTAACTTAACCATAGTTGACATTAAGCAAAGTGACGCAAAAACGAGAAAGCTTCTCACTTGTCACCGCATTACATTATCCTAAGGCTGATGGTGATCGTCTGTATGTGCCCAGATCCGAAGGAGTCAGAGGATCAGCTCAACTACATCTGTCTTACAAAACTGCAACAATCGGCTTTTATAGATACATGGAAACTACAGAAGACTGGATGCTAATCGATGTCAAAGAACATGAAAGTGGTAAGAAACTTTATTCACTAATAAAGGAAGCCAACAAATTCAAGATGGAGTTTCAAATCGGTGAAGAAATGCAAGCAAATTCAATAAACTGAGTGAAGCTGCAAAAAACCTTAAAAAAGAAATAAAAGCAAATGCAATTGACCAGATACAGAAACGATGGCAGGATAAACTTCTTTACGTTCAACATTCTGTCTGTAACAAACAAGCTGATATGGACAAATCACGTATCCACCTGTGGTAACATAGTTTAGGGTTAAAAGCTGAAAGGCTTTATTTTTGCTATACAGGACCAATGTTTGCTAAATAGAAATTCCCAATAAGACATACTTAATAATTGTGCTATCCCAAAATGCAGATTCTGTGATAAATATCCAGAAATAACTGACCATCTTGTATCGGGTTGCATGGTATTGGCACCCACTGAATATAAAACTCAGCATGACAGAGTGGGACAATATTTGCGCTGGAATATGTGCAACTTTTACCGAAAGGAAACTGCAAAAGATTTGTATGAACACCATTCGGACGTGGTTATGGAGATATATCATGTAACAATTTTACAGGACATTAGAATACACACAGATAGAATAATCAAAGCTAAACACCCAGACATTATGATCAGACACCGTAAAAACAAAATTTTCCTTCTTACTGACATGACATTCCCTGCAAACTGTATTCTTGAAAGTCTTCAAAAAACTATCAAAATACATGGAACTTCAAATCGAAAATATAAAAAATATGGCACATGAGGACATCAACAATTCCAATGTAGTAGGATCCATTTGATTTATTGGAGAAGATTGCAAGAGACTCATTAAAGGGATTCCTGGTAGCCCATGCCTTAAAGAAATACAAAAAATGTACTCACAAGATTTCCCTTTATGTATGTAAAATATGAGTGATATTTTTCTTTTCTTTTTTTTTCTCAGTGCTCAGTGGAAAATGTCATGATGCCATTTTTGATCTTATGTCTCTGGTTGGTACCGGGAAAGAATTGAGTATACACCAGAAATCAAATCAAATCAAATAATAATAAAAATAAAGACGAAGATAGTAAATGCACCTAATAAAGTTTTTCTTCGATCACATTTAAGCTGAACCCACAAATATTCATTTTACTTAGAACCAAGAATTTATATGCGTTCCTATCATCAAATTCTTTACATTATTTTTAGCCATTTCTTTATGATTTACCGTAGCCTAAATATGAACCATTCGGAAAAGAATGCCTATTGATTTAATGAATGATGGGTCTCGGCGAAGAGAAGAACTTATGCCATACAATAGGGAAAAAATCGGGATATAAATGCTACTAACTCTCAATGCGAAAAGCATTTGCTAAATCAATATGAAATCTACACGGACATAAATATACCCTTATTAAAAAGGCAATAGGTAATCTAAAAATGGTTTGCTGTAACTTGTGGAACTGCAAGAGGAATAAAACATTTGAAAGAATACATAGACACCGACGACTTGAACGACTATTTCTATTCAATTTTCGATTTTATAAAGAATTCACAAGTACAGTAAAGGCTACATAAGTTTTGATTGGTGGCTCTTTCAGAAAGTAAAGGTTTCTAACCTAGCCTTTAAGTTACAACATGCGTTGCACATACACAGAGTCACACAATCATATACACTATCTCAACATATACACTCTCTCTCTCTCTCTCTCTCTCTCTATATATATATATATATATATATATATATATATATATATATAAGTATATTTTACTCTATTTACTCTACCAAAGATGGACGTCACTTGAAGGTGGTTATTGATATTTCACTTGCTGCAAGAACAACCGCTTAAATATTTCCTATAAAAAACGAAACTCAGGTTAAAGTCCTGTCAAGAGGTATATTTTTTAAATAAGACTCTCGATTATATATTCCGGTAGACATTACTTTCACTGTTTATAATATAGAGATATCTACCTGTACCCACTAAATAACGTTAATAGAGATAAGAAATATATTTTATGCAACAACCTGATCTTAAATTAATTTTGCCAAGATAATATAACAAAGGTGAAGAGGCTGAAAATGTCATGGCATGAAGAAGAAAAAATATGCCTAAAGAAATTTTGAAGTTGTTTAATTGTTTTTATAATGTTAAACCGGTACAAGGCGTAAGAGCCAGTCAATGTAGAGGGTTACTAAAGGAGATTGTTTTGTTACCACAGTGCAGAAACTGTTTTGTTTTACTTCCCTTTGTGTAAAAGAATTTTCTTAATGCTATGAATTCATCTTTAATAACCCTCAACTAAGGGTTGAATAGTAGGAGAGACCGTGTTCTATAGCTTTGGTTGACAACCGGCCTATCGCAGGATGAAATGGCCACGTACTGCCAGAAAATCTTCTACCTTGTCAGTCATGAATCGAAAGAGACATGATCGTACAAGCGTGTATCACATTTGGCTCTGAACTGACTGATTGCAATGAGTCTTACCATAATACGGATTTAAAAAATGTCACCTTAATTAAAAGAGAAGGCATCTTTCTTTTTATATACCGTGTCCTTTCAAGGTGCAGGTGATCATGGCTCTCCACTTCCCTTTATCCTTTGTAGCTCTCATTAAGTTTCGTCCCTCTGATCACGTTCTGTCATCCACTCGCTCAAACCCGCCAGGTATGTCATGCGTTGCTTTCCCTTATCTCTCATTTTCCCTCTATTCGACCTGTGAGTATCAGATTCTCCAGGCCCTCCTTTCTCATTACCTGTCCCAGTATAAGCCTCCTCCTTTTTTGCATCCCTCTCCAAGACCTCATTTTTGCTCACACGTTCACTCCATGTTATCCTCAGCATCCTTGAAAGTTAAAGTATTAAAAAATTATTATTTTCAGAAAAATATTCTGTAGTCTATTTCAAACAGAAATTATATTGATCCTAATCGTTTTTTTCCAGTAAAATCGATAAAAATCTGCAATTTTGACAGATTTGTAAACAAAAGTTAATTCTCGGCTTTAAAAATATATATTTCTGAAACGTTATTTGAAGAAAATTAGTAAATTTAAAGTTAAATTAATACAAACATTTCTTTACCACGGAGTCTTGTTTTTCTGACGTGATAATCGATTTATTGACAGCCAATTGACCGCCGAAAACATACATATGCTCCTCCATACTTAACTCTGAACAGAGTTAAGTATGGAGCAGCAGACAATAAAGTTAATAAGTGGGATCAATCCTTAAAACACGTGACCTTTTAATGATAAATTTATCGGTTTGTACATCTATACTTCAGAAATTCTGCGCGTATATACATATACATAAACAAATCTAAATTCTTTTAAAAATATTCGGGGTCATCAGATTGCAATACGCTTTACAATATATGATTAGTAAACATTATTTTACTTAATAATAATATTTCCTAAGAATTATCTCATTGAAACTGAATTTTAAAAGATTTAAAAACTGTATAAATTATTCTATTTAATATAATAAAAAATGAAAACAAATCTCAAAATTAATTTTTGATTGAAATTTTTCTTTCTTCAGACAATATTGTCTTTAATATATATTATTTGTAAAAGCAATAAACACTTCTCTAATTAAATAATGTCTTAGTTCTATTCCATTTTTTAAATTTTTCGATTCAGAACTGATTTTCGGTAAGACGGGGTTCAATTTTTCTAAAAAAATTTGATGACAAAATAACTAATATAATCACTAAAAATTATCACGTTGAATTTCTAAAAAAATTTGATGACAAAATAACTAATATAATCACTAAAAATTATCACGTTGAATTTCTAAAAAAATTTGATGACAAAATAACTAATATAATCACTAAAAATTATCACGTTGAATTTCTAAAAAAATTTGATGACAAAATAACTAATATAATCACTAAAAATTATCGTTGAATTTCTCAAGTTTTCATAAAATTAAGTAAGGAGGTGAAACATATGTAAAAATATTTTTACTAAGATTTTATAATATTTTTTTAATAATTTCATTTATTTGTAAATAAGTCCTGAAAATTTAATTAAAATCCAAGAATTATTTGTTTTTTTGCAAGAATTTTCAAATGAATGTGTTTGTCACCGCAAAAAAAGAGGCTAAAATTTGCTATAGTCCGCTGACGCAAGGAAAACAATTTTTAAATGGAAATTTCGAATGTTCTAAAAAGGGATAAAAAAATTAATTAAATATTAAAAAAATACATTGATTTTTCCTGATAATAATGACATAAGGATTTTGACGATTAAACTATGTTTTTATAACGTTTACAGAATGTTTCCCTCACGGTATGCTAAAGTTTTAGCGATTTCATGGATGGACCTAATATATATGTAGTACTAAGATATTCTGAATATCCCCAGGAAACAATTGTGTGAGTGTGCTGGAATTTGGCAGAGAGTATGAAAAGAGCTTATTGTTCTTACATGACCCGATACACTCTCGTGAAGATTACACAGTTGGAAGTGAGTTGCCATTCGATATGGTTCACCATCACATTTAAAATGGCTGACCTAATAGGTTCTTCATGCTCCCTTCCGAGTCTTCCGATGAAACATTCTTTTATCCAACTATGTAAGTTCCATTAATATTGATTTAACTCATTGAGACTTCTGGGTAAAATTACCTTTGAATTGGAATCGATGTAAATAAGGAGAGTATAATAAACAGCGGATGGCAATCCCTCAATATTGCTGAGTTTATTGAAAAAATGGAAAGGAATCTAGAATAAATATGCAATGATCCAATATTTTGAAAGACGACTACTTCCCTAGGTTGTCGATTTTCCTGCTGATATTGTCTGAGAAATTTCGTGACAGGACTCGTCAGTGAAACTTTGCCTCTGTGTGTGTGTGTGTGTGGTTTTTTTTTTAACAAAATTGTGTATTCTTCCAAACTATTCAGAATCTCAAAACTTAATTTTTTTTTTAAATATTTAGCATTTGGAAAGACAAAAGATTTTAACCTTTATGATATATGTACGAAGACTTCGAACATATTTTATTCATTCAGTGAATATACCAAAATAGGCTTATCTTGAAAAAAAAAAAAGACTTCGCTTTTCTGAAGTAAGGAAGAATGATAAAGGATTTTTTTAAAAATTTATATAAATACAACACGGTTTTTCTCAATTATAAATCTTTAGTTAATGATCAATTGGTATTGAAATGACTAATTTTAATTTTCAGCTTTCTTCCACCAAATTCCTCCAAAAAATAAATTTCCGCCTGTCTATAATTATTCCAAGAAATTCTATGCCTGCGTTATTTTATTTTTTATTTTTTTTTAATATTTTTGTCAAGTGCTTGGAGCAACTGTAGCTAATTTTTATTGTATTTCTATTGAATATCTTATGGAGAATACTTGACGAGGGCTGGTTTTGTATGATGTTAATAAATTTTTTACCTACGTTTAATTTTACGTATTTGTCGTACGGTGGATTGAATCATATGATGTTTCTTTTTCTGTTGGCTTTTTTTTTGTAGTGTGTTGTGTATGTAAGTTTGTATTGCCTAAAATCCACTTACTTTTAATGCTGTTTTATAATGTTTTTTGGCTTCATTGAAGATAGCTTTATCGGAAGAATTGTCAGATAAGCTACATTTAATTCAATGTGAAATCTGATTATTGTTTCTTTATTATTATATTTTTTACAGTTAATTATCGATTTGTATTGAAATGATTGTTTATGAGTTTCAGCTTTAAATACTTTAAAAATAATTTTTCGTCTCCATATAATTATTCTAACAAATTCTGTTTCAAATAAAAATACTTATAAATTTGGTATGTAAATTAAAATTGGTGAAAATTTAAAATATAATGAATAATTCGTTGTTTTTTTTTGTCTTTCTTGTAAGCCTAAATTGAAGTTGAAGTAGGATTAGATGTATTTTTAGGCTTACCTTCACCGTTCCCAGGATATGACCATTTTCAATGTTGATATTGATCATTATAACTTCTTTTTTTTTACAATTATTACTGTCGGTATAATAATTATGGGGCTGCGCTTTTCCCAAAGTGTTCATTCTCTCGCCTTTTCCTTAAGGGTCCATTCCCTCGCCTTTTACCTAAGCATTCATTCTCTCGGGCATTATAAAATGTCAAGTTCAAGTCATCGTTGGAAGGATATCTAACAATGGAATAGAGATGTATGGATGTGTGTGTGTGTTTGTGTGTGCTGTAATGGATAGCGTCAAAGAATAAGAAATTTGTGACCAGAGCTGGAATTTCTGTTGAGTTAAGTACTTTCATTTACGCGCAAATACCCTTGAAAAGGTATGAATTCATCTCTTCTCCCCTGAAAATTGTTAATGCGATATTCACTTGCAAAAGAAAATAAAAGAATTATTCTTACAATTCAAAAATTATGTTTTGGCTTTAAATGAAGATTAATTAAGATTAACATCAAATGGTTAAATGAAGATTAATTAACAGCACATGCATTCGTGAATGTGGTGCTAAATGGACATGCCAAACATTCTCGTAAAAATTCTCATCTAAAAATTAGATTTAAGTTTATGTTTCGTTTTATGTGCCGATAACCAGGTTTTTGTGACTAACACAAATTCGTTGTTGTCGTCGTCTTCGTCGGCATCGTCCTCTTCTTCTTCTTCTTCTTCTTCTTCTTCTTCTTCTTCTTCTTCTTCTTCTTCTTCTTTGTCTCTTCAAGACGTGAGTGATCATGGTTATCCACAACTAACTGTCCTTTTCTTAGTATCTCCCCTAATCCTGACTCCGCGTCCATTTATACAGTTACCCTTTTCCCCTCTTGCCTTCAATATATCATGTGAGTGTCAAATTCTCCTATCCCACTTGTCTCGTTATATTCTAGGAAATTTCAGTTTTTGATTCTAAGTATAAGTCTCGGTTTTGCTTCCATTTTCTATACAATTTTTATCGTTACCCAGATGGTATTCTCAGCATCCTTCTGTAGAACCACATTTCTGCTGTTTCAAGTCTCTTTTTCATCTGAGGCGATTGTCTAATATGCACTTTCATATAGAAGAAGCAATATTACATAAGAGTAGCTTATTCTTTTTTTTCTGTTTCTAACGAAATATTTGGAAAGCATCTCTCGCTATAACAATGCGTCTTCGGATTTCGATGTTGTATTTTTCGTCCTCCATTAAAACCGTTCCTAGATACTTAAATGTTTCTACTTTTGGGCTTTTCTAATTCGCAGTGCGCATTGTGAGCTATTTATTTTGCTGAAAACCATGCTGTCAATTACAGATGATGCCAGACAGACCGATAGATAGATAGCAGATTCGGCAGTTGGTGAGCAGTTGGTGAGCAGTTGGTGAGCAGTTGATGAGCAGTTGGTGAGCAGTTGATGAACTTCAGCACTGTCGGGTATTTTATATGGATTCCATGATGTCTGAGTGCAAAATTTAAAATACTTGTAGGATTTTAACGTGATTTAAACAATTTGTGTAAAGAATAAAAAAACTTGATATGTCTTGTTTGTTCTTGTCTTCGGAAAATTTATTTTTATTTGTTTTACTTATTATTTTTTTAATTTCTTGAAACTTCAAAATTCCTTTTTTTCAATTTTTTGAAACTTCAAAATTCCTTTATTTCAATTTCTTGAAACTTCAAAATGACTTTTTTTCAATTTCTTGAAACTTCAAAATTCCTTTATTTCAATTTCTTGAAACTTCAAAATGACTTTTTTTCAATTTCTTGAAACTTCAAAATGACTTTTTTTTCAATTTTTTGAAACTTCAAAATTCCTTTATTTCAATTTCTTGGAACTTCAAAATGACTTTTTTTCAATTTCTTGAAACTTCAAAATGACTTTTTTCAATTTCTTGAAACTTCAAAATGACTTTTTTTCAATTTCTTGAAACTTCAAAATTCCTTTTTTTCAATTTCTTGAAACTTCAAAATGACTTTTTTCAATTTTTTGAAACTTCAAAATTCTATTTTTTCAATTTCTTGAAACTTCAAAATTTCTTTTTTTCAATTTTTTGAAACTTCAAAATTCCATTTTTTCAATTTCTTGAAACTTCAAAATTTCTTTTTTTCAATTTCTTGAAACTTCAAAATGACTTTTTTTCAATTTCTTGAAACTTCAAAATTATTTTTTCAATTTTTTGAAACTTCAAAATTCCATTTTTTCAATTTCTTGAAACTTCAAAATTTCTTTTTTTCAATTTCTTGAAACTTCAAAATGACTTTTTTTCAATTTCTTGAAACTTCAAAATGCCTTTTTTTCAATTTCTTGAAACTTCAAAATTCCTTTTTATCAATTTCTTGAAACTTCAAAATGACTTTTTTTCAATTTCTTGAAACTTCAAAATTCCTTTTTTTCAATTTCTTGAAACTTCAAAATGCCTTTTTTTCAATTTCTTGAAGCTTCAAAATTCCTTTTTTTCAATTTCTTGAAACTTCAAAATGCCTTTTTTTCAATTTCTTGAAACTTCAAAATTCCTTTTTTTCAATTTCTTGAAACTTCAAAATTCCTTTTTTTCAATTTCTTGAAACTTCAAAATTCCTTTTTTTCAATTTCTTGAAACTTCAAAATGATTTTTTTCAATTTCTTGAAACTTCAAAATTTCTTTTTTTCAATTTCTTGAAACTTCAAAATTCCTTTTTTTCAATTTCTTGAAACTTCAAAATTGCTTTTTTTTCAATTTCTTGAAACTTCAAAATGACTTTTTTGCTGAATTGTTGTTTGATCACATTGGATTTCTTTTCCTGGACACATGTGAAAGTAATGTTGCTTCATCTAAACCTCGCTATTTAGCGGAACTGCAAGCTAGGGCAATTGATGTCACTGAAGGTATTACATAAAATGCGCTGCAAAAGGTTTTCCGAGAACTACACAATCGTATTACCCTTTGTACGCATCGTGATGATAGACATGTTGAAAATTATCAATCCCAATAATCAATTTAAATTTTTCTTCGTCCTTATCATTTTCAGAGATCGATTCTATCATCGATAGTTAGAAAGCTATAAGTATTTTAAATTGCACACGGACTTCATGGACAGCCTGTATGCACATACAACAACACAAATACGCGTGAATTTATATTCATACAGACAACAACGATTCAGAAAAAGGAAATATTTCAAACTTCTTGCGCGTCCATTAAAATCGGACGGTTTCCTCTTAAAATCCATTTGATATACGAAAATAAAGTAGAAGTATTTAAATACTATCTTCTAACTTCTGTCATGGGCTATCCACAAATTTCTATACTCTGTCGCCTTTAGAGGTTCATTTTTCTCTTTGCCAAGACTCCCTATCACCCCCTAAGTTCCGCTCATCCATTCATACAAGCTCGTCAGATAAGTGGCTCACTGTCTTGTCATATCACTCTTGCCGTCAATATGCTCCTTAAGGGTTACGTTCACTAAGCCTCCTTTCCTCGTTATGTGTCCAAGTTATTCTGGCGGTCTTTTCCTGATTCTGACTATATGGATTGTTTTCGTTGCTATGTTCTATAAGACTTCTCTGTCACACACTCTGTCCGTGGAATTCTAACTATCCTTCTGTAGAACCACATTTCTGGTGCCTCCAGTTTTCTCTTCATCTGTGGGGAGATTATTCAGCATTAACTGCAATATAAAAGGATGAATATGTCGTAGCAATCCAGCATTTTTTCTTTAAATATAACAAATATTTTCCTTTTCTCAGCAACTTCCTTTGCTTCTTTCGCTCGTCCAATGTGTGTCCTCATCTCGGTTTCCCATTTTCAATCCATGTTAAGACATTTACCAGATATTTCGAACCCTCAGCACATACCTTCAATTTGAAACTTTCATCTTCGTTTTTTTTTAGCTTGCTGATTAACATACTTTCTGTTTCCTTGAAGTTAGTCCTATTTTCATCCTTTCTTCTACTACCCTTTCTAGGAGGTCCTGTAGTTTTCCTTCTGAGTCAGCCATCAATACAGCGTCATCTGCGTATCTTACATTGTTAAGTAAACGCCAACCGATAATAAATCCAGGTCGGTTCTCTAGTTTCCTTATAATAAGGTCACTGTAGAGGTTGAATAAATCCGGGTAGACGACATATCCTAACGCCGCTGTATATACTTATTTAATTTTTTTATCTGTATGCTGGTAGTTTGTTCCCAATATATATTCTGGATTCTTCTTCTTCTATTTGCCTTATCCCTTCAGAACATTGGTTATCATGGCTCTCCCCAATTTCCAGTCCTTTGTAGCTCTTAATAACTTTCGTCTTTTTGCCGTCTCTCCCAAAAACGTGTTTGGAAATCCATTCGCACAAGCTCGCCAGGTATGTTGTACGTTGCTTTCCTCTGTCTCGCTTTCCTTCAATCTGATCTGTGAATATGAATTTTTCCAAACACTCTTTATATTATTATGTGTCTGAAAAGTTTCAACTGTCTCTTCCTGATGTTACGCAGAAGTGTCCTTTTTGTTACAATTGTCTCTAGAACTTCGTCGTTTCTCACATGTGTCTTTAGAACTAAATTTCTATTACTCGCTGTTCAAATCGACCACTGCGCCTTATCATATCAAATGCTTTTGCGTAATTGTAGTCACCTGTCGTCCATCTATTTGGAAGACATTCTCTTTAACCTTGCCCCAACTGGTGCTTCTTGATGAGTAAAGAGGCTAACTCTGCCCTAGCTACGACTACTTCACAGCTATCTCCCAATTTTAAAGTCTGATCTACTCGAGATGAAGATGCCGTTTCCTTGCTAACTTGTTTGCATTGAGTCACCAATATAATGTGCACTAAACGACTTATACTGTTAGGTTATTGGGATTAAAAGAGAATGAGAAGACTTTAGAAGGAACGAGAAAGCTAATGCTAAACATGAAAACAAATGATAAACGTCTACTCCTGTTCAAAAGACCTGGGAGGAGTGTCAATCGGGCGATAGGTGAACCTATGTACACCAATTATATCTATCTTTGGTAGCTCAGAGTTTTAGGCATTGTCTTTAGAAGTATAGAGTTTTAGAGTCTTTAGAAGTAGAATTTAGGAGGAACCGGAATACCAATCTTAAACAGGAAACAAGGGATGAACCTCTACTCCTGTTCAAAAGATCACACCAGCGAGCTGCTACTATTTCCTGGAAGCGATCATTTTGAAACTTATTGTCAGGATCAAAACAGATATTTCACCTATAGCACATATATATCGGGCTACCCAAAAGTTTATATTTTCAGATCAAGCGGGCAGACTTTTTGTGCTGCATGTTACCATAAAGAATAGCACTCATTACGTTGGGGTTTTTGCGCTTAGTGATCATGATGAGTGGCCGTTTCAGACGATATATCTGAAACGGCTCTATCTGCCGAAACAAGCCAGGCTGCTCGTCATGATCAGTGAGATCATAAACCCCATTGTAATGAATGTTATATTCCTTATGGTAACGCCCAGTATGCAAAGTCTGCCCGCTAGAGCTGCAAATAAAAGACCACACGTCGCCGTCAAAGACTTGCTCAACAGCTCTTAATATGCTGAGAAACTGTAAACCTCTTCCACAGTATATTCTCGTGGTCGTAAGCATTCCACTTCCAGGCGCAGGAGATCTCTAACAAGTATTGCAGGCCGATGCACTGATCTCATGCCACGAACATGAACTAATGAAAGTGCCATAGAGATTAGGTTATGTTTATCCTCCACATGGAACATGATCGGGGAAAGGATACCAGCAGCTTGGAAATCGACTATAGTCCCATTTCAGTTTATTTTTTTATTGTTGCTAGCAAGAGACAGGTCACCAGTTTCCAGGAAAAAGTTAACTTCACGTCTCTTTACAGGACTGAACAAAAATAAGGCCGCTTTATGAACAAAATTGTTTTAGCTTCTGAATCTCATTGACTTATAGTAGGCACCTCCAGTAATTCGCTGAAAAAAAGAGTATATCATGATGAAAAATGCCCCAAACTTAAGAAAAATAGTTTTATCGTCAGAATCTTTATGAAATTATTAAGAGGAAGTGTTTTTTGATTATTTAATTTTTTTTTTAATCCTTTCCAGCATATGGTTAAAAATTTTGTTTTTCTTGCGTCAGCGGGGTACTAAAGATTAGCATGAGAAATTTTAACATTTTTTCGTGTTAAATCTTTTAAAATTCTGTATTATTTTAAGTATTTTAGGTGATATTTAAAAAACAAACAAACTATATTTATTAATCGTAAATGGAGAAGCTTAGTACAAATTATCAAACATCAATATTTTTAAAAGAATTTTTTGGCATGTTTATAGACGTGACGGTTTTGTAGATACGGGCGTGTATTCGACATTATCATAAAATAAGAGCGATAAATATGATAAATTTAAAACCAGATTATTTACAATTCAATAAAACATGGAGAATATTTTACTAAATTTTAAAGATTGCTGGGTATTTATAAATTTTATAAAAAAAAGACGCTCACGTCATTTCTTCCAATTAAGTCGGGGAAAAATACATTTCTGCGTTATTTAAACTTAAAGTAAATAATATTTGTTTCAAATCAAATTAATTATACTTTAAAACGGCTAATATTCCTCAAATAAAGTTTAAGGAAATGAATTTTTTTATATAGGGAAGAATTTTTAATAAAGAGAATTACATTGCAATAAATGCGGACTAAAAATGGCGCTAAAATCAAATCTTTTAGTAAAAATTCCTTCCAGTCAATTTAAATTAGTTTTGAAACTATTTTGCTTACTGGAAATATTAAATTTAATGGATTAACTTGAAATTGAAGTTAAAATAAAGGCTTCAAGAAAGATGTTTCTTATTTTCAAAATCAAATTAAACCTAGAGTATCGCAAAACAGTAAAGGTACCTAAATTATAGCCTTTAGGTGCAATATGTCAAAGGTCATATTTACCTGCTGCATTTGAAAATGAGTTCTCATCATTTTTGCCCGTTTATCTTGTTCTTGATAGATGATTATTGCTATTTACTACATTAAAAATGACATTATTTTGATGTATTGCAGTAAACTGATGTTTGTTTTCTTGTCTCCTACGTTATTTTGCAATGTCTTAACTGATGATTTTTAGTTTCCACGTATGTTTTAAAAAGACAGCAATATCTACATACTTTGGTTGTTAAATGATGGTTGTGTGAGTAGCTTCTCTGTTACCTCAGGCCATATTTTCTTTTTCTTTTTCTGGGTTTCATTTGACTCATATAGTAGCTTTGTACGTTAGTTTGTAGCATTTACCATTTAGTGGACATTTATAGATTTTTCTGAATTTTAATATTCTGAAAAGTGTTTGACAATGTGTTACATTAGTACTTTTTCTCTATTTGTTTTTCCGTTTGTCTTACTTGGTAAGGTAACCATTTAATTATTGAATTATAAACTATTTCCTGCCGGACGAAATAGATGCTTAATCTTCTTTACCCACACTATATGTGGTGTACACGAATAGCGTAAGCATCCCCGAGAAATATCAAAAAGTAATTGAAATTATAAATTGCGTTAATACAAACGGTAAATAATATGAGAAGACACATGAGGAGAAATATAGAATTAGATATGAAAGAGCTTTCCCATCAATGAAAATAATTGAGATAAACTGTATTTTTTATACTACAATTTTCCTAAGTCAAGGAATAGTTGGTTGGTTGGGTTTTATGGCATATCAACCACTGTGGGTCATTTAATGCCAAATTAAGGTATATATATATATATATATATATATATATATATATATATATATATGTATATATATATATATATATATATATATATATATATATATACACGCACATATACATACATACACATATACCTATACATATATTAAATATACAGTACTATTAAACATATAGCTGGCAACATTATTATTGTTTCAAAAACGTATAGCTGGCAACATTATTGTTTCAAAAAAAACGTATAGCTGGCAACATTATTGTTTCAAAAAAAAACGTATAGCTGGCAACATTATTGTTTCAAAAACACATACCTGGCAACATTATTGCTTCAAAAAGACGTATAGCTGGCAACATTATTGTTTCAAAAACGCATACCTGGCAACATTATTGTTTCAAAAACGTATACCTGGTAACATTATTGTTTCAAAAACGTATAGCTGGCAACATTATTTTTTCCAAAAAACGTATAGTTGGCAACATTTTTTCCAAAAAAACATATAGCTGGCAACATTGTTTCAAAAACGTATAGCTGACAAGATTATTCTTTCCAAAAAACGTATAGCTGGCAACATTATTGTTTCAAAAACGTATAGCTGGCAACATTATTGTTTCAAAAACGTATAGCTGGCAACGTTATTTTTCCGAAAACATTATCTGAGGCCTTGTTGTTGGACTTAGTTTATCGTCATACCCAGGACGCGGAAGTAGTTTATCGTCATACCCAGGACGCGGAAGTTGTTTATCGTCATACCCGGGACGCGGATGTAGTTTATCGTCATACCCAGGACGGACTCATGGAATAGGATTATTCTTAAAATAGTGATGATGAATATGATAAAAATGAAGAGGTAGGAGGGGAGGTAGCAAGTGATCATTATAAGAATTAAGAGGAATAAACACTATTTACATTATTCGTTCTATTGTCATCATCTTTGTCGCCATGTTTATTACAATTTTTCGGCCGTTGTACGCTCTGGCCTTCTTGAGTTGGTTGGAATGTTGAACTGAACCCTGGAGCCATAAGATTGTGTTCAAACTATTTAGATTTCAGTATTAAATAACCCACAGAGGTGTTGATATGTCGCTAACCAAAATCAACCAAAGAAACAATCAACATGAAAGAAATCTTTTATGAAATGAATCCATATAATATCCTATAATTTCTTCAAGAAATTGTATTTAAAAATATAACTTCGACAAAACTACGACATAAAAACACACATATCACCCCTGTAGTAATTATATTCACACAAACACACACACACACACACACACACACATATATATATATATATATATATATATATATATATATATATATATATATATATATATATATGAACAAAAGCTTTACTATGTATTGAATTGTGAAAGCATAATAACATAATGTTGTTAATTCAAATCTCTAAAGAAAATTAAAATTCAGCATTAAATTACCCATAAGGTATTGATTTGCCATTAAACAAATCCATTAACTAAATAATAGACATTCTGGAGACAAAGTTAAGATTTAGTGTTTATGTAAGGGATAAGAATTAAAACATCAGCAGTTTGCCGCTCAGGGCTTCCTTTTGATGAGTTGACCGTTTTGATGATAATTAAATCAAGGAGTTTATGACAACACTTAGACGCCCGATTGAAATATATTGCGATAAAAGTGAATGCTCATCAGAATTCTTTATGACGAGAAAGTATATTTTTACAGTTTTTTTAAAAATTTCTTTTCATTTTATTTTTAATCATTTCACGCCAACAAAGCGATAATGCCACTTTGGGTTATTGAAAGGGAAAGATAATGAGAAGAATTTAACGAGGTGAACGAACAATATCAGACCAGTAATTCAGAAGACAGAAGAAGGAGATTGATAACGGTACGGAACGGAAAACGGAAGAGACTTGTACTTGCGAGAAGTACAAGAAACTATTAGATAAAGCACCTGTGCAGTGAAATGTATTACAGTATTTTTCTAAGGAATTTTTTTTAATTGGGGGCAGATGTTATATTTTATTGGCTTTTTATACTGATCTATGGTAAATATATGTGAAGATTTGACTATATTTTACTCTTCATCTTCCGCTAAACATTCGACATTGTTAGAAATAAATTAATTCATTTCAGATGACGTCAGATAATCGGTGAAATATGTGAAAGTTTTTTTTTAAAAAACGGTATTTTCCAAATTTTTTTACATTTACTTTTTGTTTTTTCCAGATCCTTTTACAGTTACCCTTCGTCTTTTCCAGATCCTTTTACATTTACCCTTCGTTTTTTACCAAATTCTTTTACATTTACCCTTCGTTTTTTACCAAATTCTTTTACATTTACCCTTCGTTTTTTACCAAATTCTTTTACATTTACCCTTCGTTTTTTACCAAATTCTTTTACATTTACCATACGTTTTTTCCAACGAAATCCCTTATCCTCACTGGACTTTACCGAAATTGAAAAAATCTTGTTAGTTGAAAACGTGTTTTTTGAAAAGCCAGAAAAGGCCGCGTAGTTTCAAGTCGACAGTTATCCAATTACCTCATATTATAGGATGACTTTTTTTCTTTTTTATATTGCCAAATAGTGTGGTTTTCTTTTTTTTTCTTTTTAAAACGTTTAGTTATATTTGTTTTTTATTGTCTTTTGTTAATAATCAAAATGGGTCATTATTTTCGGAGTACAAAATATGATCTCTAATGGTTTTACAAATTTTTTGGTATCAAGTGTTATTAAAAGAAATTTAACATTATATTCAACAACGAGGGTCAGGTACATTTCTTAATTAACACCACAAAATAATCAATATATACATTCTTACACGATTCGCTGGGTGTACCATTTATGACAGATGTCGTAATGGAATAGGTACATTTCTTTTAAGTTGGTATATTCATTTTCTATAACATTATATATTTATATAGATCATGTACCTTAATTTATGAGAATTTCAAAGAGACGGAATATATTTTAAAATATTGTATATATTCCATAAACCAGATCACGATTTACGCGGAAATCTGCCTATTAAATACGTAAATTGGGAAAGGGCGTGTGAATATGTACATAATGTTATTGAAATCAATAAGTTTGCAATCTGACGATGACAAATGTATTACAGATCAAATATTTATGAATCAATATCATCTTGTTATTGCTATTTATCGTAAAGCAATGCGTATGCAATAAAAACATTTCCAAATAAAGATCCGACTCTTTCAAGAAACGAACCCATCCTGGATTGTTTTAATAAATATATATGAATAAATATTCTGTGTATACTTACATCTCATAAGTGGTGGCCGAAATTCAATAGCAAGTGAGTGAATGCAATAAAAATATTTCCAGATAAAAATCTCACTGTTTCAGAAAACGAAATCATACTAGTTTGTTTTAATAAATATATATGTGAATAAATATTTTTATATGCATATTTGTGTGTTTCAACCTGATAAGTCCATATATATATGGTGTTCCAATGACTTGGACCGATTTTAAATGTGAATTAAGTTTAAGCGTCTAATGATTTTTTTCTTTTTCTTTCAGATTTAACAACTTAAGTTTTTGCCAATTTCAACCATGGAAAGATTAACAATCAAACAACGTGTTAAAGATATCGAAGTCTATTACGAAAATGGACGTTCAAATTTATAAATATTCGGCCCAATGATTCCGCTAGCAAAAAATGCACATCAAACAGTGGCCATTTGTGGGGCAGTGGCTTTTCAACAATCTTTCTGGGATTTTCATCAGCCCAAATGCGACAATTCTGCTTAATAACGAATTCACTGAGATGAAAATGGTCTTCATCACTAAAGAGGATTTTTGCGAAAAATCTTCATCGGCTTGTCTTTGCTTGTGCACCCAATTGGCGAATGTACGGCGCTCCAAATGGTCAGCAGATTTCAGTTCTTGTATCAGCAATGTTTTCAGCTGAACGGTGTAAACGAGCACGAAATGGCGTTTACACATCTGCCACCGACCCAGTTTGATTGAATTAAAGAACAATTTTTCTAATTGCACTCTCGGTTGGTCGATTATGTTGACCCACAAATCGCGAAGATCGCAAAATGTATTTCTTTTTGCATGTCCATTTTAGTAATAGGTTTCGATAACTTTAACACGTTGTTTGATTGTCATTCTTTCCATGGTTGAAAAAGCCAAAGATATATATATTCCTAAATCTGAAAAGAAAAGTAAAGAAATTATTAGACGCATAACTTAATTCACATTTAAAATCGGTCCAAGTTATTGGAACACCCTTTATATATATATATATATATATATATATATATATATATATATATATATATATATATATATATATATATACGTATACGTGATGACTACGATTTCGAACAATACCTTAGCTTCATCCATCCTTAAATATGGGCAGCGCCGATGTGAATTTTTGTCTTACTATGGCCTTACATTCTCTTGCTCAGGTATGGCAACCTTAAGTGGCTTTTGCAGCAGTTGTTACATAAATACAGCAAAACGTATAATGACTGATTTCTGTGTGTGTGTGTGCGCGATCGCGCGTGCGCGCGTGTGTGTGTGTGTGTGTGTGTGGCATCTTTGATGATTTTGGAGGTCTGCTCTACTTACGCAAACACGACCACATTCATTATAAGCTAGATCAGATTCTGTGGCAACATTTTCGTCATCGCGCGCAGCAATTGAACCTCTCTACAAAAACGTTACATCGTTTCTAATTGCACTCTCGGTTGGTCGATTATGTTGACCAAAAAAAGTCATGAAGTGCGCGAAGTGCATTTCCGTTTGAACGTCCATTTTCGTAATAGACTTCAAAATCTTTAACACGTTGTTAATCTTTCTATGGTTGAAATTGGCAAAGACTTAAGTTGTTAAATCTGAAAGGAAAAGAAAAGAATCATTAGACGCTTAAACTTAATTCACATTTAAAGTTATTGGAGCCCCCTATAGTAACAGTAATGATGATTACAATAAAATAAGATGAAATGCAAGATCTTAAATCATAATCTAATTGCACGGATCATATGGTTACTAATTAAACTGATTCTCATATTATTAGACATTTCATGGTTTATCAATATATAAAATAAATATTACAATCAGAAAGTTTTCTTTTCTATTTACACTATTTACATTATTCGGGCTGTTGTCCTCATCTTTGTTGCAGTATTCACGACGTTTCGGGAATTGTACGCTCCAGCCTTCTTCATGTGATTGGAATTTCGAACAGAACCATTTATTCTTCCACTGGAGCAGATTGTTCTCGTTCCACGTGCCTTGCCTCTTCCGGATGTCTCAGTATCAGTTATCTCCCTTTAACCCAACTCTCCAAGTTTTCGTTTTCTTTTTTTGTTGACTGATTGCAACAACTATCTGCGCAGTTAGGATGAAAGTCGAATTGTTCTGCGCTGATGTAAACAAATGGATGTCATTCTACGAAATGTCCTGAATTTCAAAACTTCATATTAATAGCCGCTTTGCGAGTTTCACACTTTTTAAAACGGATTATAATGACGATTTGTCGGTTTAATATTTTATTTATCTCCGAGTTTTCTGTTTGAATTTCCGGCATGATGTTTTATCATTATGAACATATAAACTACTGGTTGCGACTTAGGCTTGTTATCTACAAGGGAAAGATTACTACACTGCACAAATTTTATTTTGGAATGATATCTAAATAGTAAAATGTGCATTTTCTTTATGTTCTATATACATGTGTATGCGTGTTTCTCCTGAAATGCCGACAACAAACATGGCAGACTCGGGATGTGAGTCCACGTAAATAAATGAAAAGAAACAACAAGAACTGAAATATACGTTAAAACAAATGATAATGTATTAACAACAAAAAGGGTTACAAGTGACAAAGTCAATGATGTGTGTAACAAATGAATGTGAAAACCTTTTTGGCTCCAAAGTATGGGAAGTGAGTGAATGTGCGTACGTACGTGTGACTGTGTGCGTGTCTATATATGTATTTTTCATGCGTTCCTCAAAGGCAACGCATTCTCCGCAAGAGGTTACATGTTGACGAATAAGCGGATAAGGCGAGAAGAGATCGAGAAAAATATTGCAGAGTATTTATAGTCCTGAGAGCGTCTCCTAGTAGAAGTTTTGAAAATTAGGAGGTAACCCGACATGTATTATAATACATTTTACTATGAAGATATTTCAAATTAAAATTTGTACGGTGTAGATATTTTTCATTGTAGATAACTAGCCAAAGTAGCATTGACTAATGTCTTTCGAACTGCGAATTGGAGATATGTCAAACACAAATAAGTGCGAAAATTTAAATATCTGGTAAATGTTTTCACAGATGATGCAAAATATGACATTGAAATTCGAAGACATATTGGAGTAGCGGATGATGCCTTCCAAAATCTAAGCAAAAATATTAAGAAACAGGAAAACTTCGTTAGAAACAAAGACAAGAATTTTAAAAAAACAGTTATGTAACATCAGCCCATCAATGAATGTCGGAAAATCTTCTCACAGATGAAGAAAAGACTTAAAACAACAGAAATTTGGTTCTACAGAAGTATGCTGAGAATACGATGGATCGAACATGTGAGCAACGACGAAGTTCTAGAGACAACGGCAACAAAAGAAAAAACATCAGGAGGAGACAGTTTAGGTTTCTGGGACATATAATGAGGAAAGAGGGCTTGGAAAATTTGATACTCACAAGACTCATAGGTAAGAAAGACAGAGCAAAGCAACGCTCAACCTAGCCAAAGAAATAGCCAAAAGACAAAAGTTATTAATAGTTACAAGGAAGAGGAAATTGTTGAGAGCCATGAGCTAAGTTTATAATAGTGAAAGACAATTTACTTGAAACTATGAAGTTTTTATTACTCTTTTGGATACTGCGCAGTCTGTTTCAGTTTAAGAGGTACAAGACCTCGCGGAATTAATAGAGGTACTGCTTATAATGGTAATTTAAGAATAAGGTTAAAACAATTAATATTAAATTTCACATTATAAGTATGTTGTCATAATTTTAGAATACATTTATGTATGTAATGCTTTAATAAATATTTTATTTGCAGCAGCCATAGGGTATAAAAACAGGCAAACCCTTAAGTAACACCTTTTTCCTGTTTTCCCTCCTTCAAAGTGTGTGGCCTCAACTTTTCGCACCTAAGCAAAATGGCTGTGGTTGTTTTACACACAAACACACCTACACAGGCAAGTCACTCAAATACATTCATTAACATTTTTTGTTGTGTATTCCATTTATTTCTAGGAAAAGAAACTCTTAAACTTTCCTTTTGTTATTCTGTTAAATAAATGTTATCTTATATTGAAAATCAGTCGATCTCTCTTTGGCATGTATTATTCCACCATCATTATTTCATGCAAAATACTCACGAAAAGGGCCTTTATACATTAATTATAGAAGTAGCCAATACACTAAACTTTGTATACACTTATTAGTCCGGGTGTCATAATTGGTGTATTGTTCCCTCACTCAGTAATAATACTAATAACGAATGTATCTCCTTCGACTGCAGAATGAGAAAATCGATAAATATGAGAATAATCGATAATTCCCTCACCGTGGACTGTGAAAACGTGTGAGTCTGAGGCATTCAAACAAATCAATTTAAATCAAATTATCCCGCGGTGTCATCAATCGCTGACGTGTGATGGAGACAAGATATAGAGAGCGTTAGAATTACAAGCGGATTCTGTTATCCAAACGAGGACACCAAATGGAATTGTTGAGAAGAGATACAAAGTCCGTAAAATCGCCGATGCGGATGCTGCAGAAAACTATAAGCGAAAAATGATTTAGAAGATGTTCGTGGTTCCCATTACCCCACAGTGACATTGTAGCGACTGCTATGTTTTTCCAAGCTCACATTTTATTCGTCTGCGATTGGCTAATAAATCAATACTGCCTTCCTATAGGACAATTTAGCCATCGCAGTCGTTGCTTTGAATTTTTCGGTTTTGAACTTGCTTACTTGTTTTGTTAGTACAAATTTAGCAATTGGTCAAATTTTAACCAATCACATATTTTAGTGGAAAATCAAGTTTTCCCGCGGTTTCACTGGGAGCCTATCTGTACCTTTAAAAGACGCGACCTTTTCACAAGCCGCCAGTAGAGTCCACTAAATTTCGCCTGTCAACACAAAGCTATGACTTTACTCACAACATTTCAAACGCACACACAGACACAGAACTTTGTTATACGTATATACATATCTCTCTGTGACTCAGCCAAGTTCAATCAACCAGGACTCTGTTGATTTCTCTAACACAACACACTTTCTGATCAATTGTATTCTTGTGTTATCTATTCTAACAGCAGACATGTTCTAACATTGATTCCTGAACATTTCTCTCTAAAGAGAACTTTCTTTCAAACAATCAATTACAAATCAAAATACGGTAAAAGGGAAGCAACTTCTTTTTCCTTAATCTATACGTTGAATACAGATTATTGTATATTTTCTCCTTGTACGTTATTTTAATATATACTTGTTGATTCACATTTAGAGTTTCGTTGTTTTCTTGAATCATTAATAATGCGAAAGATATATGCTCTAAAGAGCACGCCCATAACAATATTATGATATCATGTTTTATGATTCCTTGCGAATGTTTGTCGCCACTTTTGTGATGTTGGACGGCTTCCCTTGTCACTTTTCTTATGTCAAAGGAAAGCTCGTTATCACTTCCAAAAGTGCTTGTTATACTCAAGACTTCGTAGACGCCGGTACTAGTAGTAATGCCTTCTAATAATATCCGTACTAGTAATACTTGTTCAAGTAGTAATCGCCAAATAGTATAATGATCAGAAGAGAATCGTAATCCGTATAGTAGTAGAATAGTGAGAGTAAACGTATAGCAATAATGGAGAGACAAGAAGAGTGATGAGTGATCGTATAGTCATCACGCTACTTCCTATTTATTCACTTCCTTTATGACCACGTGATCTACTTAATAATGGAACCGCCCGTGTTACTCACTGGCGATCTAGTTCCAAACCACAGTGTCGGCAACGACAATTACTCTTATACAACAGTATGACATAAGGCCATTATAAGACACTAAATTCGATTCGAACTCAAATATTAAGGACTTTATGATTAGGTTGTTATAAGGTTGGTGCAAAAATAATGACGTAATAATGTCGTTTTTTGACGTATTTTTTACCGTCCAAAAACGACATTATTACGTCATTATTTTTGCACCAACCTAATAGTTAATATTTCAAAGTGATAACAGCTTGCTAACAACTATACCAAGTTTTCTGATGATACTTTGTCATGATCTATGCCAGTATGTGAACCAAATAAATCAACCCCCGCAAAGAAAGCTGGAGACAAGCAAGAAGAAAAGAATTAAATTTATTGACAGGACGTTCTTCTCTGACTGAAAATAAAATGAATGTACGATTTGAATCGAATGCAGACATTTTCGATACAAATACCAAGCTACATAAAGTATAATCTTTTCTCAGCTTTGGCAAAAGCGACCAAAATAACTGAAGCAAAACTAAAAATAAAAGGCCAAAAGCCATAAATAAAACTTGTATTTAATCCTTAGACATCATTAAGCAAATTTATACACTTCTGCGAATTAATATTAGGTTGGTGCAAAAATAATGTCGTTTTCTCACATAGTAACATATGTGAGAAAACGATATTATTTTTGCAACAACCTAATAAAAAGTCTGTATTATTGACAGTAGGCGTTGTTGTTATTAAACAACTCGATAGCTGACACGCGTAATGTAACGAATAAGATTTATTGAACAGATAAGAGAAAATTATTTCACTCCGATTATTGCATACGTAAAGTTACACGGGAAATAGAGAAGGCAAATAGAAAAACTAAACAGATGCCAAAATTCGCTGTCGTACATTCAACATGTGAACAAATCTAACCCTCCCAAAAGAATAATTCAAAATATTGATCATTTTGTAATCATTAATGCAAAATATTAACTTACTATACTTCCTGTATCGCCAACAATGACAGCATTTTAAGCAATAATCATCAGTCCACTGATCGAATGATGTCATAAGACTGATGCTAACCTAGGTACTCTATACATATATGGGTTGAAAGCCGGACAGTTATTTATTAATTTGCAGCATGTCCCGCGCAAGGAAACCCAGCGTAATCTATCACTCCGTATCAAAGCACATCCGATGTGCTCTAACTTGTCGAATCGCCTTCTTCACAGAAACTTAGCCGTTGAAACCACCGAGAAAAAAGGGTGTAGACCCTCCAGGCTGGCCGTGGACTTCAGGCTATGAAGACTTCCAACCAATTGTGCTAGATGGTTATTGACCCAACAAATGGTTGAAATTTTATTCATTTAAAAGATTTTTAAATAATATTTTCCATTTATTAATATTGCAGAGTCGTTCTTTTCACCTTCCAGCTTCATAAACAACTTGGAATAGTTTCCGTTTATCATAAAGATGACACTGCCACCTAGTATCGACAGTGAAAGGGAGATAACTCTAGTATAGCAAAAAGTAATATACATTACAGAGAATATAAACAAAAAACACTTGGCATATCATAGAATAATATTAACATCACAAACATTCATTCAGGGTGTAAAGCGCATATTTTAACACTTAAAACAGAACAGATTAAAAATCAATATATTTTTCCAATCTGAGAATAGTATGAATATCGATCACAATAAAAATGTAAAAACATTATCGGCATTTAACAGTGACATTTTAAGTTTAAATACCGGTTATTAAAGGAAACCTTTTTTTCACAGAATACTTCTGATATATGTATTATGTAAATACGTTATTAATGATTTTACAATAGAATTGCATTGAAATTCAAGACAAAAAAATATTCCAATGATCAGCAGGCTTTTCTGATATATTAAATCCGCTCTACGTATCATGCAAATGATTCTAACTCATCATTACTGGTTTGCATTGAAATTCTAGAATTAAGCGATCACCACGAGGACGGAATTAAATCAAGTATTACTGGAAGGGTAATTCACTTTTTATTTATCATGACAGGGAAGATTTACTATAAATTTTTAGAAAACAGGAAGAAAAGGATTTCCAGAGATCAGAAATTATAGCATGATTTCGTGACAGAATAAGTCTATCTATTTCCATTATGTCAATGAATTATTGATGGATTCAATATAAAATACATTGCAATTCTAGGTAAAAATGATTTCCAGCGATCAGAAATAAAAGGAACCTTTCACGATAGAATAAGTCTACTATATCTATGATGTCAATGCGTTATTGATGGATTTAAAAAAGATTTGGAATGAAAATCAGACATAAAAGAATTACCAGAAGTCAGGTATTTAAGCTTTCCTGACAGAATACAATTATTATATGTATCTTTTAAATGCATTAGTTATTATATTACAATAGAGATGTATTGAAAATAAAGAACATTTATATTGCCACTTAGGAATGTCATCAGATAATATGGCTCAGATATATAGTATATGAATGAATTATCAAAAGGAATTTACTTGAGAATTGGTCACAATATAAACGACTTTTTAATATTTTTAGATCAAACCAAGAGAAAGGTTCAAATCAATAGAGAGAAGTCTGTTGAATGTTACTGAATGTCAACAGAATATTATTAATATGAAAACATATTAAAAAGAATAATTCTAGTATATATTTTTTAAATCAAATATATTTTTCTCGGTTTATATTTCAAATTATGATTACCGTTACTAATACCACATGTATGTTTATATATATATATATATATATATATATATATATATATATATATATATATATATATATATATCGTACCTTACATCTCCTACCTCCTGCTTTATATATATATATATATATATATATATATATATATATATATATATATATATATATATATATATTCTACCTCCATAATATAATTCCTGTAACTTTAAAATTAAAATTCGCAGGTAAATATGGCCATTAGCTAAAGGTATCTTAATTCCAATTGTAAAGAAAGAAAATTTGCTCTGTTTAATGAAAATAAACATTGAGTGCTCTTTTGTGAGTCATTATTGTTTTCTCATCGCAATAACATTGCAATAAGACTGTTAGACTCTGCTGAGTTTTCAGACATCAATTTATATAACGTTACTGCCCACCATGACATCAACATAGAGGATATAGGGTTATATAGGGATGATGGCCTTACGGTGGTGAAAAATTGTGATAGCAGGAAACAAAATAGAAATAGAAAATCATTTGGTATACAGCCCTTTTAACCAAATGGTTAACACTAAGTTAGGGCAGAAGTTTCTCAATTTACTTGAGAATCATTTCCCCGGTAATAATCCTTTAAGCAAGATTTTTAATGAAAGTGGTACATATAATCTAGAAAAAATTATTAAAAACATAATAATAAAATTTTAAATCTATCTATCTATCTATCTATCTATCTATCTATCTATCTATAAAAGTTATTGGTCAGAGTTAAATTAGACCAGGAATTAGACCTGTATTAAAGTGTGCTCAATACACATATAAAGAAAATAAAAATGTAACGTTCTAAGTTTTTAAATTTCAGAAATTAGGAAATCAGCCAATTTCGTTACCATGGTTTCAACCTTTGAGTATCCTCAGGTGATATAGGCCAAATATTTGACGAATGGAATGACACGTCTCCCAGGGACGAACTATCGTACAAACTGAACTCAATGGCACATTTAATTGACTAGATATCTTGCTATAACCAATTTCATTTGTATGAAGATCAATAATACGATTACGGAGGTCTTAATCAATTATTTTGCTTTTCCCCATTTTGTCAATGTTTAAATGACGGTTGACAGGAAAAGAATGACGCACTACTTTTAATCATTTCTAAAAGTAATCATAAAATTAATCTGGAACATTCTGAAAAACAACTCCATCCTAATTTGAAAAATTCTAATAAAATTTTGAAATTTTTTTATAAAAAGCTGTTGTAAATAAAAAAAAAATGTGTTGCAAATTTTTCTTCGTGGGAGACTTTTTTAAGTGTTTATTTTTTAAAAAAATCAGATTGTTTGACTGAATACTTAAATATATGTTCTATGGGCAGTAAAATTTTAATTAATGTAACTGTATTAGAAATACCTAAAAATATTTTTAATGTGTTTTAAACTGTTGCGTGGTACTGTATAGTCAGCAGGTGACAGATTAAAAGTCATCCTATCGGTCGGAATTTAAGCTAGCTCCTGCGGAGGGCTCTTGATTAAGCTTTCGGTTTGTTCAGGAGTTTGAGTGCTTATGTTTACATATTCTCAGCATTGGAAGCTCTCCTGGCTGACATTTTGATCTGGGTTTTCATTTTCACGAGACTTTCTTTTCCTCGTTGCAGACTTGGCTCTTTTGATTGCAGTCTTATCCTCTGTTAGCAAAGATTTCTTTTTGCGAGGCCTACTGCTTCTGTATGCGATAAATAATAAACTACAGAAGGACTCAAAATTAATCGCCGCATTAAATATTGCATTAATATTTAATTTTACCTTTTAAAAGTTCAACAATAATTCTTCTGCTGCCACTTAATTTAAAGACAATTTGATGTAGGTAGGTCCTTACTTTATATTTCTTTCATAGGTAACTTTCGCTGGATTTCGCAATTAATTTCGATTATTTCCAAAATTATTTCCAATTTATAAAATGTTTTATTGTACCAAAAATCTGGGTGCAAAAAATCACTTAAAAATCGGCCAAAACAATCGCAGTAATGAAAACATGTGAAGCCAAAATATTTGTAACATGAGCTATTGAAAGTTAGAGAGTTGTGTCCCTTTATTTAGTATTTCAAGATATTTTTGTGTAATTTTGGTAAATATATCTGTTAAAATGAGATGCGTAATTTAGATGACAAATCATCCATCGTACCCTGTACATGGCATGAAGATTATTGCTTATTATTTATATATGCTAGTCGTTGTGGCATTATGGTTGCAAGACAATGTGACAAAAACTAACATATATAAGTCCAGCTATAATCCAACCCATGGAACAGACTGTTGCTGGCTGATGTCAAATCCGGCTCCACATATTTATACACAATCTGTCTCGGATATTGAAATATCGTATTCGACGTATGAAGGTCAAGCAGCTCAGTTCCTAGGAACCGACATCCAGACACCAGCACATATGATTTGATTATAGTGGTGAAGGTTTTGTGCAGAACCATCCATACTTTTTGAAGGGCTGAATACTGAGACCCGGTGAACAACGTGCCACAAGGTCCACAAACGAGCATCCGCAAGTTTTGAATTCAGTATTGTCCTTCTCCTAGACCAGTTGCCATCCAAGGTTATAGAACCCAGTCTGTCCTGTTATTTACCCATGGCTAGAGGGAGAAGAAGAGCATTAATACCTTTCCCAATGGTATTAGCACGTAAGGGAATGTAATGGATTCGACTGGAATTCGAACTCGGCTTTCCGATTCCTCAATCCACTACACCACCGTGATTCCTACTCATATAAATATTGCATAACTTAAAACTGTATTTCATCATACATACATACATATATATATATATATATATATATATATGTGTGTGTGTGTGTGTGTGTGTATTTCCTGAAAACTGATCTCTCCGCTGATCAAGCTCTAGCACCTCAATGGGAAAACAAGTTTGTAACATACTAATTAAGTAATGTTTCTCACGTCATGATGAACGTATGTACTCTTCCTTGAATTGAAAATCTATTTGGAGAAATTCTTTCCATTTCTCGAATTCAACGCATGTATACGATCCATCTCTGAAAATGGCCGATTCCTTGCACAGACCAGAATTATCCGACTCTTTCTGAAAATGTTCTATCTTTAGAAGAGTTAGATTTTGGCAAAAGTGCATTGGTTCCATATCGTGGATAGAGATGCTCAGTCCTAACTTCCCAGTCTTCACAGAGTTCAAAAGAGAGTACGCGGTCTTTCCACCTTTCAGCCCTTTTTCCATAGACGAATCACCGCAAGGTGATCTCGCTGCTCTATTTCCATGGCAAATATTCTGATGTGTGACAGGCCTTAGTTTCACAAATTCAGACCTTTACACACACATACACACACACACACACACACACACACACACACACACACACACACATATATATATATATATATATATATATATATGATGAAATATAGTTTTAAGGTATGTGATATTTATAGTGTAAAATGCTCAATAACCGAGACGGATTGTGTATAAATATAAGAAATATGGACACGGATTTGACGTCGGCCAGCAACAGCCTGTTCCTTGGGTTGGATTATAGCTGGACTATTTATATATATTAGTCATTGTCGCATTATGGGTAGCAAGAAATAATTGATCTTGCTACCATAATGTCACAATGACTAACACACATAATAAGCAATAATATTCAGGGTGTGATGGATAAATTGCCTAAATTACGCAAAATGAAAAAAACAAAAAACACTGGCATCTCATTTTAACACATATATTTATCATTTAGATGTTCGAATTTTCTAACTCCATGGTATGTGAAATTAAAATACATCCGTAAAGAAGCAAGTTAGAAAAAGCCGTTTTATCTAAACTGATTATATCTCTAACGATTTTTTTTTTCACATTTTTCATATATGTTTATGTAAAAGAAAAAAAAAAGGTTATTTATCTACATCCTGCTGATATTTTCAAAGACTGGTCCTCTTCTTCGCAAATATTGTAAACAGACTGAAACGTTGTAAAAAGATTTATTTTATCATGGTATGCATATGTACACACACACATACACACATATATATATATTAAGACATTTTTATGTTTATGCATTCTTTTTATAGATACAAATATTTAAGTAAATGCTCTGTTTTATAATAAACAGTATTAAACAACAGAGCATTTACTTAAATATGCTATGGGATCTTATAAGAACATCATTAGGAGTGAATTACGAAGATAAATTTATTGTAACTGAGATCACTGGGACGTTTGTTTTGCAAATAATTCCATAGCTACAACCGATAAATATAAAATTTAAAATTTTTTTTTTTTTTTTTAAATCCTCATCACAACGATCACAGTTGTACTAAGGTTGTCTTTGTAATTCACCGATATTACTTGGGGAGGAAAAATCTAAGGTGACTTCCTTGATGAATTTTATTTTAACATCAAGAAAATTATCAGATAACTGGAAAAGATTATTCTTGTTATTCTTGCTTGTTACCTTGATCTATCCACTATCCCTCTCCTCATCCTTTCCTCTATCACTTCTATCCGCTCTCGCTCCAAATCTTCTGCAACCCCCTGCATCCTAGTGGCTTCACGCCTTGCTCGGGGCGTAATGCTTAATATATATATATATATATATATATATATATATATATATATATATATATATTAATAATAAATATAATAAATTCGTCAGTAGAAAAATTCACAATATTCAGGTGCTGATTGATAACAATTATCTATAAGTAGCCGAAAATATCTTAGACTTAGTACTACTGGTGAGGGAAAAATGGATATTTATTATTAAAACAAAATTATAAGTCTGTTATTCTTTATCGAGTACTCTTTTATATATATATATATATATATATATATATATATGTATAAAAGTGAACGTTGAAGTCAACACTGACAGGCGACAGACTGCTTCATACTAAACGCAATTATCAGGCCATGATGATTGCGTTTAGCATGAAACACTCTGTCGCCTCTGAGTGTTGACTTCAATGTTCACTTTTATATTTACATACGCTCTGGCTCTGATATTGAGTACTTTATCCCATAAATATAGCACACATTAAAATTTTTAAATTTGCAGGATTTTTCAAACTGTTTACGGTATCATTTTGTGGTGGGATACTGGCTAGTTGGGGAAAAAGAGAAGGAGGACAATAAAAAGGACATGGTGGGAGATATAGTAAAAGACGGCACCGTTACACAAATTATATTATGGATGTAGGAGAGCCTGGGTAGGGGAGAGAAGCGGAAACCTATGAGCTACATCCTAATGGTCATACGACCAAAGTTTGATTCAAAGAGAATCCAGGGAAATTAACGAAAACGTGAAGAAACAATCAAGAGGTAAAATGAAAGAGTTAATTAAGAATTAATGGTGTATTAAACTCGTCCTTATGTCAGAGCTCAAAGTTTTGAGGAGGGTTTTTAAAGATTTGAAGGGAATTTGGATACATATCCGTACCCATGCGTTCTTCAACAAGAATATCTCTACTCGCATAGCCATCTATTTTTACATACACTTAGATACCTACATCCATGCACATACATACATATGCTAGCCGATATATATCTACAAATACCCTGTTTTAGGATGAAACATTTTCGAAGAATAATAAAAGGAATTTAGTTTAGTTAGCAAAAGCCGGGCATTAAGCCAACCGTAATTAAACGGAATTATAAGAGAAAAATGAAAACGAAGTTATTTTTAGGTAAGAATGTATAATCATTATTTCTTTCCCTAGACATATATTCCAAAGTCACTTCTTCAACCTGTAATCTTATATGTATCGGTAAGTGACCCTTTAAAAACTACCTATTAAATTCATATATTAACGTATCTACCATATGTTAAATATTAGAAAGCCTTATGATGACAGCAAAATTTGATAGATTTTATATATATGTGTGTGTGTGTGTGTGTGTATATGTGTGTCTCCACACACATACCTACAGATACATCCATATACATACATACATACATACGTACACCCATATATACCCCTACACGCACATATATACGTATATTCATCTAAATTTAAGAACTCATTTAATCTTCCGAAAAATGTCATTACATAATATTTAATTAGCCCAAAGATTAGCTAATTGTTTATCATTATATCATAACCCATTTGGTAGAGATTTAATGCCTATATGTACTGGATAATCAAGGATAATCAAGGATAATTCAATAGATGAACTCAAAGGTGAGAAAAAGAATTGAAGAGAAGGTGAAAATTTCGTGGGGTTATTATTGATAGTCAAGAATTATTTAATTACGGAAGATGGATATATATATAGACGGAAGCAGATTGGAAATTGGTAAGTTTATATAAAGAGGGGAAGAGAAGTGGGATATGCAGTGTGACAGTTAATTGATCAGTTCTTGTTCAATTAAGATCACTCCGGACTGGGGAGAAGCAGAGACTCTTAGGTGAATGTCCTCCGATGATAGTTCATGCTGGTTCGATGTGAGTCAAGGTAATCTTAAATCTACTGCGGTGACGGCACTTAAAAATTAATCCGTTCCTTTGACATAAAAGTATCTTTTGATTTTCAAATTTGATTATTCTCATTTTCTCTTGCATGCAGAGATTGCATTTATTTTTTAGGAGTGAGGGCAAACCCTATTATTTGGTTTTGTTTTTTTCTCCTTCAATTCCCAAAATTTTTGGAAAGTGTAGTTTTGCACTTTAATTTGGGCTTGGAAAACGAGTGCCGAGTCGGAGTCGTATTAGCCTTGACACACACACACACACACACACACACACACACACACACACACACATATATATATGTATATAAATATAAATATATATATACATGCTTTATTTTAGGAAATTATATTCGAACATATGTAAAACCACTTCATAAATGCATTTATATTTCGATGCATATCACTGCATCTCATCAGGTCGTAGTAAACCGGGTTTATATATATATATATATATATATATATATATATATATATATATATATATATATATAAAAGTGAATCGTCAGGCCACTTTTATATTCACACGCTCTATCTCTGATATTGAGCATTATATATATATATATATATATATATATATATATATATATATATATATATATATATCGCATAATAATTCATCGGGTCTAGATGAAGAATGCTCAACAGAATGCAGAAAGCACTGGACGGCCGTTTCGTCCTTTTTCGGACTCATCAACGTTATTTAAATCTCCAAAATTTCTATTACTTATAATCCTATGCTTTATGGTTGAATGCTCGGAATGGAATGACGTTACCTTTGGGGCTGGTTCCAGTGGGTTATGCATAATTGAATTAGTATCACCATAGGAATTAGAAGTAGCTGCATTATATTGAGTCTAGTTAGTTTCCACTTCGTCATCGAGGCCTGCATAACAAACCAACTCCATTTTCTCCGTCTATTTATTATTAAAACAATTTTCCTCTATTTGTACCAATGTTGACTAAACATTTGGTTATGATTTATTGAATGATTCGTTTTTTTTTATTGCTGATCAGCCCTTTACTGGTTATTTAAAGCCAGAAAATATTTCTAGATTATAAGAATATTTTTTATAAAATAATGATTTAGTGATAAAAGTCATAGTAACATGTAGTTGAAGGGTGAAGAGATGCATCGATAATTAATCTGAATTTGATAAACCAACAAGAAATTATAATGTGGATATAAAGTGGGGGAATAATTCCATAATAAAATCAATGTATCAAGTGATCCTTCAGTTTTTAGTCACGGTAGTTTCAATACATTAGTATTGCAGAGAATATATTATGCAATGGACTAAGTCTGACAATTATTTTCATATATTTTTAAAATAACGTAGAAACAGAAAATTCAAAAGAAGGTAAATAAATCTAAAAAGCACGCCCGTTAATCATTATTTCATTGATTGAGCCATTTTTTATGGCTTATCAACATTTTGCAGGTTATTTAAAGTCGTTAAATATGTTTTGTTTGTAAGAATTTTGAAGGAGATAATAAATGATTTTCTGATACTAGTTATAGCAATTAACCCATAGTCGTGAGCAGATGAGGTGGATTCATAACTTCCCCAAGGATATTTGCTTGTATTCTGAACATTAAAACATATTTACACTAGAAGACAGCAGCTGGCATTCCCAAGCAGTCACCCATCAAGGTAATGACCAGGCTCGACGTTGCCTAACTTCGGTGATCGTGCGGGAATAAGGTTTGCTTAGTCTAGAAACAAGGTATATGTATGGGTTACTCACTTAGTAACAGTAATTATATACAAAATTGACTTATTGTCTATTATCCTACAACGTAGGAACCAATTGCTATTTATGGAGTTGAGCTTAATTTGGACACAAAGTGACAGATATTTAACATCCAGTGTGAATCGAGCACACTACACAGTGGCTCGCTGACAATTAAACTACACTGGAACTTCCGAAGTTATTTGCTTAAGTATAGATTAGTTCTGGTACAAGGCTACAAGCATTGGGCACGCTGTCAGGATCTAACTCGCTGTTGATGATCTGTGAAACAAGATTACTAAGTATTATACTTCAACGAAGAAAGCTCTAGATAAGTGAGCAGCTCTTTACAAAGTTTAGATTAGTCTGGTACAAGAATACAAACAGAATTCATAGTGGGAACAATCAGTAGGTCAACTCGCTTGCAAAAGATATTTCCATGACATGGTGACCATTCAGATGGTCTCTCTCCTATAATTCATATTTCGGCCGTTGTACGCTCCAGCCTTCTTCAGGTGGTTGGAACGTCGAACTGAACACTTTATTTTGTTCACTGGGGTAGACTGTTCTAGTTCCATGTGCCATGACTAATGGATGTCAGTTATCAGTTATCTCCTGTTAATTCCCATCTCCAAGTTCTCCACCGCCTTAACCGTGAGGACACATGGCACAGTGGATAAAGGCGTTAGTTAGATCGAGTGTCAGGACCCAATGAGTGTGAGTTCAATACCACTTGAAGAAGGCCGGAACGTACAACAGCTGAAACGTTGTGATAAATATGGCGAAAAAGATGAGGACAATAGTCCGAATAATGTAAATAGTGTAAAAAAACAGGGTAAAACATAACATTGGGCAAACAATATATGCACGATAAAACAACAGTAACAAAGCAAAAAGTTCAGAAACTAAGAATTGTGTTAACCCACAAAAGGGGGATATACAGAAGCGATCGCGACGTTCTGCCTTCCAGGTGAGAAAGAACAGAAATATATCAGATAAGACCGAGAAGTGGCTTATCTTATTAGCTAGGAAGAAATCCCAGCATCCATCTGTGTGTTTCATCTATAAATTTCGGGAGGGGGATGTTTTGCAGTCATTCCATTATGAATTGGAACCAAAATTTCCTCAATAGGAATAGACAGTTTCATTCATTATTCGGTTCACACATTCCGTGTTTTTTTAAAGAATTAGTCCTTTATTTCCTCTTTAGAATTAGATTTCTGGTTCCTTCTAAAGTCTTTTACATTCTCTTGTCACTTGGGGAGAATTGATTAACAAAATATCTATCTTTTTTTTTATTTTATCTCAGTCATTTTGTATATTCTTACTAATTTATACCAATTTCAGCCTATTTTACTTTGTCATTTACTTACTTGTTGAATTCATATATATCGCACACTGTCGGAACTCAAACAGAATCCACAGATCATATGACTAAAAAAAAACTTTATTTCGTCCGGCTCAGTGTACCCACTTCCGGAATAATGTCCTAAAATAACAGGGTCATAAAACAGCTTTTCTTACTGATCAAAAAAGCTACAAGGTTTTCGCAGCAGGCGTTTCTGTGCCAGTGAATCACTATGCGCTGATTCCGGCCACGAAAGTAGATTCCAGAAAGCTGGCACAAACGATGGACCCAACGGCAGGCAAGCTTAACCAGGCCATCAGTATCGAAACCAAGGTGCTCCCATCAACAGCGATGCCTTCGACCAGCGACGAAACGGGCTACTACAATGCGATAATTCTTGGCATATTTCTCGCACAAGTCTATCTCAGGCGACTACATATGCGAGATAATTTTCTTCCACGTGTCTATCTCGACAATTAGCTTGTGTCATACGTTGAACGAACTCTCAGTCTATAAGCCGGAGCAAGCAAGCCATCGAATAAAATCTCCTCAACCACATCTTATTTCCAGTTGTTGTCTTATCCCTTCCACATTTGTAACGGTATAGGTGCCATTACATATGTAAGAAAGGAATGGCTGATTAATCGTTTTTGCATATGACGGTCTACTAGAGGGCGGATACCTGTTGCACTCACGACTGACCAGTCAGTGGAAGTGACACAATGTTTAATTGTTGTAGTGTCCTCCCTCTAAAGGGTCTATGTTGGACTCTTCCGCCTACTATAAAATTAATAAGAAAGAAGGCCTTGGCGAAACAGTCGACCAGACTGTTCATGACTGTCAAACTTTCCGCCTCGGCGGAGAGGAACTCGAAGCTTTGCCGAAGGGCAAAGTTTCGTCCGGGGAGGTAGACAGGCCCTGAACCCGTTTATGCGGGTTCTAAAGGAATATTTTTGGCGGAGCCTACGAGCTCGGAGAACACAAGGTAAACTCGGCCTTGTGCCACATACATCCATCGTGGATAACAGTTGAATAGATTGAACGCTGGCTCAACCGACACACACTCACTAGTCATGTAATACTCTTCTGTTGTACTTACTGTTTAATATATGATATATTTGTAACACTTGCTTTGTTATTTCTTTAACCATTTACTTGGTACAACATTAATAATCTTGTCTATCCACCAATTTAAATAAGTAGTGTATTTTGGAGACTTTATATTTAACGTCAAGTGGTTAATGATATTTTGAATTAATCAAGTTTTTTTACCAAGTTACCCAGCTTTTGTTTCGAAAAAAAAAGTTCAGGAGAATCGATTATTGATTATTTAAATAGAAAATATTGAGAAAGATAACACCTATTTTACAAATTTATGATTTTTTATATTCCCCAAACAGCTGAGAAGAAAGCAGTCTTAGCTTATTTCCGTTACAAACTTTGGCACAAATCAATAACTGGCGTCTACCATTCTCATAAGAATAAACGTCGTGTTCCTCGCCAAAGAGATTTTATGCTTTGGTCCGTTTCTCTATCGCTTCTTCCAAACATGCAAGTGTTAATCAGGAGTATTAAATCGACAAGGTTAATGGTCCAATCGATTTTCTCATTAAGTTTGAGGCAAATTTTAAGTAAATAATGGCGATACTTGGAGGTTTTCCCAATGATTAATTCTTGACTGACCCATATTCTTCGGTTTATGTCGATTCAATCAATGAATTAACAATTTTTTCGCAGTTGTATAATTAATTCCGAAATTCTTCTTCGATTCACCAACTTTCTCCTGAGAAACTAAGTAGCTTAGCAATTTTATGCCAACTATTAATTGTTTAAATGTGTATTTCTAGAGAGATAGGTACGAGCATAGATAGATAGATAGATAGATAGATAGATAGATAGATCGACCGTGTTCTTATGCTTTCTACTGGAAAGCGCCTGCCTATCTTGAAAATCATCATCCAGTGTTTAAACTCCTGCCTGAACTGGAACGACTGCAACCCCCTTGATTATTATGTTTAGGGCGTAGTTGAGCAAGAGAGCAACAAAACTCCTTGTAAAACCAAAGATGAACTGAAGGTAAGGATTATGTCAGCATTCACCAACTTAAATAAGGTGACTGTCCAGGAGAGTTGCAGGTGATTCCAAAGTGGGGTGGAGGCTGTGGTTGAAGTCAATGACGGTTTTATTGAATAATTTTAGTCTAATATTTCCAGATATTTTTGTGTAATTTTGGTAAATATATCTGTTAAAATGCGATGTCAGTATTATTTTCATTATTCTTTAATTTAGACGACAATTTACCCAATGCAGCCTGTATTTTAGTCACGAGGAGTACATAAATATCTAAACAAATAGGGCATACGGCCTTATCATGTTGAAACACCAGTCCCTTTACGATCACCAGAGTTAAGCAACTGAACCTAATCATTATCTGTATGGGGGACTAGTTGTGAATACTAGCTGTAGTATGTTTAGATATGCGGGGGATCAAACTCAGAATTGAAAATCGGAGAACAGAGTTTCAATTCTAGTCAGGTTCGTTATATTTATTTAAGTGCAAATCCCCTTGGTAAAGGTATAAATCCACCTCTTCTCCCACCAGCTATAGGTTAATTAGTAGGATTTGTAGATTGTTATTATCCCTAAAAGAATAAATTGTTACTGTGACATGGAGGCTCCTAAGAAGAAAAATGAATGAAATATAAAATAAAAGTGAGAGAGACACAGAAAGAGAGAATGGAAGATATTTTCTTAGTAATATGGATGTGAAGAAAGGACCATCTGGTTTTCCTCACTCCTACGAATTGGAACGATGCGCCAAGAGTTTATTTTTTATCTATCAAAAATGTAGCATGTGGGTAAAACCAATTAAAAATGGCTTTATCTCTTTCTTAGGAAATTAGATAAGCACATGTCATTGGTGATAAGAGCAGCAGACGGGAATTATATTTTCGATTGCAAAAACTAATTGACAAATAAAAGCAGAGAATGAACCCTCTGCTAGAGTTAGGACTATGAAAAACGATCCGGCATAAACAGGTGATCTGGTATACGTTTTTGCTAAGACGGCAACCGGCCCAAGGCTGGAAAACAGCTTGTCTCTTTGCTGAGAATTTGATTAAACAAATATATTTTCATTGCTGAAACAAATTGGGAAATATTTTTTATCTATCGCTCGGAAGGTTAAATTAAGATGGTGAACTGGTTTGTGTTTTCGCTGGACAAGTGAGTCTTCGAAAGGACTCATAGAATTGAAATTAATGAGGAGAATAAAGTACGCCCTTTCTTCAACGCACTTAGATTTGTCACAAAGGCAGTTATGCCAGCCCTGAGAAGTTGGTAGAAGTAGAATACCGAGAAGGAAGGATGGAGGAGCAGAATTTATCCGCATCTGTGCGGATTAGCGGTGCGAGATATAAAGTGAAGTAGGTTAGAGGAGGAGCAATCAAAGTGACTACTCCCAATGAACGTGGATAATTATCCAAATTTGGAAAGTTGATTAAGAAAGTAGAAATAGGGAACAAAGAAAATCTTTATTGGAAATTGAGAACCAGCGAATTCCCAGAACCATTTGGCCTCACGCCAGGTTTGGGCCGAAGTACATATAAGCAACTGAGTCTGGGAAACTCGGAGACTTCGTGTGGAGAACCCGCATCGAGTGCCTCCTAAATCCACGTCATTGCCACCAGATTCCATGATTCCAAGACCTTGAACTCAGACCCAGTAGTCTAGACAAGACCCAGGGTCACTATAGATGGTGATGCGGAAAGGGTTAATTTCTGCTGTACCAAGAGCTATATAAACCAGTTGAATCCCACAAATCTCTCCTTTTATTTTTCGTCTTGAAGATATTTTCCTTAATATCACACAGCTTGAACCAGAACTGCGATTCTACAGCGTTCGATTTTCCACTGCTTTGAGATCAAGAACATAGCGTGGGCAGAGTTGGTGTGAATCGAAGCGACTAGCGACAAATAACCAACTTGGACCAATGTCACCACTGACCAACGCAGAGTTAGATCCGTGGTTAAAACGGCGTTGTAAGACCCTGAGAGCCGGACAACTGAAACGTGGTTACACCACCGGGAGTAGGCGGCAGCCAAAAGGGGTTATATTAATTGGTGACAAAGACCGGCAAATCTATATGCTTATGACAAATACTGTATATACATATATATAAATTCTAATTTATTATGTTCACGCAGAATTAACGCCTTTGTAAAAGGCATGAATCGATATTTTACCCGTTATGGGCTAGATAACAAGGTAGGCTGAACTTTCTTGCTTTGGAAGACAGCGAGTCACAGAGTAGGAAAATTCTGAATTCAAACTTTTAGCGTGAATCTTGGGAAGCAAACTCCTGGAACTGACAGTCTTGTAAATGAGTGCAACTGAAACATTCTGAAGGTGATGCCGAAGCGGATTTGGCATTGCAGAAAATTCCTTACTTAGCTAAAGATCCGCTAATTTTAACTAATTTAAAACTTCCATGCATTAGGTTGTTATATATATATATATATATATATATATATATATATATATATATATATATATATATATATATATATATATATATATATTCGTTCTTTTTTTCTGATGTTCTGCGAATTATCTAAAAAGAAAATTTTTTTTTTTAGCATTTTTGGTCATTATGTGAACCTGTTGTCTACCCTTATTGGAATTTTATTTCATATAAGACACCCCTTCCAGATAGAATGCCAAGTAGACAATGATAAAGATGTTTGATATCTTCTTTTCTTTGATTTTAATCAAGGTAAAAAACATGCCAATGCTACTCGAGACATTTGTGCTATGTACAGAGATGAATTCATTACCAACAGAATGGCCCAGAAATGGATTTACCTTTTTCAAGGAGGGAAAGGTTGAACTCACAGACTCTCCGGGTTCTGGCTGATGAGAATCAATTGCACGCCTTAATTAATGAAGGACCGCGCCAGACCACTAGAGAATTGGCCCTTAAGATGGCAAGCTCTTATTTTACAGTCGCTTGTAATCATCACTCAATGGGTAAGGAGCAGAGCAACTAAACAGCCAATACTGAGCTGTATGTCGAACAAGTGAACAGACTCAAAGAGGCAGTCTAGCTGAAAAGATCTGATACACTGTGATTATTCAACTTAACACTGCTCGCCTCCACGTCGCTAAAACGACATTTAAAGAACTCTATTGGGACCCACAATAGGGTTTTGATTCAGTCCTCTAGGTTAACACGTTTTTCGGTCGCTTTCTAACAGTTTCAGGGGTGTTTCATTCAACAACGATGTGTAACTTAAAACATGTCTTAATGAATTTTTCGAGTCAAAAACCTTGTGATTTCTATCGCCAAGCCATTGCACAGTTAGTGGATATTTGGCAGGACGTCGTAAAAATTGAAGGGGAATAAATCTTTATATTTCGTTTCATCAAAAATATTATTAAAATATAAGTATTAAAGTGAATTATATAAGACGAACGAATTTATATAACAACCTAATATACCTCGTACTGAAATTAATAGTGTCAATTTATTTGACTTTGTTAGATGTACAATCAGTATTATTCATTCCCCATTAGTAATTCTTTAATCAGATTTTTCATGCTTTTACAACTAATAGGCTTGTCTGAATTTTCTAGAGGATGTATTGCGAAGTATTAATTTTGACTGTCATTTATTTCCACATATTAGTCTTGCTTGTACAATTCGTAGTAACTGTCTTAAGGTTTATATATATATATATATATATATATATATATATATATATATATATATCGAGAGAGAGAGAGAGAGATAGATAGATAGCTAGATAGATATTAACCTTTTGAGCCCTGGCCACCGCTTTACCGGCGATAGAGAAAAATGACTTAATGCAGAGCCACCGGTTGAACAGTGGGTAAACACTTCTAACTATTTTTATATCTGTCGTGAAACATTACATAGGAATTATTTGTGAATTTTGACTCATGAGCTTAGGTAGAAATGTTAAAATTGTTCAGAAACGTAGGGCCCAAAGGGTTAATGTATATTTGGGCAACAGCCTTTCTTTCAAATATCTTTCATTACATAAGGCCGACAAGGAAGATTTAATTAATTTTTTAAGTTTTTTCAGCATTTCCGTTGTGTAGGAGTAAGGGAGTACAAATATTTTCCATATATTTTTTGGGTCCCAAGTGTTTTCGCCACTTTTATAGCCATTTTCAAGGGGGGTTTTGTTTTTGGTGTTCTTATTTTTTTCTCATGTTTTGACTGTTAGGTTGAAATTTATTTTTGTGTTGAAAACAACAGTTCATTCAGAGACTTCACGGGTTGCGCGCAGCTGGAATTCATGAGATGGTCTTTTTTTATTTTTAAACAATTTTTAACATTCGATATCCACTGTTCAATAAGGTGAGGTTGATAGTAGGAGAGAAATATTTCATATATCAAATGTTGATATATACATAAATATTTTTTCGTCAAAAGAGAACACTTTATTTAGAAGAAACCAGAAACCCAATCCTAAACAGCAAGCAAGGAATAAACCCTCTATTCCTATACAAAAGATCGGTGAGTATTGTGGACCAGACAATAGACAAACCTATTCCTACTGAGGAAAATAAGTAGTAAGTAAAATTTGAGAATTTTCTGAAGAGTACAGTTGAAGTAGGCTCTAGAAAGAACCGGCAAACCAATCTTAAGTAGGAAACCTCTACTCCTTTATATATATATATATATA
>OZ010606.1:66445227-66487727 GCA_963932145.1 Acanthosepion lycidas | reverse complement strand
AGACAAACTGATTTATTTTTTTTAAATTTTGGGTTTATGTAGATTGCGTGTATTGGCGTTATTATGGAAGTGGTGGGTGAACAGTCGTTGGGGTGTCATTCGTATGTTTTTCATGATGTATAATTTACTTTAAAAGAATGGTACTTAAATAACTGAATAATTATAGGAAAGGTGAGTAAACCGTATTTTCTCTTTCCCATGTAAGTTTGCACTGAAGACTGAGAAATTAATTTACGTTTCGGCATTTATAAGAAAAAAAATCTGATCTTAGGAAGTTAAAAGTTAGATTTACTAAACCAAGAATTTTTTTAATATCAATTTTTAGTAGTGAAAATATTGTTAACCCTTTTCTGGAGTGATCACTCAAATTGTTTTAGAAAACAGCACAGATATGGACATCTCCTTTTTGGAAGCTGGAATGGCGTTTGAGATAACGTCGCCGATTTGTTAATAAATGATAAGTTTAAAATTTATATATATATATATATATATATATATATATATATATATATATATATATATATATATGATAAAAATAAGGTTTTAAGGTATGCTGTATTTATGGGTAAAAGTAATCAATATCAGAGATATAGTATATATAAATATACATGTGTACACCGAGATCAACACCAAACTTGAAAATTGTGTTAAAGCTACTGCAATTTAGCTTAGTCTTGTATTGTGTCATATAGCGGGCGTACTGAACTTTCATGTAATATCGATCCTCCTATATGGCAGTGAATGTTGGACAATGTTCTGCAGAAGAATGATGACAACATGATGGACTGAACATTTTATGGAAAATTATACCTATACGAAAGGGACAAATTTCTTGAACACGTAATGAAAAAAAGAGGGCTTAGAAAATGTAACACTCACAAGATGTATTCAAGGGAAGTGGGACAGAAGATAACCGTGAATAACTTATCTAACAAACTTGTATAAATTGTTAGGTGGACAGGACTTAGTGGGGATAGCCAGTAGTGGAGAGCCATTATAATCCATATCGTGAATATAGAAGAAGATTATGTTGCATCATCATCTCACAGTGTATTAAAAATGTCGTGAATATAGAAGAAGATTATGTTGCGTCATCATCTCAGAGTGTATTAAAAATATATTTAAGAACTTATGGGGCGGTTCCTCGCATTATGACGAGAACAAAATATACATTTGTGTGTGTGTCTGTATAATTTCGTTGAGGTCATTATTAATCGTTTTTTTTGTACAAACAATGTGGCCCAATACAAATACATACTGTAAGAAACGCTTACTTTTAGAAAACTGTTCAGTTGATTCTGACAAGTATTTGTATAAAAAGAAAAAAATATATCTGGGTGAAGAAAAATGGTGGCTAGTTTGAAGAATATTAAAAAGAAAACATTTACAGACATCAGATTAAGGATTTACATCTTGGTTCAGTTTTTGGCAGCGTTACATATTTTGAAAGGAAAAAAATATTCACAACATTACTCTCGAAAAAAAAAAAAAAAAGAAAAAGTTTTTAAGAATTTTTTAGTCATTTTTTTCGTGTCAAGCATTTCGAAACCAAATGGTTGCTTTAATGGTTTTTTTTTGTTCCTATTTTTTTTTTAAATTTTATTTTATTTAATTTTTTGTATTTAATCATTTTGTGGATGCTGCTAGCTGGCACAGTGTGATCAATATATCAGATGATTTAATAAAAAGAATTGAAGAGGAAAGAAAGCTATTCTCAGTCAATTTCAAGGCTCTCAAAAAGTATCTTGCGCAAATAAACGGCAAACGTCATTTCGACTTTTTCAATCGATTCTCTTTGTGTTTACATGTATATGTGATTTCGTTTATTCGTGTATGACTGTGTGATTGCATGTGTATGTTTTTTGTTGACGCTTTAATCTTAATATTCGCTTCTTTCTAGTGTTTGTAAAATACGCCTGATTTACTGCGAGGTGCTTTTATTATTTCATTATTAAATTTATTAAAAATATCTTATTATTAGAAATGAACGTCTTTTATAATGTTTTATTTACCAAGACTTTTAGTAAGTGGATCTCCACAACTTCCAATCTTTTGTTACTCTAACTTTTATCCCTTGAGGATACCTCTTTGTTCTCCTGATGTCATTATCTGCGTAAAAATGCCACCACTGTAGCATATTTTTAATGCAATGTCCCTTCAGAAGTAGGCAATCGTGGCTCTACATAATTTCCTTGTCTTTATTATCTGTTAATTGCTATGAATTCTTGGGAAAGATATTGAATCGTGGAATTTAGAGTTTTTTTTCTCTTAGACTGTTTTCCCCAAAGGTAGAGAGTCCGGTTTACTCTTCTATTTAACCTATAGGTGAGGGGAAAGAAGCGAATTTATGAGACAGTGGATGCAAAAGACAAACCCAGAACTAGCCGATATCCTTTACTCGACACACCGGGTGTCCCATAATAGTTGTTACATTTAGTGTAGGAAGAGTATATACAAATGCAACTGATTTTATGGGATATAGTAGTAATGTTCAAAAGGATAGCCACAAGAAATTTAAGAATGATAAAATAACGAGATTACTCGATTTATTTTATTTAATGCAACTCAGAGCCAAATGTAGTTTAGAAATATTATGACACACCAATCCTCCATATTGCGTAAATCTACCTGCTTTGTTGCTGAGAAAATCAACTTTCAAAGTTCTATCTTTCAATAACCCTTGCGAATGGTGGTATATAAGTAAATTGTTGGGGTGTTAAGAAATCATTTACTTTTAACAGAAAGTATATAAAAACAAATGTAAGTTAAATTGATTTAATATTATCAAAAACCTCATCGACTCAATTTGCAATGACGGCAGACCTACAGGAAGAAAACTTTTTGATTCCACTAGAAAAAAACTTTTGAAAAAAACTCTATTCAAATTTTTCCTTGTTTCTGAATCATCTTTTCCTCTTCTCAACTGTTGCATTGATAAAAAACAAAACAAATGTCAATTTATAGCGGCTAAATATGGTGTGCATAAAGACCTTCCCATTCTGACGGATAGTCCTGGGTATAATGATAAACTACATCCGGCATCAAGGCTTCAGATTGGGAAATTGAAGGCTTTGAGGCACGTAAAAGCATTTCTTGACTGCCGTTGTTCCCAGATCCACCCTGACCGTGGGTGGTAGCACCTGTTAGGGTCCCAGCTATGGCCAAATAGTGAACTCTCAAACAAAAAAAAAACAAGACACTATGAAAACAATAGGAAAGTATAAAAATACATCTTTATAGTAAAAAATACAAGCAATAAATTTTTTATATTGAAAAATTACCAACAACTTTTATTGATAGTAAAATGACCAGTAATAAAATTTTATAGCAAAATGACCAACAATAAATTTTATTTGTAGTTAAACCATACAAATGCATTCAAAATATTTAGATTTCGGTATTAAATAACTCATAGAGGTTGATATGCCACTAAACAAAATCAGCCAGACCAAACCATTCTGACAGTCTTGCTTTTGTCGCTGTCTTATTTCTTTCCATTGTGGGTCCTGGTATTGCCATACTGGAGAATAACAATTTTACTGTTTACCAAAACAGGAAACTTTCAACGTAATACTGCGTTTCATTGATCAAGTTACAGCAATAAACATCTGTAGCGATTGTACTTATATGTCGCAGTTGCACATAATAGACAATATCTTTCATATTCTACCAGACACAAAGAAATGACTTCTGTGGATGGAAACCTGGTTTGATGCTTGTACCATTTTTCATTTTCGGATAATCACTGTGCTTTTCGTTTTCTGTTCAAAATCAAAATCCGTTTTTCATCACCTGTAATAATACGATGCAAAGTATAAAAGGTTGTCATTCCTAATTAAATGACAACGACAAGAAGCAGAATAGTGTGTTCGCTTTTCAAACAAATGCTCACGTCGAAAACAACTTTCCTCTTCGCAAAATTCTTTTTTTAATTCAGCTGTCTTCTTCCTGACCAGTTGCACATGATATTAAGCTTCTGCTCCAAATCTCTGGTGCTTATACTCGCATACTCATAATCTCTCTCAAAATTCTTCATATAGAATGGATTGATTTCCAGGGCCAGTCTTGTCGGATTTGTCCCAATTACCATTTTAAAAAGTTTATCTGATATGCACGAATGATGACCGCATCCATATATTCTTTATGTGACGTGTCCCTTTAGGACGTAGGCGATCACGGCTCTCCCCAATTTTCTGTCCTTCGTCGCTCTTAATAAATTTTGACTTTTTTGTTATTTCTTCTAAGCGCTGTTCCACCATCCATTTTACTCAAGCTTATTAAGTATATTATGCGATGTTTTCCTCTCTCCATCCTACTTCCAATCTGTCCTGTGAGTATTAAATTTTCCAGGCCATCTTCCCTCATTATGTGTCCTAGAAATTGCAACTGTCTTTTCCTGATGTTAAGTATATCTTTTTTGTTTCCATTTTCTCTAAATTTTGGTATCCTCAACATCCTTCTGTAGAACCACATTTCTATTGCTTCAAGTTTCTACTTCAACTTTGAGGAGATTACCCAGCGTTCACTGCCATATACTACTATAAGGACTGCAGGAAATGAAGGAGGCCAAGGCAGCAACCCAATTGCAATACAGACGGCTACTGAACGACAAAAATCTGAAGGAGAAATAAATTGTAAAGAAAGCAGTGGACAAAATGGAAACAGTAACTCGAAGTGAGATTCATTAAGAGAAGATTTAGTGACATCATCAGCAATTGAAATCATCCGAAAGGAAAACAGACAAAAGACAAAAAAGAATAGATGACAGTTGAAATTCTCGACATGATGAAAAGGAGAGAAAAAAAAAAGATAACACAAGGAACGTAATATAGGATACTACACAATGAAACCAGAAATCGCACTTAATACACAGATATTTACAATGACTAATAGAAGAGGCGATAAATTAATTTTAGACGTCCTTTCGAACCATTGAAAGATGGGTCTAACTTTCTTGGTTGTTTCATGATTCGTGTCAATAAAATTCGTAATTATTTTCCGAAAAACCTAATAGAAGAGACGATGAAATTCATTTTATAAGTCGTTTCGTACCATACATACTTTGGTCTAACTTTCTTGGTTGGTTCATGATTCATGTCAATGAAATTCGTAATTATTTTCCGAAAACCCTAATAGAAGAGGCAATAAATTAATTTTAGTCGTCGTTTCGAACCATTGAAAGTTGGGCCTAACTTTCTTGGTTGGTTCATGTTTAGTGTCAATTAAATTCGTAATTATTTCCCGAAAACCCTAATAGAAGAGACGATAAATTAATTTTGTACGTCGTTTCGTACCATACATACTTTCGTCTAACTTTCTAGGTTGGTTCATGAATAGTGTGAATGAAATTCGTAATTATTTCCCGAAAACCCTAATAGAAGAGACCATAAATTAATTTTAGTCGTCGTTTCGTACCATACAAACTTTCGTCTAACTTTCTTGGTTGGTTCATGATTCATGTCAATGACATTCGTAATTATTTTCCGAAAACCCTAATAGAAGAGACGACAAATTAAATTTAGTCGTCGTTTCGTAGCATACAAACTATCGTCTAACTTTCCTGGTTGGTTCATGATTCATATCAATGGAATTCGTAATTATTTTCCGAAAAAACTAATAGAAGAGACGATAAATCAATTGTAGTTGTCGTCTCGTACCATTCAAACTTGGGTCTAACTTTCTTGGTTGGTTCATGATTCATATCAATGAAATTCGAAATTATTTCCCGAAAACCCTAATAGAAGTGACGATAAATTAATATTAGTCGTCGTTTCGAATCATTGAAAGTTGGGTCTAACTTTCTTGGCTGTTTCATGATTCGTGTCAATGAAATTCTAATTATTTTCCGAAAACCCTAATAGAAGAGACGATAAATTAATTTTAGTTGTCGTTTCGTACCATTCAAACTTGGGTCTAACTTTCTAGGTTAGTTCATGATACGTGTCAATGAAATTTGTAATTATTTTCCGAAAACCCTAATAGAAGAGACGATAAATTATTTTAGTCGTCGTTTTGTAGCAAACAAAATTTCGTCTAAATTTCTTGGTTTGTTCATGATTCATGTCAATGAAATTCGTAATTATTTTCCGAAAACCCTAATAGAAGAGACGATAAATTAATTTTAGTCGTCGTTTGGAACCATTGAAAGTTGGGCCTAACATTCTTGGTTGGTTCATAATTCATGTCAATGAAATTCGTAATTATCGAAGAGGCGATAAATTCATTTTAGAAGTGTTTTCGAACCATTGAAAGTTGGGTCTAACTTTCTTGGTTAGTTCATGAATAGTGTGAATGAAATTCGTAATTATTTACCGAAAACCCTAATAGAAGAGACGATAAATTAATTTTAGTCGTCGTTTCGTAGCATATAAACTTTCGTCTAACTTTCTTGGTTGGCTCATGATTCATGTCAATGAAACTCGTAATTATTTTCCGAAAAGCCTAATAGAAGAGTCGATAAATTAATTTTAGATGTTGTTTCGTACCATTCAAATTTTTTCCATCTTAGCTGTTTTTTTCATAATACTGTTCTAGCACACTAATATACTATAATATTTACTATCAGCCAGGGAGTACCTCAAGAAATATCTTCTATTTTATATCCGAAGACGGCTTATCTTATAAACAATTATTTCGTCCTAGCCTCATTTCAAAATATTGCAACATTAAATATAAAGAACTTCGACTTCTATGTCATTAAACCCGGCAAATATTAAGACCACGAATGAAGGCGCTTTTATATTTACACGCTGAATACAGCCCTATGAATTGTTAAAATAATTCAGTGGAAATTCTGGAAAATGTAATAAAGTAACTTATTTCAAGTAATTTAGATAATTCCGAAAAAAATGTTTAGCTTTCTCGACTAATTAACAATAATGTGAAATGGTAAACAACACTTTGGTAATAAAATAAGGACACTCCGTCTCACTTCTTGCGCCCAAACTTTCATCAGAATTAAAGAAACTTTTTTTAGCAGAATGAATCAAATTAAGCTCCATAAGCTTCTACTTAGAGTAGTTACTCGATTACAGCCACAATAAAAATAAGAAAGAGCAACACTATGAAAATAAGATAGACACTAATGTTGCCGCGCGTAAAATTATAGAATTGTAGCGATACGGAAAGCCTTTGGTCACATAACTCACGTGGCGGACAGCTTAGTGACGTCACTCCATACACAAGAGCTAAATTATCAACAAAATCTGAGAAACGATACACCTAACAAATCTAAAAATAGAAAAAGGGAGATAATATGGTTTAACCCACCCTTCTGCAGGTTATCCAACATCAATATTGACAAATATTTTTAATAGTTTATAGACAGACACTTTTTAATAGTTAATAGACAGACACTTAAAAAATAAAAACAATCCTTTGAAGAAAATATTCAAAAGAAGAACTTTAAAAATCAGTTACCCATGTGTTGATAACATAGAAAATTCCATCAATTCCCACAACAACCATATCTTAAGAAAATTTCACGACAGTGAGGCAACGGGGAACAAACCTCCCTGTAGCCGTAGATTTGGAGTCGTTTGTCCAGTGGAAGGGATTTGCACTTCGGAAAATGTGGTATATGAAGCTACGATTTTTCCAAAGTAAATGTAAACCAGAACAAATTTATATCGAAATTTCAGCGGGAAATTGGAAACAACGTTTCTACAGTCACCGGCATTCCTTCAATAATGAATCTCTAAGACAGCAGACAGCCCTATCAAAACACTATTGGGATCTCATTGATGGAGGCTTCATCCCACAATTAAAATGGAGGATAATATGTAAGGACTGAACTCCCAACAATTTCAGGTACAGATGTGACCTATTCACCAAGGAAAAATCCTAATAAACAAATATGAAAACACCAATGAACTGCTTAATCGACGAAACGATCTTGTCTTCAAATGCAGACATAAGAACCGCTTCGGATTTCTAAAATACCATCAATTTTAAAGAAGATTAACTCAAACATGAATTTCGGATGTTTTACATGTATTTGCGCATGTGCATATGTATGTGTATGTGGATAGGTATATGTGTATATGCCGGTCTGAGAAAATGCAGATATATTTATATATATGTGAGTGAGTATGCATGTGTTTATGCAGAATCCCCACTTATGATCCTTCATGTAAATCCCTCTCGCTTCATCACATGTGACGTCACTTTGCAAAAACCCTTTTACCTAGGCATCCATCGCTCACATATCTCTCTTCTTTATGTACTTGTATGCACAAGCATACTATTGTACTTCTTTACTTTTGTATCTGTGTTGAGATATAGTTTTTGTGTATGCAAACATGTGTGCCCCCGTCTATGGTCTGTAGGTACAGGCGTGTATTCGTGTACTATATGTTGTATTCTCTCATGAGTAGGTGCATAGATTAAGCATTGTGTATATATCTGGGATCACTTGATGGAAAATACTCTTAAGTGCCTCTTTACAGCTACACGATTAGTAATGTAGTTGAGGACATCTTACATGTTATCTAAGTACTGATTTAGAAATGTACTAGTGAAATATGTGCATAAGTGTTTATGAATACAAATAGATAAATAGGTGAGTATGGCTGTATATGTGTGTTTACCATACGTATGGGCGAATACATTTACGTGAAAACATATATGTGTAGATGGATGCGAATGTGCGTTTAGATGTAGGCCCATATGTATCAGTTTAATTATATGTGCAGATAGAAAAAATGTGTATGTATGTAGGTATAGAGATTTGTGTACGATCTACGGTTTCTCCCTTCCTCTATTCTGTTCCCTGTTTCTCCACCTTTCTTTATTCCTTTTTCATGTCTGGTGAATAAGAGGTCAACGATATAACCATCGCATCTCCTAGAGACATATACCCCTCTCCTTCCCCTCCTACACTGTGTAACTATCTTAAAACACAACTTCTGCTAATCTTGTTTTTCATTTCGTTTTTCCGTTGATTCCTGGAAGAATTTTTGAAGCCATTCATTGTTTTGAAACAGCAAAGTCTGACGAAGCGATTTGTTTATTAATTGCTCTGTTTATTACATTGAGCTCTCGGGATTTACATCCTTCCTGGAATTATTCATTCGGATTACCAAGTTTGAAATCACAAAATTTGTATAATACATTAAATATACAAAAACGCATTCTTTAAAATCTCCTGTTTTTGAAACCTTCTTAAGGTAACAAATTCTCGCAAGGAAACCCAGTGATATACAGGAGGGTTATTCTTCTGAGAAATGTTGGTCGAAACAGTATCCTTTAAAGAATTCGTTTTTGTAAAAGCCTGTGCGAAAATATAATGGCGTGTACATAATGAGAATTGTTTTGTTTGATTGAAATAGTAACTCATTTTTATAAGTCCCAGAAGGGAAATCAAATCAGTAAAATTGTTTTGCATAAGCCTTGCAGGTGGGGAGTTCTTCATTGTCTAATACTAGTGCGGAATCAATGCCATTTTTTGGCAACAATTTTAATTGTTACAGTTAACATTAGTAAGTTATAATTTGGTATTGGAATTAAAGTCTGATTCAAGATAAAATGTTACTCTAGTGTTAGAATAGATGTGAAAAGACTCAAATTTGTGGTCATATCGAGTGTTAAAGCATCAAGTCAGTCTTTCAATCGAGGTAAAAATTATTTGGAATCAATGTCCGAATTAAGATAAATTTTTATTATTTAGTGTTTGAAGACATGTGAAAATATTCGAATTTGTTGTCATATCAAGGATTAAGCTTCAAGTTTGTGTTTCTTTTGTGGTGAAAATTCTTCTCAATAATTTTCAAATGATGTCAATATTTTTCTTAAATCAAAGCCAATCTCATTTCCGTTCTTATTGTCCTTTACTTATGCTCTAATCTATTTAACGTATCGGCAGATTTAATGAAAAAAAAATAGTATCTCTTTTCTTATTTCAATATTTTCATTAGCAAAAGCTACTCATCTCCCTCTAAATTGTGATTAATCGTTGTCTCATCATTTCCGTCTCGAAAGCCCGATAAGAAGTTTGTTGGGTCATCACCGATGACCCGAGAGAGCTTAGCTTAGTCTACTATTGTCTTCTGTTCTCAGTGTGGGTTGTCAGTCCTTTTATCGATTCTTCCCTTTCTATCGTTTCTCTGTCCGCCTGTCTTATCTCTTTTCGTGGACAGTTACAATTAATGATCTGAAAATGGAGTTAATTGTGTTATCTCTCAGTCTATTGTGGGAGATCTACTTAATGTAAATTCTGATTTGATTCCAAATTGAAACGAACGCTTTATTACGCAGCAGCGTCCAAGGGCGAAGGGAGGAAAAAAAGGAGCGTTTGTGTACAGTTGACAATTGTCATTAGAAGTTTCTAACTAAGAAGATCAGCACGGCGAAAGAAGAAAATTGAAGAAAAGAAAATTGGGATTTTAAAACTACAGGACATAAAGTGATAGTAAAATGATTGCTAAAACTTCGTAAATCTGAAGAGGCATTATCCATCTTTTCGAACAGTGACGGAAAAGAAACGGTAATGGTAATATGAGCCGTTTCCTTATAAGGAAACATTAGGCATGTATTGAACAAGAAACCAATACTACTCGGATTATGCTTTTCTTTACTGCTAGGCCATAGGAGAGGGATAAAAGGGTAATATCCGTTTTACTCATCTCTAATGTTAATAGTAATATTAGTCGTTTCCTTATTAGCAAACTCGGTAATTATAACGACCACAAACCAAGTCACTTTGAAATTTAATTATTGCTATCACTATTTATAAATGTATAGTGTGACGGACTCGCCTAAAACATGTCGGGTTTTACGGTTGATTCTCCCATATAAAGGGACGCTGGTTCGAACCCACATAACGGCAGAAAAACTTTATGAAAGACTCTCGAAAACCCAAGCCGGTAGATAACAATTATACTTTATAAAAAGCATGTTAGGTTCTGCTTAAACACTTGTAACTACTTAATTTAGTTTTATAATAATAATAATAATAATAATAATAATAATAATAATATATATATATATATATATATATATATATATATATATATATATATAATTATTATTATTAATAATAATAGAAATATTATTAGCTATGCTCCCTCGGAAAACCTTTGTTGTATTGATTTGCAAATAAATAAGCCAATACCAAAGGGAAAAAAGGTATAAAAAAAGGAAAGAACCAAGAACAAGTACTTTAACCGAAAATAATCGTCCAGCATAAGAGTTCAAGGCCCAAAGAAAAAAAACCGATGCGAGTAATCAAAACAACTAAATAAAGTGCTCAATACAATGAGTAGAGCAGACCTAGTTAAATCTAGAAAGCCAGACAAACTTACCAAGGATCTTCTGGAATTCCCTGACGATCCGCTTAGGTGAAACCTTGGTGGGTTTGTCTGGCTCTCTAGGATTAACTATATATATATATATATATATATATATATATATATATATATATATATATATATATAATAAAAAGGCTTAAACACTAATATTCCATGGTCATAATTTATTCCAGTGGAATCGTAAATACGATCCAATTCATCAAACTACAAATTCAAAAAGAAAACAGAAAAAACAACTCCGGAAATAAAAAATAAAATTTAGAGAGCGTGTAGGTATGTGAGTGTGGGACGAATGTTAGAGCTATAGAGAGGGGTAACAGACGAGTTGCAATTGTAGGAATAAAGACCATTGTCCAGTCGGGGGTAAATGTAAGTATGAAAATGTAGTATACGAGGCAACAAACTTCCCCGAGGAAAATATAAATCAGAAAAAAAGATATATAGTTATATCCGCCGGTGATTGGAAGCAGCGTCTATACAAAGATAAATCCTCTTTTAGATATAGATACCTCAGAAATCAAACTTCCTTATCCAAACACTACTGGGATCTGGTGGATAAGGGACTAACCCCACTTTTAAAATGGAGATACTAATCAAGAGCTAGAACCCCTAATAACTTCCGCGATCGGTGTGATCTGTGCATGGCGGAAAAAAATTATTATTAAAGATAAGAATCAAGATGAGTTGCTAAATCTTCGTAATGAGATATTTTCTAAATGTAGACATAAGAAACGATTCAAAACATAAACACCGTTTTATAACATGTTGTCACTTATGTCAGTTCCATCTTGGTTCAATAACATCAGGTATGACATTTTAATGGAAGGTCTATTGTGTTTATTTATTATGTTTATCTATATATATCATTGTGTATGTTGATGTGATGCGCTTTGTGTTTAATTTTTTTAGACAAATTTTTTTAAATTTTACTTTTTTAGATTTTACATCTTGATTTATATGTATATGTATACGTTCGTACTTTTGTGTGTATGTGTGTTTATGTGTATATATGTAGGAGTGTATATTTTGCATATGTATGTGTATATTTACGACTAATATTATATATATATATATATATATATGCATACACATGAGGATTGCTGAATTCGAAAAATCTATATATAAAATTCTGTTTCTTCCGTTAGTCCGTCCATCTGTCACACCCTCTAAAATAGCCATATATTGACAGATCGAAATTTTGTGGAGAAGTGCAAACAGGTAAGGGGTGTACAAAGTACAGTTGGTTTACTAGGGTGCATAACTTAGCACAATAAATTTTCATTCATTTTTGGGGAGAAGTTAAAAGTATTATTATTATTATTATTATTTAACATGCAATATATTCTCCCTATTTTAAAAAGAAAATTTACTCATTAAAATGGCAAATACCTTTTTAATAAAAATGCATTATTGCGTATGTTTGCTTTAAGTTTTCTCTTAAAAATATTGTTTACCATGTAAAAGTGCCTATAAAATTAAATTAAATTAATGAAATTATTAAATCGTGAAGTAGGACTTTTCTGAAATTATTTTTATAAAGCTCATTCAAATTTCATCGATTGGTTTGCGAAATTGAACGACAAATTTCGACAAAAATGTTAGCAATAACTTCAACAATACTAAATACTGTGAGGATTTCAACACGTATCAGTGGATCGCAGAGATGTACTATCTTAAAATCCGATTTTATTAAATCCCTTCTTGGTTAGACTTAGAACTTTTCAGAATCCCCTTTTATATATATATATATATATATATATATATATATATATATATATATATATATTAGACTCATGGAGTTCAAAAGAATCAATATGATAAACATATAACGATTCAGTCTTAAGCTAAATTTCTACAACGGCAATCGATGTGCAAAACCTGTAAATGCTATTTGCTTCAAAGGAAACATTACATCAATAAATCAATCATTAGATCGATAAATTCAATATATTTGTAAGTCTATCTTCACTTCCAAATCTGCTTATCAGCAATATTTTTTATCTGATTCTCACATTTTGTCACAAACCTTTTTGTCCATTTGTTTCTGCATCTATATGCCATGTCCCAATTGAAACTTTTTATATATTCTGGTACTTAGCAGTTTTTTTCCCTTTGCCCAACCGCTGGCCTCCGTTCCGCTCTCCATTCATACAAGCTTTTCAACTCCATAGCTCGTTGGTTCCCCATATCTCTATTGTCCTGAATGTTCCCCTGTGAGGCTTACGTTTTCCAAGACCTAATTCCTTGTTATATGTCCAAGGAAGTTCAGCTGACTTTACGTGTTTCTTAACCCATTACCTGCCACGAGGGGATCTATTAATTGTTATTCCTTGTATTTACATTGAATTCCTTATACACATTGCATTTGCATAGGTATATTTTAACAATATTTTACAACACTTAGCCTTTAACGTTTTTATTATTAGCCGTAATTTTTTCTGTCGTAATTTTACATTTCACGAGTAGAAAAAATAACTACTATTTTGAAAAGTATTTTTTTTTAATTATTTCTAATCAATATTATTTTTTGATGTTTTATACACATATATATTTAATGTTCTAGTTTCTATAAAAATGACAATGGTAACTACTGAAATTAAACATAAGGAATAAATAAACTCCTAAGACACATGTCTGGGCCAAAAATGTGCATTAAAAAAAAATTGGCAGTGAATGGATTAATATAAGTGTTCTTTGTTTTGTTTATTTTCTGAGAAAGGCAACTGATGAGGAACGAACTCGTTATAGTTTTTATAGTAGTCGAGAGTATTTTATTGAAAATTAGTCCTCATCTAGGCAACAAAAAATACTACAATAATAGACTTTGCCACACTACTACAAATAAAAGACCCCAACCATTCCTTTTGGGGACATACCTTAGGCGCTGGAAAAATAAAAACACTCCCTCTTCCCGAAGGAGTGGTACTGCCTTGAAACCATAAAATTATATTCAAATATTTAGATTTCGGGATAAAACAACCCATAGCAATGTTGATATGCCGCTAAAAATCAACCAAACCAATGATTAAGTCTGCATCATAGGCCATCTCGATGTGGGGGTCATGGTTAAGCAGCTTGTCTCGCTAGAACAATTACGACTGAGTAGTGAATTCAATCCTCACTCGATGCCCCATACGTTCGGTCTTCTGCCACATCTAAGCTTCGCTTAAAAATCACCATAAACCCCTATTATTAATAGAAAGGGCGATAACAACTACCGGACTTGAAAAACCTGTTTTCTAGAAACATTGTTTTCAGAGAAAGATTTTACGAATTACAACCGATAGTAGTATTGCCTGCTCGGGCAGTGAATGCCAGATATTTCATTATAAAGAAGCGGCTAATATTACCATTGAGACGATATTGCTAAGCATTGCTCCACGGTGAGGTATGTGTACATTGGGGGAAAATAATCTATAAAAAATGCTGTAATCATTTGACTAAATTTAAATAAAACCACTTTTCGATGCCGTTGACTCAGCACGTTTCATCTCTTCTTTAAACAAGTTTATTTCAAACAACATTTTTTTCCATATTTTCCCAAAGCACAGCGTCCTTCATCCCTTTTGACGACTTATTTAATCATTTTGAAACGGCTGAGATTATTAAAGTATTTTGCATGCTAACCCGCTCCCCAATGTCATTTTAGCTGTGTCAGCTGATCTATTCTTTGTATTTTCAATGAATTACAACAGAAAAATGTCAATATTTTCTGAAAATATTAATAAAAATATTAATTGCTTTACTAAATAATTCTGTAAATATTAATAGCGTTGTATTAAGTAAAAGAAAAAGAAAATTCTGCAGAAGTTAAAGCAAACCGTATTTAACATAAGATACACGACAGTTTTATTATTCGATTAACTCTGAAGTTTGTGCCAACTTTATTTGCATCAACTAAAATGCAAACATTGCAGTGAAACTAACAAATAGTTGGACCGATCAGAAATCAATTTGCTATTCTATGTTCAGTTTGGGTCTTCATTTGATTTTTTACTTTTTTTTTTCATTTGAAAATTAAATATTAGTATGGTTCCATTTTCAAGAATAATTTATTTTTCAGAAGCCTACTTAGTGCTTGAAAATTTTATGTCTTTGCTGAAGTGTCCGGCTTTGCCTCGGTTTCTAAATATTTAAATTGAAATTTAATTACACGAATTCCCTATTCTTTATATCAACTGCTTTAGACAGTCTTCGCTTAGGACAGGAATGGTGATTTTATCCGAATTGTTGATTGCGTACAATTAAGAAAATTATTGCTATTTTCATTTTTTCAAAAACTCGTAAAATTACAAACATGAATAAATAATTACAACACTTGAAATTAAATTTTAGTTTCACAAAAATTTTATATTTTCTTTAAATTTTTTTTTTTCGAAATATGGCACTATTTTGCATAATTGCAGCATGTGAATTCTTTTTAATCAAGAACATTTTCAGGATCAGCTGCATCATTTATTATCATTCACAAGGATGCTTATAATAATAATAATAATAATAATAATAATAATAATAATAATAATAATCCTGTTACAATTTTATGGGACTACACTATACACACAGACAAAACAATCAAAGCGAACCGCCTAGACATTGTTATTAGCGACCGCAAACAAAAAATAAGTGCCTCCTTATTGATATGTCAGTCCCTGTAAACTGCAATCTTTGAAGATCTTCAAAATAACTATCAAAATACAAGGACATTCAATCGAAATGTCAAAAATGTAGCACATGGGAACATCAACAATTCCTGTTGTAGTTGGAGCCCTCGGATTTGTTGGAAAAGATTCCACTAGACTAATTGAAGGGATTCCTGGAAGCCTGTGCCTTAAAGAAGTGGACAATATCATGATGACATTTCTGATCTTAGGTCTTTGGGTGGGACCAGGAAAGAAATGTGTACACACCAGTAATCAAAGCAAATAATAATAATAATAATGGCCGGCTACTCATTGGTATGGTATTCCCAAAGATTCCTCAGGCTGATATCGCTTCCCCACGATGTTCTTATTAAGAAGTCATCCCCATAAAAAAATAAAGCATGTTGAGATTCGAAGCTGGGAATCATGGTCAGAGTGCTACAAGGTTATTACTATCAATGTAAAACAGTTCATCTCTGTCAGATTTGAACTTAACTTTTAATAAATAACTATATGTATATTCTGAGACGAGTATATATTATGAGCTGAGGATATATAATGGGCTGAGGATATATAATGGGATGAGGATATACTATAGGTTAAAGATTTACTATAGGCTGAGGATTTAGTCTGAACGGAGAATATATACTGGGGATATATAGGCTCAGCATATACTCTGAGCTGAGGATATACTATGAGCCTTATTATAGGTTGAGGATATACTATGAGCTGGGAATATAATCTGGGCTCAGAATATCCTTTGCGCTGTTGCACTGAGATTAATTAACAATTGAGTGTAATACTATATTAACTGTTGTACTTTTCTACCGAGGTAAACAAATTTGTTGGTGAAATGTTAGTTCCAATTATTTAGTAATGTTTAATTAATAAATGTTTTCGTACATAATTTTGTATAACAAGAAGCGTGGAAATGTTGGTCAACCCTGTCTGTCCTACACATAGTTAATTCGACTCGTCATCCATTCAATTACTTAAATGCTATAAGAACCCATCCTTGTCCATCGAATGTAACATATACAACAATACTACATATTTGCAGGGGCCCTATAAACACCCATGGTGTTTAAAAATTGCTTAATATCTACCAATTTATTTTGTTTCCTTTTTTAAATTTTATTATGAAAATATATGGAAATTAACACATGAGATGAAAGAGGTGGAGGAGAACCCAATAATCAAAGTAAAAAGAAAACAAACCAATCAAACGAAAATAAAGACAACACAGAGAAGTAAAACGGCTGCTGTATTCTGCCGATAAGCCGAATCAAAACCTCAATCGCTATTGGCGGGAGAGGGACAAATCATTTGGGAATGAGTAAATATATCAGGTTGATCCATTCAAGATAAAACGAGAATAAAAATCTGGGAAATTGGGAATCGTGATCAGGAACATAACAAAAGAGAACGTCAGGACCTGGCCGAGAACGACAGTCACACTAACTAGAGGAGCAAAAATAGAATAGCTTAACCAGATACTGGGCCTGACAGGAATCCGCCCCATTGTGACTTTAGGAGACTAACAAATGAAATACAGATTGGCCTGATACACGTGAACTAGGCTCGCAACTCGAACCCACCTTTTACCAAAGGCAAAATGCTTTCCATTAGTTCTGATATTCATCCTCATCTGATTTCCAATGAATCCAATCAGATCTTTGATGCAAATGTTTGTCTCGTACAATTCACTCCACTCGTGTCATAAGCGTCACCATTCTTGCAAGGGCAAGCAGCATCAGAAACACCAACCCTTTCACTCCCGAACCACAGCGGCGATACATTATCGCATACGTACATGAGATCGATGGACACATGGTGATCTGAATCGATACGAGCCGTAGACTTGCCGATATACTTCTAGAACTAGTGCACCAGCGGACAATGGAAGAAATCGTATTCAGCTGTTTACTGTAAGCCGCAACCAGACTGGTAACAATCAGGCATTTATGCCAAGCCCTTCCTGAGATAGCCAGTTAAACGAAAACTGAGTCACCGACGTAATGCGCTGATGGTGTCCGGGCCGAGACGCTCACAGAGCGGATGTGACTCGCCTAGTGTGGTAGTAGTGTCCCAAAACGGAAAAGAGCAAACACAGTTAGCTTTACCGCGCTATATAAAAGAGAGGTGGATCTAAACCGAGGCCCTCTCTGAACATTGTTTAAACAACTTTTTGAGCTCAGATGACGCTACCTGTGCCATTCTGAGCTCGGGAAATGCGTATTCGGCAGTAGATATAACATCTCAAACCTTCAATCGCCGTTATTTTGTATTAAAGTGATTATCTGAAAAGCCTTTTTGTCTTTGTTATTGTTGTTTTTTCTTGCATATATTTTTTGCTAGGAATTGTTTTTGCGCTGTTATTTTTTTTGTCAATTCTATTTGGCATTTTTTCCAATTACATTTATCCAGGGTCAATTATTCTACAGTAAATAAATAAATAGTAAATAAAATTTCAGAGTTTAAGTGGAGACGTTAGAAGTATAAAGTTGAAACTTTGTGGTCATTTGCCCGACAGATCTTAGCCATCCATTGTATTCATCAGATAATACATCTTCGGATTACTTTTTATTTTGATCTTTAGAGAATTTCGTTAATGAAAAAAAATCACTTGTCTGGAAAACTGTAAAAGAAACCCAGAACATTTATTTGTCAAGAAAGCTGAAAGTTTGAAGTTGCCATTGCTAAAGATTGTTCAAAGATTATATTGAATCAACTGCTTTGTCTGTTGCTAAGGCACTTGGTTCACTGTGTCGTACTAGACATTTTTTATCACTAGAATCTATCGTATAGATTTATCCGAGAATTATTTCAGACCTTTTGAGACTTTTTTAAGAAGAGGCAATTATAACTGCCTTAGATTATCATAACTTCATATCATATATATCATTATATATAATACTATATCATAGTAATATATTACTATACATCTAATAAGCTCATGTCAAATAACGCTACTTTGAAAGAGTTTTTTCTTTGAAATTAATAAATGTCACAACGGAGAAAAGTCTCAAAACTTTTAGAATGCACTTCGTAAGTCTATATTTCGTTCACGCGTTGAATATTCTTGCCACATCTGGTCAAGTGATTTTTCTATGTATTTAGATTCTTGGTAAAAGACAAAGTAGAATCGGAAATATTATCGGTTCTGACCTGACATCTCGGCTTCAGTGACTTTTCTTATCGCTGCAACGTAGCTTTTGCTGTACCTTTTGTAATTACTCTGGTGATAGATTTTATGAATGTAAGCGCAGTGCCAGACTGGCAGGTAGGTCTCATCATTTTACAGCTAAAATGGCTAAATGTTACTGCAAATTCTATGCTAATGCACTTTTCGCTTGTGGGAGTCCCTTCCAGCTTATTGCTTTCCTGTCAAGTTTGATCTTCAAAAATTTAAATGCAATGTTGGTATCATCTGTCTTCTACCTTCTAGTCTTTTTTTTTTTTTATTGTTTTCACTTCTTAATAATGTTTCTTTTTCCTCACATTCTTTCACACTCATTAACCCCTTGCATCTTAGTAGTTTCATTGCCTTGCTTGGGATAAAATGATTAAAAAATAATTAGTCGTCTAATTCCACCGTTCCAGGAATTATCTGACTTCTTCCATCCTGATTCAACTTTAAACATGTCAGACGAAACCAAAATGGAGCATCATATCTTAGACACAGATGCATAATTCTTACATTTAAATTCGTTTACGCAGTCTTGTAAGTTGCTAGACTTATTCTTCCCTCTGTAGCCTCTTTCCTGAAGACGCAAAGTTTATCTATCTATCTATCTATCTATCTATCTATCTATCTATCTATCTATCTATCTATCTATCTATCTATCTGTCTATCTATTCCACCAGTTTAGAACTTTACATCTAGTACACACTTTGACACTTCAACAGGCTCGAATCAGTCTCATTTCACCCGTGTTCCAAATTTAGGAAGAAATTTATACCCAGTTTTTTTTTCCCGAAGAACTTCACCTTTTAGGAAGACATTTCCGTGTGGATTCCATCCCCTCCCCCACCTGAAATCTTAATCTCTTCAAGTCAAGGATCAATTGTTATCTATCTTCCATACCCTCATCATCTTCACTTCCTACCACCTATAACATTCATATCGCATACATTATTCATGAGTGCTATTTTATCAGTAATTCTCTGTCTCGAGTGTCTTTTGAGCCTTATAATGGCTAAATTCTTGTATAAAAAATAAACCAGAAAGATTGCAGAACATATAAGAACAAGCTTTGAACATGTTGCTCAAATAAGTACGTGATGAATTTTTTTTTCAAATTCTCTTTTAGAAATATTTTCTTTAATGAACAGAATGGATTTCTTATGTCAGCCATTCCAATAGTAAGTTCAATCTTTACTCGCCACCCTTACTCACCACGCTTACTCACCATCCTTACTCGCCACACCTACTTCAGACGAAGTTTAGTAAAGACTATTAATGCAAGAGCGCTTTATCGTAACACAAAGCGATTTTGTTATCAAGTTTTGTTCTGTGAGAAAATCTAATATCGACTTACAATGTTATCAGTTCTGCTCGAACGATAATAAAAGCCACATTTATTCACTACCCGATGGTAGGAATAATGTAACTGATGATGGAATCTGCATTTGTGTCCGTCCGAAATACAAAATAATTAAATATATAGCGGGGCATTTCTAACGATAAACAACCGATTTAATCGATATCTTTAATCATGATATATCGATTATTTATAGTGGAGTGAATGATACTCAAATCGACTTTATAATTATTTTAAATGGCTTTTAAGGGTAATAATCCCTCCTTAAAATTGGATTTTATGTGCAAATCGTATTTCAATGTTTCTTTTATTATCAATCATGGCAGTCATTTTGGTTGTCCTTTAAGGAAACTATGAGTTCTCGTATTTTGTAAATGAATTAAATAATATGAAATATAATGACACCCAACATGCAGCTGTAGATCTACTATGAATTTAATAAAGCATAAGCTTCCGGGTCCCTAATCCCAGACGGATTTCTGAGGTAAAATTTTCTAATCTACCTATCTATATATCAAATTCTGTGTCTTCCGTTAGTCCGTCACACCCTCTAAAATAGCCATATATTGACCGATCAAAACTAAATTTGAGGGGAGAAGTGTAAACAGGTAAAGGGGATACAAAGTACAATTGGTTTTACTAGGGTGCGTAGATTAGTACAATAAATTTTCATTCATATTTTTGTAAAAATCAAAACTTTATTACTAAACATACAAAATACTTCCACTATTTTAAAAACAATTTAATGATTAAAATAACAAATACCCATTTAATAAAGATGCAATATTATTTTTGCATGTTTTTCTTAAAAAATATTGTTTACCATGAAGTCTTATAAAATTAAATTAAAGAAATTATTAAACCGTGAATAAGGGTTTTTGTCAAAGTATTTTTCCAAACAAATTATCTTATTCAAATTTCATCGATTGATTTGCGAAATGTAATGAAAATTTCGATAAAAAATGTAAGCAATGACTTCAATGCTACTAAATATTGTGAGAATTTTAAAACAAATCAGTGTGTTGCAAAATATTTCTAGTGAGTAAAATTTTCAACAAAATATTTACGGCCCTAAAAGGTTAAAACACCGGTTCCCGTACGATCAAGTTAAGCAACGTAGAGCCTAGTCAGTACCGAGATAGGAGACCATTTCGGAATATCAGATGCTGTAAGCTTAGACGTGCGTGTGGTGTAATAGATAAAAGCTCGAAATTGTTAATTGGGGAGCCATGTTTCATTTGGAATTGGGTCCGTTTATTCTCTGGCGCGCAAATGCGTTTGAGAAAGTATGCATTAACCGTTTTTTCCCCAGAAGATTATGGGTTAATTAGTAAGATTTGTATCACTAAAATCATTATCTCCCAAAAATTACAGACAAAATATTTAGATTTTGGCATTAAATAACCCATAGAGGTGTTGATATGACGCTAGACAAAAACAACCAATTGATGAAATCAATGAGGTTTTTAAGTCTTTGTTATAAAAATGAGGCCAGTTTAATTATAGAAGCTGATGGCAGAAAATGGGCTAATATTAGCTTTAGAATATGATCTACTATCAATTTCATATGGCCTCAAAATTCCCCTTCAATTGCACAAATTTTTCTTGGGGGTTGCACCCCCGCACAAGCCTATGGGCTTGTTGATCTTACCAGAATCTATGCGTAGCCTACATTTTGTCAGTTAGATCCTCGAATCTATTGTTGCTGGTTGTGAAGGAGCTCCCGTACCTGTTTAAGCTTCAGGGCCCCAAAACTGTAGGTCCGCTGCTGCCATTTATTTACCCATAGTTCGCGAATAGAAGAATAAATTCATCCCCTCTCACTCGGTGTAAATTAAATACATTCTATCCCAAGCGGAGTTTGTACTAGTTTCACCGATGACATTATTCTATAAAAAAAGGAATTTTTGAAACAGTGGACACGATATCTACCTATCTGTGCAAATGAAAGATGAAAGAAATTGTACCTGAATTATCGTCAGATAGTGCGAAACCACTTTCTAGGTAAGTGTACTTGAGAACTCTCAACGTCGAAAGAATGCACAGCTAAGATTTTTTCTCTCCAGAATCTATCTTACACCTGGTCTGGTGCCCCTGTTTATACATTTAGAGATTCTTGATAAAATCCAATGAAGAATCTGCAATGTTATTGGTCCTAGCCTGGCATAACGGTTCCATTCAATTTCTTGTAACTCGCCTGCCTTTTCTATAAATACTTTCATACTAATTGTTCGGATGAACTCTTCACTATAAATAGATACTTTCATCTTTATTGTTTTTGTCATCTTTGCTCTATTGTATTTAGACTTTATGAATTTAAGCGCAGATTGGTTACACGGTATCATCGTTTTATATTTGAGTTAGTTAGATGTAATCGTAAATGCTGTGCTAACAGTTTCTTTTCTCGCACTTTTCGCTTGTGGAATTCTCTTCAGGCTTCTTGCTTTCCAGCCAACTATGATGCTCAAAAGTTTTAATGAAACTTTTAATTCCTTTTCTTTTCTTGTTCTCGCTCCTAAATGATATTTTTATTTTATTTTTATTTTTTTTATTATTCTTTCACACTCAGTAGCCCATTGTGTCTTTACTGCATTGTTTAGACTGAAATAATTGACAAAAAAGCAAGTTTCGTTTACCCCTTACTAGAAATTCCCATCTTTCTTTGGGGACTTTCAAAGCCTATATCTGGTAACTTTATTTTCGTATCTGTAAGTAATTTCTAAGAATTAAATTAATTTTATTTATAATATAAAATGATTTCGTATTTCTATAAATCCTAATATTCTCGTGGATATTCATGTTTAATTAGTCAATCCTATTTTTCTTGAAGTTTCTCCTATGGATTTTTGTCATAATGATTACAGGCTATTTCCAGTCACGATAGTGTCACAAAGCATCCCTGTGTTCTTGTGGGTGATTTTCGAACAGTCGAAACGTCACAAGCCTTACATTCCTTAGTTCCGCCAGTTCTCAGCCTCACATCTAAGAGTCACCCATTGAAACGAATCACATCTTATTTCCTTCCATTTGTGAGATGTAGATTTCACTTCCCATGAACGGCTGCTTCATGGAACCGACTCGCAAGAGGATGCCTCGTCGATCACTATAATCAAGTCTTCAAGTCTAGGGTTAAGCTGTTATCTTACCTTGTATCCCCGGAAAATGTGCCTCTTATTTAGTAACTGTTTACCTCGAGTGGGTCTAGAGCCTTGTACAAGGTGAACACCATACGAAAAATATATATTCAAACACACACACACACACACACACACACACACACACACACACACACACATATATATATATATATATATATATATATATATATAAGAGAACATTGAAGTCAACATTCAGAGGAGACAGGCTGTTTCATGCTGGACGAAATCTACCTCGAGTGGGTCTAGAGCCTTGTACAAGGTGAACACCATTGAAAAAATATATATTCAAACACACACACACACACACACACACACACACACACACACACATATATATATATATATATATATATAAATATAAAAGTGAACATTGAAGTCAACAATCAGAGACGACAGGCTGTTTCATGCTGGACGCAATCTCCAGGCGGCCTGACGATTGCGTCCAGCATGAAACAGCCTGTCGTTTCTGAGTGTTGACTTCAATGTTCACTTTTATATTTATATTTACATACGCTCTATCTCTGATATTTACATACGCTCTATCCCTGATATTGAGCACTTTATCCCATAAACATAGCACACCTTAAAACTATATTTCTTCATATATATATATATATATATATATATATATATATATATATATGAATTAAAATCTACGGATTCTTCTTGAATTTCATCTTAACATCATGAAACTGATTAGATAACTGGAAAAGGTCGCTATAAAAATAAGTAAACATAATATGTCTATATTATTCAATGAAACATGTTTGAATGAAAATTGTTTGAATGCATGTTATACATTTTGGAGAATAGTGCTTACTATCGGAGATACGGCGGCGTTTGTAGATATAAAAAGTTTACATAGGAATCAATACTGCATGGTGACTGGGTGTTTCATGATTTAAGTGATCATCAGGTCACTGTCCGTGTGACTATGTTCTTTTTATAATTTTTAAGATATGGAACTGACAATCACGATGCAGTGTTGATTCCTCTGCACGCATTATTGAGACTGAGATGTTGACTTTTGGGTTATCTCAATTCATGTATGAGCAATCTACATATAAATGTGCGCGTGCAAGTACCTATTATATCTGTATATACAATCAGCATATCGACGTTATATATATATATATATATATATATATATATATATATATATATATATATATATATATATATATATAAAGAGATAGAGAGAGAGAGAAAGAGAGAGAGATAGATAGATATACATATCAGGTAAATTATAGTTTTAAGTTATGCTATATTTAAGGGTTAAAATGCTCAATATCAGGGATAGAGCATAGGTAATTATAAAAGTGGACATTGAAGTCAACACTCAGAGGCGACTGTTTCATGCTAAACGCAATCGTCAGGCCATGAAACAGACTTTCGCCTCTGTGTTGACGTAATGTCCACTTATATATATATATATATATATATATATATATATATATGTGTGTGTGTGTGTGTGTGTGTGTTTGTATACTCATATATAATACAAATGTATGTATGCAAAAAACATGGAGATAGGTGTCCGTTATTACCTGGATTTTACTGAAAACAAAATAATTTCCATGCCTGAGGACGGCTGGATGTACAGCGAAAAGTACTAGACGGAAAGTAAAAGACGTTATACAATTTGAAGTTATTAAAAACAAGGATCATAACATTCATTGAGTGATTTGTAGGTTATTGCAAATTTAAAAGTGTTCGCGAAGATGTTTTTCGCCATTTATGCCATTAACTTTACTAATCTACTTTTTGTATGAATGATTCATGTAATATAAATTGAACTGCACCACATATTTGATATCTATCTATCTATCTATCTATCTATCTATCTATCTATCTATCTATCTATCTATCTATCTACACACAAACACACAATTGCTGAAACGTTGTGATGATAACAACAAATATAGGGACAATAGTTCGTCACATCTAAATAATGGTAACTCCTTATCACAGAAATTCTGAAGGTCTTCATGATAATATATTTAAAAAGCAAGAATCTCTTAAAAGTTCTCACATTTGCGGCGTATATTCTACGTAAGAGAAACAAAACTAATAGACGTCTCAATTTTGAGTCAAATTTCTATGAGATCAAAATTTAGTTCTTGTAAAATTTTCGATAACGAATTGGTAAGAATGATGTGAAATGAGCAGCAGCGTGCCAACGATTCATATAAGTCTTCAGTTCTTGAATAATAATCTATTTGCATTGCACCAATGAATGCGCGGCCGTGTTGATAAGATAGATACCCGAATGAAGGAAATATGCAGAAGCGTGATGCAATTATACGGCTGGAGTTGCATTATGCATGCTCCAACGATTGAATGTTATTGAAAATGTCCGAGAATTTTCTCATTCACTCAATTATTTATCCTTTTCGTGTTGCATTTATGAACAATGGCCAACTCTAAGCCGGGCATATGCAGCGAAAGACTCAAACAATAGAAAGCTCATTCGGTAAAACGGAGCTCATCGTTCCGCATGTTTCGACGTATCTGCTAAAACACACAATTCTCAGATAAGAAAATTTATTAGGTTGGTGCAAAAATAATGACGTAATAATGTCGTTTTTTGACGTAATTTTAACGTCAAAAAAGGAAATTATTACGTCATTATTTTTGCACCAACCTAATAATTTTAAATCAGTTTTTCCGACCTTATCTACCAGTGTTATTTTTAAAGGTTTTGTTCCTTTGAAAAGCAGGTGATCAGGGATTCTGTTTCTTTATTATTTTTGAATTGCTTGATTTGGTTAATTTTATTTTAGGGCTTATCAACATCAGTGGTTTTCAAGGACATATGGCACAGTGGACAAAGGCTTTAGTTAGATCCAATCACAGCCCCGAAGAGTGTGAGTTTAATACCTGATTAAGGCGGTGGATAACTTTCAGAGGGAAATTAACAGGAGATAACTGATAACTGACATCCATTAAAAACATGGCACATGGTACTAGAACAGTCTACCCCAGTGAGCGAAATATTAGGTTGGTGCAAAGATAATATCGTTTTTTGTCGTTAAAAATACGTCAAAAAACGATATTATTTTTGCCCCAACCTAATAAATGGTTCAGTTCGACATTCCAACCACCTGAAGAAGGCCGGAACGTACATTGGCCGAAACGTAGTAATAAACATGGCGATAAAGATGAGGATGATAGTCCGAGCAATGTAAATAGTCAACCTCAGTGGGTTGTTTAATGCCGGCAAGATTTTTAGGATAGGTTCGAATGAATCAAATATATATTAATATTTTTTTTCTAAAATGTTTTGCTGGTAATATTTAAAAAAAATGTATTGCTAGTATGTTTACTATAAAAATCCGTTTTTATAACTTCAGTTTGAGGGTTAAATATTTGCCCGTAGCATGGACCCAAACAAGTGCTACGATCCTGAGTCAGAGTGGACTTGGGAGCAACAGTAATTAAGCGGTGGTTACACCACCTCAAAACCTCCCGATCAGAGACATTGCTGTCGGATGGAGTTTATCACCATAACCAGGACACCTCATTGGGGAAGGAGGTTACCTCTTTGCTGTGGGGAACTTTTTGGAAAAATAGGGTAAATATTTTTCTTCATCTCGTCACAGTTTTGCTAATCTTTTGCCTAGACTGTCATCCAAACCCAGTTAAACCCGCTATTTAAACTTAGCTGGGAGGAAAAGATAGGTGCCTATGTCTTTCCCAAGAGAATCTGTATGAAAATTAATGCAACCTTCTAGAAATCAATTTGAACCGGGCTTGCCGATTCCAATTTTCGCGCCAATATGCATTACGCCGCCCACACATGTCACACTTATATTCCATAATATGTGTTACATTCGCTTCAGTCAGTCAGTTAAATGCTTTCGATTCATGACTGACTAGGCAGAAAAATGCCCTGAGGTAGGCTGTTGTTTCTTTCAGCGGTAGAGTAGTTGCCAACCAAGGCTATAGAAACCACTCTGTCCTGTTATTCAACCCATAGCCGATGGAGGGGAAGTGATGAATTCATGCCTTTCTTAAGGGTACTTGCGCGTAAGTGAATGAAACAGACCTGACTAGTATGCGAACTCGGCTTTCCAACTTTTCATTCCGAGTCATTTTCCATTACACCACCCGCACATCCATTTTATTTCACAAACTAAATGTAGCAATTATTGTACGACAGCGTTAGTATTTTATTTTAATAGAAATGTTTTTTTGTTTTTTAGAATTCTATACAAAATAGATTCTAGTCTCTATTTAGGTTGATACCCTCCATACATTTCTTAAAAAAAAAACAAAAAAAAAACCGCACCATGAATCGGATGTTTTTGTATTTTTTTTCAGTAAAAGATAAAATTACAGTGCATTTTTTAAATAAAAACTTTTACATAAATAAAGCTATAAAAAATTATAAAAGAAGTAAAAAAAAAAATTAAAAAAAGAAGTCGAAATGTTAGATCGCCATTTAAAAGAGGCTTATAAAAGATGGTTCACCATCCTTGTACCGCAATTCAACCCCTATCATGTTCACCTACACAAACCATCCCAAGATAATGACTTCGGTTTTGCTTGTACCGTTCACCTCCTCTCCTACCCCAAGCCCAACCCATCGCATTTGTCTGCTGAATTTGAGACGTATTTCAGAGTTGGCCGTAATTTTGACTAAACCACCATAAAAATTCACTTTTAAGTAAGTTAGAAAGCCTTGTGCCATCAAGTTGTTTGTAAATGTTTAACTGTTTGTTACTCTTGTATTTTGTTATTCTCATATATATATATATATATATATATATATATATATATATATATATATATATATATATATATGTGTGTGTATAATGTGTAGTTTGGCATACTTTATGTATGTTTGGTAACTTAGTGCTTTCACTCTAATTTCAAGATAAATGCCAAACATAAATAAAACAGAAATAGCGAAGTTAGATGGCGATTTAAAAGACACTTGTAAAAGATGGTTCACAGTCCTGGTACCGCCATTCAATTCCCTCCCCACCCCGGTTTACTGGTTCTCATTCTTTCTCTATAGTTATTTAACCGGCTGAGCTTTTTGGTGATCGAACTAACCAGTGACTGTGACTTTCCCTTATCAGGGTAACGGGTTGGCAGTTTGCTGGCTGTTGCCTCCCACTGGTCGTTAGGAACCCTAACTCTTTGGTATCGCTTAGAGAGGCTCGGGTTATATGTAGTGCCATGTCGCGCATGGGTAGATGTCCTTGCATTTATTTTCGTTGGGCAAACCTGAGGTCACATTGTGCTCCGATTTCAACCACACACTGGCTAGTTTGTATTGCCACTGACGACAGATAGTGACAATTATGGTGTTTTTTTCCCGCTCTCCTCAAAACATATCTCATGGAAATCAATGAAAAAGAAATAAAACTAAACCAGATAAGAAAAAATCCACTACACCCTCAATTTTTCTTTCTTTCTCCAAAATTCGTGGTATCCTTTGGAGCTTATGCAGCGGAGAATCATTCCTCCTGGAACGGTTGCCAAATATCTTTGCCCTTTGAGAAAACAACTTGAATTTTTCCATTGCGACAAATGCATTCTTGGTTCTAGGGTATCTTTCTCTTTGTCCAAAAGATTCCAGCATTTACATGCATGGCCTTTACATCCGGGATAATCTGCTGATGGCCAGAGAATTGTCTCTCAAGATCGCTGACTAATCTTTCATATGCTTCCGTCTATTAAACTCTGTCAGTTATCGGTTTGTCTTTCATCGCGTTCCATCTTCCCAAGGTTGCAGTATATTAGACGCAATAGCTGACAGCATAGAAATGGCTCTCTTTTTCCCCATCCATCTGCGAAAATCTTTGTCTTCGTTAACTTTAATGCTCACCACGATACGTGTCTGAAACCATTCGAAAGGTACTGATGTTGCCAGTATACACACATTAATCTTTTCCATTACCCAATCCCTCAATCAAAAAATGTCATCCATAGCAGATATGAGATCATCATCACTGCTATAATGGTTCCCAGTCAATTGTTTTTCATGTTGGCGAACAGATAATAGTCACATCAGGAAAATAGAGAAAGTGATCAAGCAGTTCAAAGCCACATTTACGGATAATTGAAACCAAGGACGGATGGTAGACTTATAAATATATAAGATATATTCTGGAGAGAAAAAAATGTCTAGCATGTCTCAGTAAACTAACTTTCTTAGAAGCATACCTAGAAACGGGTTTAATATCATCTTTCCACTTCATGTCAACCGAGAATGTGGGCCCGAGAAATCACAACGAGTCTCTCTTATGGAGGTTAGTATCGTTCATGCTGATGGAAGCCCGGGAGGAGTTTTTCAAGGGATTAATACAGGGTATTTTCATTTTAACACTCCCAAAACGAAACTTCTTTCTATTAATTTTTCAATCTAAGATGTAAATTTATATTTAATACACAATACTAACGCTAATTTGTGCGCAATTAAAGAAATATATATGCTAGAGTAATGATGATATCATAGTTTCTGATCAGTATTATATATTAATCATTTCTGAAGTGCAGACAATGATTATAATGGATTTGGCATTTGTTATTTTAAGGAACATTATTCAAGTATCGATCCGTCTAATACTACACACGTCACCAGATAACATTTTATCGTTGATACCAGAGGATTTAGTGTTGTCCACGATTAAATCTGAGGTTTACGGAGGTTCTACTGAAATTTTTAAAGTGCCAACATTTAAAATAGCCTTTTCTTGAATCCTGTAACACAAAGAGATTTAGCAATGCAAATGCGGGGTTATCAAGTAAAGTGACTTATTTGCACTCATCTCACGTATCAGTTGGGTAACTTTGCCACATAAATGATAGCCTGTTTGTTTATTCACAATTAAAGTTCATGCCATTGTCGAGTCTTAAATACATGAAATCGTATTGAAGCTAATATATGTGAAGGATCAGACAATGTTCAATGGATTTCCATAAAAGGTTATTGATATATTCTATAATATATAGAGGCTTTATCACTTTTCTCTTTAGGATCAGGTATCTGATTTCTTCGCCTAAAGTCTTCTAATTTTTTTTTCACTACCCACTTATGTCTTAGTAACAGTATCGCCTTGCTTGTGAAGAAATGATATATATATATATATATATATATATATATATATATATATATATATATATATATATATATATATATATATAAACAATTATTTAATGGTAATACATCATCACGTATTCGATTTACTAATAAGATATGCTGTTGTCATGATAACAGAAGCCATTATCAATGACGGTAAGCGAAAAGGGGCGTAATATAATCTATTTAGTAATTTTAGGATATCAATAAATAGTCTTTTATTTCCTTGTTTTTTTGTAAGCTTTCTTTGAATATTTAATTTTAAGAATTGTTTTCTAAACGAGAAAAGAGTTAAATCTAAGAAAAAGCATTTAGATTAGTAATAAATATAACAAAAAAATATAACAAACGTAATTACAAAATTACTTGAATATTGCAAAAATTTTCTTTATGGTAAGATTAAACTATACTTTAAATAAAGAAAGTGGATTTAGGAAGGGAAGACAATATCATTTTAGTCATAAGAATAAAGTGCTTTTTACACTTCAAATAATGTGGATTTAAGAACTAAAGTAAATACCGTTTCAGTATTTACATTATTTATTATGATCGGACAATTGTTATCCAATATATATCAACTGACAAAAGCCCGATCAATGTAAATAGTGTAAATAGTTACAATACCTCATCTCAGAAATATATATAGGTCCTGAAGAAGGCCGGGCAATATGACGACTGAAACATGAGTGAATATGACAATAAAGATTAGAACAATAGTCCAAACAATGTAAATAGTTACAATACCTCAATTCAGAAATATAGACAGATCTTGAAGAAGGCCCGGGCCGTACAATGATTGAAACGAGGTGAATATGACAACAAAGATGTGAACAATAGTCCGGACAATGTAAATAGTGTGAATAGTTACAATAACTCATCTCATAAGATAGACAGATACCGTTTCAGTAAGAAATAACAAATTCATTTTATGTTTAGAACATCGCAAATGTAGACAGTATCATTTCTGCAAGAAACAATAATTTTCTTTATATTTGTATCATAAGAAATCAATATTTACACAGTATCGATAGCTTGATTATTCGCTGTTCTTCCCTGTCTCTCTTGACTTCAATATGCCCTGAGAGTGTCACATTTTCAAGCCTTCTTTTCTCATTATGTGCCCTAGATATTTCAACTGTCTGTTCCCGTGGTTAAGTTTTAAGTGTCCTTGTTGTTACCCTTAAATTTCGTCATTGCTTACATGTTCAGTTCATGGTATCCCGTCATCCTTCTGTAGAACCAAATGTCTGTTGCCTCAAATCTTTTCTTCATTTGTGAGGAGATTGTCCAGTATTTACTGCTGCAAAGATGGACAGATTCAGTCCGTCTAAATTTTCTTTTATAACATCTTGCAATTTCACATTTCGTAAAACGAATGCATTAAATGTTCGTTCACTTTATAAAGAAAATATAAAAAGAAATCATGAAAATTATATAACAACCACACCGTTTTCTTCCATTGACTTCTGCCTTCTTTCAAACAATTTCATAATTCAATCTGCGCTTTGCAATTTTCTCGCGATTTTTTTAGTTCAAAGAATTCGATAAAAAGTGAAATAAATCGTAAGACGAACGCAAACCATTCTATTGAATGAGAGAAAATTTTCCAAAATGTTGTAATATTTTTATTAATCAGTCAAGAAAAATTTGAATGCTATACAATGTTGCTTAACTAAATTTGGAGGCTCTTCATTAGTTCTCTTTGAACTTACTGATACAGTTCAATAGAACAATAATGAATCACCGATTAGATGCTGGCTTTTCTCCAGTTTTAATGCTTCCATTCCCAAAGAAGTCCTGGAGGTGGTAGCACCTGTTAGGGTCCCAGCTATGGGCAGATAGTGACCCTCCACCCAATAAAAACAAAACACTATGAAAATATAAGAATACGTTTTTATAGAAAAATACCGGTAATACATTTTTATATAAAAATATGACCAACAACACATATTTATATTAAAATAACTAACAATACATTTTATCTGTATTTGGAGGCATACATTGTGTTCAAATTATATTTAGTTGAAGCCATAAAATTGCATTCAAAATATTTAGATTTCGGCATTAAATAATCCAGCAAGGTTGATATGCAGCTGAACAAGATCAACCATTCCCAAAAGGCTATATGCTGTAAACGTTTATTGGCTTTCAGTTTCACTCCAGGCGTCAAGTGCAACTCATAGATCCAATACATTAAGAAAAATGCTTGTAAATTGGCACACCCAATTCTGTCACCCCAGCGAAATATCTGTTTCCCTCTGCTAAATTAAAAGACCGGAAATATCGCTGCCATATCCGGATGGAGTTACTCTACCTTCATTTCCCAGGCTTTACACTTCAAAATCGGTTATGTCGTTTTGTTGGGTGGGATGGAGTATTTTCCACTCTGCAAACTCTTTACTACGGATGCAATGTTTTAAGCCTGTTTCTACTATATCGTTATTTCGTTGGTAAATGTTTCGATGATCTCTATTCTGTAATGGCAGTCGAATTGCTCTTATCGTGTCCTAAAGGTAAGAAAGAAAAAAGTTCCATTCAGACAGCCTTCACCCAAGAATTGCCATTTTGGGAAACATACTCCTTTGAGGGTGCTTTCCCGAACATTTCAATCTTGATTTCTTCTAGTACTGTTATGGTAATTTACCCACGCACGCATGGACTCTCCCTGCTATAAATAGGAGTAGGTACTGCCTTTTGGAGAGGGAAGTTTCCAACAGTCAGCTCTGACACTTCGACCTAACATTCTTGCTGTAACACTCTCGTTTGTATATGTATGTTTTACTGTTCCTGTTAATATATTTATTCGAATCAATTCCATTCTTGTGTCTTTATTTCTGGCCCTAACAAGCCACAACAAGTACCAATTTCGTATCCATTCTTATCACACACCTCACTCTACTAGAGTGGCTCACAAGCCTTGTGCTGGGTTAAATATAGTGTTAAAAATATAAGTTGTGTGCTTTGGAGTAATACTAGTTCGAAGTATTCGTTTGAATCTCCAGAAGAAGAAGAAAATAATTTCTTCTATTGCCACCATAAATACAATATCACCTTCTTTCGTAAATCCAATTTATTTGTGTTCCTTAGTCACTGTTTCCGCCTATGGCAGATTGTGGACTTGCATGACTTATTTCCAACACTTTATATTACGATCTTTAGCAAGCTTATTTAGTGTCTGTCACTCATTAATTAAGTAATCTGTATACCTTTTATTTAGTTTTCCTCTACTTCTCTTTCTATTCACCATATTCTTAAAACACAATTTAGCAAGACCTGAACGAGGTCTTTTAATGTATCGAAACCGACTCAATAATTTAATACAGATGCTATCGAAGAAGAATGACAAAAATTCTTACATTTCTAAGAATGTCTATTTTTTCTTTGTCTATCAAATTGTGATCTGTGAGGATATACAAAATATCTGTTTGGAATGTTTCTGTTTGAGCCTTCAATTCTGAGGCCGTGTAAAATTGATTATAATGTTCATGTTCCAATTAATATACACATTTTACTTTTGTTCGTTTCACTTCATAGAACTCAAAGATATTCTTCATACTCAATAAGTCTGAAAGAATATAAAAGAAAAAAAAATTAATTGTCATTGAAGATCTTTTTTGCAATAAGATTCACCATGTTACTTATCTCCATCAAAGGAAGAAAATCACGTTTTTTTTTTATCCGTACAAGTCCAAACGAAGCTAAGTTTAATATTAAAAAAGAATACTGAAATACACTTGAAAGTTTATACAGTTTCCTTTGCTCCCAATGTGCATCTTGAATATTCATTTGATCGATCGACAAAAGATAACTTATAATTTTTTTTGTTTCTGGAAAGAAATTAAGAAAAACGTCCCGAAAAATGGAGATAATTATTACAAGAGAAGAATAAATTTTTAATAATCAAACGTCGAAATTCTGTACCTGTCATTCAACGACCTACCCACTAAGCGAAACACGCAAGTTGCCGCTGTGTGCACAAAATGTTGGCAGTTCGCCTTCGTTTCTTGACTAATGGGTTTTGTTCTCAGCGGAATCTGCTCTCTTTACAAATGTTTCTTCTTTAGAATTCTGCACGAATAACGACACAGGTTAATCAAAATCGCTTTTTCCTCTCTTACACGGCTCACCGCATGTGTCGTAAAAAGAAACAAGTAGTGAATCGAATTACTTAGATGTGAACGAGGAACATCTTGTTATGTGTTGCTTCGTTTTAGATTTCAAAAGGATTTTAGTATTTTTCTTACAGACTACGACATCGCGTGCAAATATTTTTTAAGGTCTCAATCACAAAACTTTGTCCAAGTAGAATGAATCAAAAGAGAAACAGAAATAAATCCGAAAACAACGCGACTACATTTGCATACTATTACTCAACACTATCCAAGGAGAGAGAAAGAGCACAACCCCCCCCCCAAAAAAAAAAAAAACCAAAAAAAAAACAAAAAAACAGAAGTAATATAAAACAAAAGAAATCACCCTCTTCTGAAGAACGCCAGAAAAAATCATCTTCTTCTGAAGAACGTGGTAATAAAAGTCTAAAGATTTTGAGTATAAAAATCAACATATAATAATAATAATAATAATAATAATAATAATAATAATTTGTTCAACGAATGCTTGTTTTCGTAGGATCACCGCGCAGTTGAACACCTGATCAGATCCCATCACAAAATTGAATGCCTGCGTGTCTTGGGCAAGTAAACCTCTTGGTCGCGGTTACGTGCATGTTGACTTCGGTCTAGGAAGCACTACACCCAGCGGCGCCGTGTCATCGCCGCACTGGATATACTAGGAGTTCATTCGCGTGTGCAGATTTAGCCAGCAACGAGTCAAAACCTATAGACAGCATCTCTCGGTTTAACGGTACACTCTTCAGTATCACTCTACGTGCAGTTGACTGCATATTTCGGTGACACAAGCAATAAACTAAGTTTTTTTCTATGTTTTTTTTTCCCGGTATTAAACGGCATTAAATTGAAATGTGCACATTGTCTTTATCTTTCTCTCCACATTGCACTGACTAAAAACTGCTTTCCAGAGATGACATTTAGACAAAAATCTGAGACATCTATAACTATACCCCACATTATGGACCTTTATTTTATTAAGGAGTTTAGATTGTCTCTCTATATTTCTGGAATAGGCTTTTGTAATTATTTACATTTTTCGGACTGTTGTCCTCATCTTTATTGTTATATTCCCAACGTTTGGGGATTGGAATTTCGAACTGAGCCCTTTATTTCGCTGATCGAGGTAGATTGTTCTAGTTCCATGTGTCATACCTCTTCCGAATGTCTCAGTTATCTCCCTTAAACTCAGCTCTCCAAGTTTTTTTTCACTACTGCCGTAGACAGGTATTGGACTCACAACTTTTTGGGTCAAGTCACTAAATCCAACCAACGCTTCTAACCTTTGGGCCATGTGTCCGTCAGTTTAAAATTCAAATGATCAGCATTATTGAGACACAAGTGCTCCAACGAAATCCAGGCAACGTTCAAGAGCTTTGGTATTACTACCAAGAATGATGGTGAAAAATCTGTAAAGGAGAAAATGTGAACCTTGTTCGATTCAATGCCACATTGAATTTAAGCAATTATTCCAGCCAAAAGTAGCAACACTAATAACTATCTTCATACATTGGCGTTTATTATTTTCTGTAATAATAAAGATCTTGTTTTGCAGAAATAAATTCTTTTTTTTACACTTATGATGAGAGGGGAGATATTCAAGAGTGTCCCAGTACTTTTTCCTTGCTTTTTTTCAACATCACTATGAATTGGTTAGTGAATGTTTAGTCAGTGGTCAGCTTATTGACGTGAAAATATTTTATCTCCAGAATCTATATTACATATCTATAAGTCTTCCATTCGTCCATGCTTAGAATATGACTCTCACATATGGCCCAGTGCCTCTGCTATTTACATTGAGATCAGTGATAAGATCCAAAGAAGAATCTTCAAATTTATTAGTCCTGATCTGGCGGCTCAGCTTCAGTCACTTTCTCACTGATATAAGGTTGTCTCGCTGTCTTTTTTCTAAATAATTTCATGGTAATTGTTCGAATGAGCTCTTTGCTGTGGTGCCTAGAGGTTTTGAATGTAAGCGCAAGCCTAGACAGGCGTCGAGATCCCATCAGTTTACAGTTGAGCTGGATAGATATAGCCGTAAATTCTATGCTATCAGTTTCTTCTCTCGCATTTCTCGCTTGTGTAAATTTCCCCCGTCTACTTGCTTTCCAGCCAACTTCAATCTGTAAAAATTTAAATGAAATGTCAATCGCTATCTACTGTCCACCTGATTGCTCTTGTCTCTTTCTGCTCATCGTTAATGCTTCTAATTATTGTTCCTAATTCTTCCACACCTGTAACCGCTTGTGTTTTCGTGGCATGACTGACTTGCTTGGAGTGATTCCGACTAAAAACAAGGTATTAAAAACGCAAACAGCTATATTTACACGAGACTTCTATCTCAATTCATTATGTCGGTGTTTCTCTTTCTTCAAATCTTCACATCATTAAACTCACCAATACTCACCATCTCATTCATGCTAACCAAACCGACCTAAGAATGAATTACCCTGACTTATCCTCCTAGTTACGACTATACCTTAAAAGATCAATTAAGGCATTCATTTGGGATTTCTTCTTCCACAAATCTCTCTTTCTATCTCAAGTCCTGGGTATGACGATAAACTACATCTGGCAGCAAGGCCTCTGATCAGGAGTTTGGAGGTTTTGAGGAGCGTGGAACCAACTCTTAACTGCTGTGGTTTCCAAGTCCACCTGACAAATCAGGTTACCAGCTCCATCTCATACAGCTTTATATTGATCATTAGAAATTAGCCGGGGTGGTAGCACCAGGTAGGGTCCTAGCTATGGGCAAATAGTGAACTCACAAAGAAAAACAAAACTATGAACTTATAAAAATACATTTTTATAAAATAGCAGCAATACATTTTTATATAAAAGAACGTTACCCAATTCTGGAAGAAAACATTTTGCCCGTAGTTGAATGCAAATGATTGTGTTCAAATTATTTAGATTTCGCCATAGAGTGTGATATGTTGTTAAACAAAATCAACCCATCAAATAACTCTCTCTCCCTTTCTCTCTCCCTCTCTCTCTCCCTTTCTCTATCCCTTTCTCTCTATCCCTTTCTCTCTCCCTTTCTCTATCCCTTTCTCTCTCTCTCTCATGAATTTTTGCGACATGGGAGATAAGGTTTCTCTCTTAATGAAAAAACAGTAATTTGTTTTCAGGCCCTCAAATATCGTTAAATTTATTGAGGAAAAATGCTGCTAATCACTTTCGATTTGGGGATAAAATTCATAAACGTAATTAATTTGCCTAAGTAGACACAAAGGTTTTGCACGCCGGTGTAGTCGCTGGGGAAACTCTATCGTTTTAATCTTGGGCCTCTCACATCTTATAGGTTTCTATCTCCTAGATTGATTGCATACATAATTATGAAGCCCAATTTGCCACATTGAACTTGATGAGAGATGGCCCTACATGAAATTTCATCCGCTGTATGACGGGTCGTGTTTTAATCCGACTGGCTGCCTATGCGAAGTCCTTTGGACTGAAAGTGGTTCTGTTTTCAGAATTTTTTCGGATTTTCGAATACAGGCTATTTATTTTGTATATAGAATCTAGAAAATGGGGCAGTTGGGGAATGGAACATCTCTTTACATATATACATATACCCTGAAGCTGGTTTTGTATAAACGGCATATATTCACTCCGATGCTGGCGTATCCACTCCATAAATACACGCCAATATCACCATTGTTTGCTCTGTGCAGTGTTTTTGATTAATCTCTGTTCATCACTTTTCGCATAGAACTAACAATTTCTCCATCTGTTTCCTTAGAGCGAATATAAACTCACCAGTCAGATGCTTCATACGTGTACACTTCTGTCTAGTTTTTCAAACAGTTTGAATTTCTGTAACATCGATAAGCATAAATCATTTCTTTTTTTTCTCTTCACTACTCCTATATTATCTGTAGGACTTTTTGACATTTTGAATAATATCTTTACTGAGCACGAAACACCTGGTAAGTAATCCACGAACGAAACTGTTGTTGTGCTAACAAAAAACTGGCGCCTACGTAGCTAGGCTGGGAAACCACCACCCAGAGTAGATGATGTGTCATTTACAGGAGGAAAAATTTGAATTGCCGAGTTCGAATTCGTATTGAGTTCGCAAATCACAAATCTTTTCATTGCTTCTAACAATATGTCTTAAAACTTCCTTTAGCTTTTGAAAGGCATCTTCACACTTTTACCTCGACATGGACGGTGCCAGAATGTTCTTATTGGTGGACATTATTATTAGCTGGACATCACCTAGGAACCTCCCCAGTGCTTTCCATTTGTGGCCAGTTATGTCAGCAACTGAATAATTTTCGGGATTTGGAGGTTTTCGGATTTTGGAATTTTGGATAAAGGATACGCAACGTGTAGTTATTATAGAAATAGAGTAATAATAAAACGAATTTAAAAATCACTAAATTATTTGAATATCTGCATAAAATTTTATCAAAAGACTCAGTACGCGAACTTTCGTAGCTATCAGAGAATGAAGTATCAAAAAAATTGATTTTAAATATATCAACGTCATTTGAATTTATCGCTTAAAGAGAAAATAAGATCGGTGAGTAACTATTGCCTCTATTGGCGCCCGTAAAGATCATATCACCTCTTTTTAAATTTCGAAAAGGAAATAAAAAACACATTCAGTGATTTTAGGGTTTCAATAAATAGGAATTCGCATATCTGTGCACACGTGAATATATGTGTACAGAATAGCATTTCATTACATAACATGTGCATATGCTTTCGTGTGTCTGCGTATATCTGTATTTGTGTATATGTATGATTTAAATGTTATCACCAATAAGAACATTCTGTCACCTTCGATGTCGAGGTAAAAGTGTGAAGATGCCTTTCAAAAGCTAAAGGAAGTGTTAAAACTTATTGTTAGAAGCAATGAAAAGATTTGTGATTTATATGTGTTACGGCTTACAAACCAGTTGGGATTATTTCAAACCGAAACATATAGTTTGTAAGCATTCTTTTTCTTTTTAGTGAATAATACATTAGTTATGTTTTTAAATAAGATTGATTTTTCTAAATTCAAGTCCTAATATGTGACACATAGCTGGGTGAGAGGAAATGGATTCACAGGTGTCCCAAGGATATTTGCGCCTAAGTGAATGTTACGAACACAATACAAATTCGAAATCGGCCATCCTATTTTTCCTCCTGACCCATTATTCATTACACCACCCGCATATCTCCTGTAAAGAAAGGAGCTACTATGTAATATCTGGTATCCTATTTAGCAGTGAAAGCTGGACAATCTCCAAGCGATGGACATGAGACATTAAGCCTGGTATCCTATTTAGCAATGAAAGCCGGACAATCTCCTCACCGATGGAGATGAGACATTAAGCTTGATATCCTATTTAGCAATGAAAGCCGGACAATCTCCTCACTGATGGAGATAAGACATTAAGCCTGGTATCCTATTTTGCAGTAAAAGCCGGACAATCTCCTCACCAATGGAGATGAGACATTAACCTGGTATCCTATTTAGCAGTAAAAGCCGGACAATCTCCTCACCGATGAAGATGAGACATTAACCTGGTATCCTATTTAGCAGTAAAAGCCGGACAATCTCCTCACCGATGAAGATGAGACATTAACCTGGTATCCTATTTAGCAGTAAAAGCCGGACAATCTCCTCACCGATGAAGATGAGACATTAACCTGGTATCCTATTTAGCAGTAAAAGCCGGACAATCTCCTCACCGATGAAGATGAGACATTAACCTGGTATCCTATTTAGCAGTAAAAGCCGGACAATCTCCTCACCGATGAAGATGAGACATTAACCTGGTATCCTATTTAGCAGTAAAAGCCGGACAATCTCCTCACCGATGAAGATGAGACATTAACCTGGTATCCTATTTAGCAGTAAAAGCCGGACAATCTCCTCACCGATGAAGATGAGACATTAACCTGGTATCCTATTTAGCAGTAAAAGCCGGACAATCTCCTCACCGATGAAGATGAGACATTAACCTGGTATCCTATTTAGCAGTAAAAGCCGGACAATCTCCTCACCGATGGAGATGAGACATTAACCTGGTATCCTATTTAGCAGTAAAAGCGATAGAGATGTGAATTTACAGGCGAATACAGAGAAAACCATGAACAGAACATGTGAGCAATGAGAAAGATTTAAAGAAATGAAGAAAGAAGGCCTAGAAAATTGTTTTAACCTAAAAAAAGGTTACTGAATAAGAATAACCAAAACGAAGGTTGGAAATGAAAGATAACAAGAACAACATGGGAGATTCGTCAGCGGCAGTAATCTAGTAGTAAGTAATCAAAATGCTAGTGCTTAGTTAGAATTGAATCAAGGTGAAATCCAAATGAATTCCAGTGGATATATTCACTAATCGTACCACGCTGTTGGATGTGGCACAAGGTTGAGTTTATAGTGGGGTATCCGAGCCCATATGCTCGGCCAAATATTCTCCGTAGACCCCGAAAAAACGGGGTCGGGTAGCTGTCTCTCGAGTCAAGACTCTGACCTTTGACAAGGCCTCGTCTGGGCATCATCCCTGCCCGGAGGCAGAGAGTTTGACTAGAGCACTTGGAAGTGATTCCAAGTGAACATATTCACTAACCTCCCCATACGGTCAGATGTGGCACAATGCCGAATTTAATGTGTGGTGAACCGAGCCCGTAAGCTTGGGCAAAAATTCCCCGGAGACCCCGTATAGAGGCGGTCGGGTAGCTGTCTCCCGAGATGACATTTTGCCCTTCGACATAACCTCGTCTGGGGATTATCTCTCTCCGGAGGCAGAGAGTTTGAACAGCACACTTAGAAGTGAATCCAGTGAAACTATTCCCTAACCGTCCCACGCGGTTGGATGTGGCACAAGGCCGAGTTTATAGTGGGGTATCCGAGCCCGTAGGCTCGGCCAAAAAATCCCTGTAGACCCGGTAAAAACAGGGACGGGTAGTTGTCTATCATCCCAGACGAGACTCTATCCTTCGGCATAGCCTCGTCTGGGTTCCTCTCTGCCCGGAGAGTTTGACAAGCATACTTGGAAGTGAATCCCAGTGAATCCCAGTGAATCCCACATACTGTATATTCCACTGTATTTGTAAGGATTGGAACATACCCATTATAATCCATAGGTACGTCGTAACAAAATTTTATATTTTCAAGGGATATTGAAACACACAATAAGCAGGCAAAAACAGTGAATAAAGATTTTAACGAGTTTTAGAATGTTAAACAAGAAGCACGAGACAAAAATAGATGGTAAAATGCTAACAGTTATGTAGAGCAACAGGAAGTCAGGGCGAACGATGATCTCATATGAAAGGTTATGGAACAACTAAAGAAAAATAGTTTGTTGTTGTTGAAGAAGAAAAAGAAAAAGAAAAAGAAAAAGAAGAAATCCCGATTGAGAACCTGAAATGATATTTAAGTTATAACTTCGACAAGGACCTAATTAGACTAGGTAGGCTCCCGATGTTATTAAGAATTCATTCGTAGATCGGTTTAGCATGAACAAGTTGGTACCTGTTTAATCAGTGGTAATCTTAATATGAATATATAACCTAGTAAAAATACTGACGTAATGAATTGCGATAAACGTCTGGTGTTAATATAGCAGTTTGTGTTTGGCGTGAACAACAATAGTGGATATACAGGTTCGTAATTTATTTTCA